>JAABKJ010075445.1:110699218-111248501 GCA_011634705.1 Andricus grossulariae | reverse complement strand
AAAATGTAGGAAAAATTCTACTTATTTAAAAAGATATTGAGAAGTTTTGAAAACATTTCAAAAATAATTTAAAACCTGGAACGATTGCATGAAATTTAAAACAAAATGTAAATTTTGGAAGATTTGGAGAAAAGAAGGTGTTTGAGAATTTTGAAAAATTTCAAGAGAATATAAAAGTAATGTTGAGAAATTGAAAACAAAATAGAGATCTTTGAACATTCAAAAGAAGGAACTTTTCAAGAGTTTCGAAAGATTTCAAGGGAATAAAAAAGTTTTTCTTGGAATAATCCTAAAAAAACTGAAATGATTATTTATTTTGACAAATTAATTTTGAAAATATAATTGAAAATTATTTCAAAATATTTATGACGAAACAAAATAAATTATTTTCTAGCTTTGAAAAAAATATAAATTATTATAATTTAGTTCAACTAAGCATTAATTTCAATTTTCAATAATCTTTATGAATGTGAATAAAAATAAAATTCAATTGAAATGTACTATTTTCACAGTTAACAATAAGATTAATTTTCTATGAACAAAAAAAAAAAAAAAAAATTAATTCTCAATCCAAACAAAACGAATATCCAACAAAATAGATCAATTTTCAATCAAAGACAAGAATTGTCAATTAAAATGATAAATCTTCAACAAAAAAAGGAATTTTCAACCAAATAATTGATATTTCAACAAAAAGGATGAATTCTCAATTAAAAAGATGAATTTCCTATCAAAAAACAACGAATTTTCAACAAAATACATGAAATTTAAACTAAAAAAGATACATAATTAATAAAAAATTAATTTTTTAATAAGCAGAAAACGAATTTTCAACAAAATAGTCCAATATTTAACCAAAGAAAGGAATTTTTAATTAAAACAATAAATCTTTAACAAAAAAAGAAATTTCTAACCAAATAATTTATATTTCAACCAAAAAGATGAATTTTCAATTCAGAAGTTCAATTTTATTTTAAAAAGCAAATAGTTCAATTTTCAGCCAAAGAAAAGAATTTTTAATCAAAATAATGAATCATGTACAAAAAAATGAATTTATAACGAAATAATTGATATTTCAACGAAATAGATCAATTTTCAACCGAAGAAAAGAATTTCGAATTAAAATAATGAATCTTCAACAAAAAGTGAATTTTTAACCCATTAATTGATATTTCAACAAAAAAAATGAATTTTTAATTAAAAAGACTAATTTTCTACCAAAAAACAATGCATTTTCAACAAAATTCATGAATTTTCAATTAAAAAAGGTACATTTTCAATGAAGAAAAGTAATGTTCAACAAAGTAGAAAACGAATTTTTAACAAAATAGTCCAATATTTAAACAAAGAGAAGAATTTTTAATTGAAATAATAAATCTTCAACAAAAAAAGGAATTTGCAACCAAATAATTTATATTTCTACCAAAAAGATGAATTTTCAATTAGGAAGATTAATTTTCTATAAACAAAAAAAAAAAAATTAATTCTCAATCCAAACAAAACGAATTTCCAACAAAATAGATCAATTTTTATTCAAGGACAAGAATTGTCAATTAAAATAATAAATCTTCAACAAAAAAGTGAATTTTTAACCAAATAATTGATATTTCAATCAAAACGATAAATTTTTAATTAAGAAGATTAATTTTCTACCAAAATTCAACGAGTTTTCAACAAAATACATGAATATTAAACTAAAAGAGGTACGTTTCCAAAAAAAAAAAAAAAAATTTAGCCTAGTAGAAAACGAATTTTAAAGAAAATGGTTTAATTTTTGATGAAAAAGAAGAATTTTTAATTAAAATAACGAATCTTGAACAAAAAAATGTATTTTTAACCAAATATTGGATATTTAATTTAAAGGGATGAATTTTCAATTAGGAAGATTAATTTTCTACCAAAAAGCAACGCATTTTTAACAAAATACAAGAATTTTCAACTAAAAAAAGTACATTTTTAACGTAAAAATTAATTTTCAACTAATTGGAAAACGAATTTTTAACAAAAAAGTTCAATTTTTACCCGAAGAAAAGAATTTCCAATTAAAATGATAAATCCTTAAATAAAAAAATGAATTTTCAACCAAATAATTCATATTTCAACCAAAAGGATGAATTTTCAGTTGAGAAGATTAATTTTCCACCAAAAAAAAAAACAAAAAAAAAACAATTAAATAATTTTTCGACCAAAAATAAAACACATTTTTAACAAAATAATTCAATCTTTAACAAAAGAAATAAATTTTTATTTCAAATAAATAATTTAAAAAAAAAAGAAATTTTCACCAAATAATTGATATTGCAACCAAAAAGATGAATTTTCAATTAAGAAGAATAATTTTCTACCAAAAAGAAACTAATTTTTAACAAAATACACAAATATTTAACTAAAAGAGATACATTTTTAATAAAAAAATTAATTTTCAACCAAGTAGAAAACGAATTTTTAACCAAATAGTCCAATATTCAACCAAAGAGAAGAATTTTTGATGAAAATAATAAATCTTCAACAAAGAAAGAAATTTTCAACCAAATAATCTATATTTCAACTAGAAAGATGATTTTTCAATTAAGAACATTAATTTTCTTCCAAAAAGCAACGAATTTTCAACAAAATACATTAATTTTAAACTAAAAAATGTACATATTTAATAAAAAATTAATTTTCAACCAAGTAGAAAACGAATTTTTAACAAAACAGTCCAATATTTAAACAAAGAGAAGAATTTTCAATCGAAATAATAAATCTTCAACAAAAAAAGGAATTTTCAACCAAATAATTTATAAAATACAAAAAAAAACAACGCAGAAAAAGAATGTATACACTAGTTGTAGCGAATTCTATAATATTGAATTATTATTTATAATCTTCAAATTGATTGTTTGATTGATGTACTCAGTCCATATTGAAGTTTCTGTTCTTCCTCCTCTTCCTCTACCATCTCATCCTCCTGCTTCTCCTCCTCCTACTCATCCACCTACTCCTCATCCTCCTCTACCAACACCACGAACACCACTTCCTCCTCCCACTCATCCACCTCCTCTTTCTCCTTCTCCTATTTATCCTTCTCTTCATCCTCATCCTACTCATCCAACTACTCCTCATCCTCCTCCTCTTACTCATCCCCCTTCTTCTCATATCCATCATCCTTCTCAACCACCTCCTCCTCATGCTCCTCCGTCTCCCACTCATCCACCTCCTCTTTCTCCTCCTTCTACTCATCATCTTCTGCTGACTCCTCATCCTACTCCTACTAATCCACCTATATCTCCTCCTCCTCCTCCTCTTATTTATCCTCCTCTTTATCCTCCTCCTACTTATTCACCTACTGCTCATCCTCCTTCAACACTATCATCACAACCGCAACATTCTCCTCCTCAACCTCTTACTCATCCTCCTCCTTCTATCTATTCTCCTCTTCCTACTTCTCTTTCGTCACCACCATCTCCTACTCCTTCTCCTCCTCCTCCACCACGTTCTCCTCCTGCTCCTTCTTCTACTCATCCACCTCATCTTTCTCCTCCTCCTAGTTCAAACAATTATTTTTATTAAATTTTATCAATTTTTACATCGCTCTAAGTGAAATGTGGACATAAAGTTGAAACTTTCAAAAAAAAACCGCAACTTTCTGGTATTCTTCAAAGATAATATTGTTTAAAATAATAGTAAATTGTTTAAACAATTGTGTTTGATAACTTGAATTAATTTTTACCTCACTCTCAGTAAAAAGTTAATAAAAAGATGAAAATTTCAGAAAAAACGTAAATATCTTGCATTACTGTAAAAGAAGATAGTTATAAACAATAATTATTTGTTTAAATAATTAATTTAGTTAAATTTAATTATTTTTACTTCGTTTCGAGTAGAAAATGGACAAAAAGTTGAAAATTTGAGAAAAAACTACAACTTTCTAGCATTATTCAAAAATAATATTATTTAAAAAAGTAATGCATTGTTTAAACAATTATTTCCTTCAAATTTAATTAATTATTGCCTCGCTCTGACTGAAAAGTTGAGAATAAGTTGAAAAATTCGGAAAAAATGCGACTTTCTAACTCTATTCTGAGAGAAAATTTGACAAGAACAATAATAAATTGTTTGAACAATTATTTCAGAAAAACCACATCTATTTGATATTCTTATAGGAGAAGATAGTTATAAACAATAATAATTTGTTCAAACAATTATTTTAGTGAAATTTAAATAATTTCTAATTATTTAAAAAATAATGCATTGTTCAAATAATAATTTCCGTTTAATTAAATTAATAATTGCATCGCTCTCACTGAAAAGTTGAGAATAATCTAGAATTCCCGTGTTTACTTCGAACATCACGTTCGTTCCACAACACTGCTCCGACCCAGGTCGCTGATCAATCTCTCTAGCAATAACCTCAGGTGAAGAGCTGCACAAAGTCACTATGTAAAGCTCTATAATTTATTTAAACAATTATTTTGGTCAAATTTAATTAATTTTGATTTCGTTATGAGTGAAACATGGTCAAAAAGTTGAAAATTTCAGAAAAACCCGTAATTTTCTAGCAATATTTAAAGATAAGAATATTTTAGGAATAATAAATTGTTTAAACAATTATTTCCTTCAAATTGGATTAATTATTGCCTCGCTCTAACTGAAAAGTTAAGAATAAGTTGAAAAATTCGGAAAAACCGCGATTTCCTAACTCTATTCTAAAAGAAAATTTGCTAAGAACAATAATAAATCGTTTGCAAAATTGTTTCTATTAAACTTTATTGATCATTGCCTCGATCTGAATGAAAAGTTAAAATAAGTTTTAAAATTCGGAAAACCCGTAACTTTCTAACTCTATTTTAAAATAAAATCGTTGAAAAGAATAATAATTTGATTAAACTATTTGTTAAATTTTAATAATTTTTATTTCGATCTGAATAAAAAGTTAACAAAAAGTTAAAAATTTCAGTAGAAACAGCATCTATTTAATATTATCATAGGAGAAGATAGTTATAAACAATAATAATTTGTTTGAACAATTATTTTGGTTAAATTTCCGTAATTTCACTCTAAGCGAATACTTTTTGGTAGCAAACTAATCTTCTTTGTTAAATTTTCCTCTTTTTTTGTTAAAAGTGCAACTATTTGGTTGAAAATGTAACTATTTTGCTGAAAATTCGTTCTTTTTTTTTTGTTGAAATTAATTCTTTTAACTTAAAATGTAACGTTTCCATTTTTAGACGAAATTTGATGTTTTTTAGTAGAAAATTGGTATCTTTTAGTGGAAAACGAATCTTGTTGGTTAAAATTTGCTCTTTTTTGTTTGAAAATTCAACAACTGCTCGTTTAAACATTAACTACTGTGTTAAGAATTCATTTATTTTTTAGTTGAAAAGTAATATTTGCGGGTTGAAAATTCAACGGTTTTCTAGAAAATTCATCTTTTTATTTAAAAAATGATCTGTTTTGGTGAAAAGTTAAACTACTTTGTTAACAATTCATTTTTGGTCGCAGATTCAGCATATTAGTTGAAAATTCACCTGTTGAAAAATATGACTACAAATGTTTGAAAATAATACGTAAAATTATTTATGTACTTTTTATATATATTTATATATTGGAATATATATATTAAGCATTTATAAAGGTTTCACGATAATAAAAAATATTTTAAAAATATTCATGGGATAATTTAAACTTATTTTCGATTTTGAAAAATTGATTTTAAGAGAATATTAAAAAAAAAATTTTAAACATTTCCAAAGATTTCCAAAATTGTCAAAACAGAATCTGGAAGGTTTGAAGGCATTTTTTCTATTTTTTCCGAATTTTATGAAGATTCTTGAAAAATTCAAATAATTCTCAAAGATATTTAGAAGGTTTAAATTTCTTGGAAACAATTAAAAAATAATGTAAAATTTAAAAAGATTTACAAAAGTTCAAAACAAAATGTAAATTTTGGAAGATTTAGAAACAAATTTCGAAGCTTTATAAAAAGTTTGAAAGGCTTAAAGAAAATGAAAAACTTTTCTTGAGATTCCTGAGAAAATTTTTAATGACTTTTTATTCTGAAAAATTGTTTCACAAGAAAATTTAAAAGGGTTTCGAAACATTTCAAAAGATTTCTACAAATGTCGAAAAAATATGGAAGATTTACGGGCAATTTTTTAATCTTCACGGATTTTTTAAAATTTCAGGAATAATTCGAGTCAGTTTAAAATATATTTATTTTCTGTGCAAATAATTGAAAAATAATCTTTTTTGGTCGAGGATTCTACTAATTTGTTAAAAATGCATTGTTTTTTATTTAAGATTTATCATTTTAGTTGAAACTTTATCTCTTTGGGTGAAAATGTCACTATTTTGTTAAAAATTCGTATTTTTTATACAAAATTAATCTATTTCGTCAAAAATTTACATTTTCGTGTTAAAAAATTGAACTGTTTTATAAAAAATTAGTATTTATTTCAAAAATTGCATCTTTTTTGGTTAAAAATGCAACTGGTAGAAAATATTTTTTTTCGGATGAGGATTTAACTATTTTGTTAAAAATTTGTCTTTTTTGGCATGAATTCAACATTTTTAAATTTTAAATTAAAATAGCTTTCAGTTGAAATTTCATTTATGTTATCTAAATAATATATTCATAATTTAATAATGATAATCAATGGAAAAAAGTTCTTCAGCACTTTGAAATACAAAATTTAATGTTTTCCGTTTAAGAGAATATCATATTCCCTTAAAAATATAAAAGGTAAAATTTTTGAAAATGCTTATTAGTTTGTTACATTCGCTTTATTATGAAAAGTATGTCTTTCATAAACTTGATCAAACTTTAATACTACATTGCCAATATTTAAATTAAGCGATTGTTCATAGTTCAAATCTTAAAAATTAATATTTAAGCATATTAGCGAAGAGATTTGTTTAAATTTCAAGTAGACATCTAAAAAAGTTCTTTTTTCTCTAATAATTAAATTGAAAAATGTGAAAATAATGTAAGAATTTTCTATGCAACTTTCAAAATGAAAAGGTTTTTATCTTATTTTAGTGTTTTAACTTTTCGAAAATTCCAGTTACTAGATTAGCTATTTCAAATTTTCCAAAAGGAAGGAATGTTGACAAATTCACACATACAATTAAGAATTGAGTTAAACTACTTTGTTAAAAATTCATTTTTTTGTGGCTGATTCAGCATATTAGTTGAACATTCATCTGTTGAAAAATATGACTGCAAATATTTGAAAATAATACGTAAAATTATGTATGTACTTTTTATATATATTTATATATTGGAATTTATATATATTATATATTATATATATTATATATACTATATATAACTTTGTTCACGTTGAAATCTCCTTCACTCAGAATAAGGGCAATAGACTTCAGTGGGGATGCTTGTCGTGCATGGGAATCTTCCGTAAGAATGTGGTCGATTGGTAAGATGCCTGGGAAGAGAAGACATTGCATATGGCCCTTCCACGGGAATTCTGCAAACCAAAGGAATGTCCCAAATGCGGGTATTTCATCCATGTTTTAAAACAGGCTATAACATGCCTGTCTTGCCTGTATGCTATCAGGGCCGCCCTTCAGGAGAGGCTGGATCTGGAGGCATCCCTGGAGGGTCGGGGGGAAGAGGAGGTTGGTGCGGTCCCGGCCCTTTCCCGCGCTGCAAATGCACACAAATGCAGGGTGAGGGGGGCGTGGGGGAGGGCTCCCGGGATACAAACTTCCTGGGAGTCATTCTTCATGAGTGGAATGGTGAGTCTCCCCCGTACGATCTCTCGTGGGAAGAATTGAACAGGGCTTCCAATTCCGGCCTCCACGGATTGTTCCATTGCCACTTCGAGGGGCATAATCTGGTTGAGACAAGGGCGGGGGTCTCGTCGGACTCCAGTTCTGAGGAGGATGACGAAAGAAATCATGTCCCCTTCGAGCTGGAGTCCGATGGGGCCGATCTGATCGTAAGTGACCTCGAATAAAGTTTACAGGCAGAGGGAGCACAATAATTGTGGGAAATTATTTATTTTCTAAATACTCATCACGTCATTTTGTTGATGGACCCTTTTACCTTTTTTTTGTACAAATGTTCCTCTTATGTTATTGGACCTCTTTCTTTGAGTATGAGTTTTACTTTAATGATATTAGTTGTATGAGCTTACTTATCTCAAAAAAAAAAAAAAAAAGTTAATCACAAATTCTTTTACTTTAATTCATATAACGAATATGGGAATATATGTGTATGTATATATGTATGCATATGTATTTATATATGTGTATGTATGTATATATGTAGAAAAGGGGCTTAAGGAGTTTAGATTAATTAGTTAAAGTTTCAAGAATAATAATTTTTTTTTTATTATATAATTATAGTCAATAAAATTTTTATGCATTTACTATTAAATCTTAGGCGTAGAAAGATATTAGCATAATATACGGTTCATCTTACCTAGGCGTATCCATAATTCTCTATCTTTCCAAAGTTTCCCATATCAACACTTATAAACATTATGAAAGATATTTTATTATATATAAATACTTTAGGAAATCCTCCCTTGAGAATTTTTTTTCATCTCCACAGCGTTGGATTATTTTGTCACAAGATTAATAGATGGGGACTAGAACTGCACGATGCGCGAAACGGAAGCATTAACTAATTAAGAAATCATATACTCGTATTGTTAGAATACAGGTAGACAGCCAAGAAGGAATAACCACATAGTGTAAACTTGCGCAGATCTTGTGCGCGAGGGAAGGGGTACGTAAACGTGTAATTGGAGGTATGTTAGGCAATATTCATAGATATAAATAACATTCTTGTTATGGAAAAGGCTGTTTTCATGTAAAGCACCCTTTTAGTGGCGAGGGAGTTGTTATGGAGTGCGTCGGGGTTGGGAACTACATATATAACACTATATAGGGATTTTGTAATTTCACCAAATTTACTAGAAAGGGATACCAACTCCATTTGACGGAAACCAAATTAATGGAGAAATTTATGATTCCATATTGCAAACAAATTAAGAATAAGCTGTTTTCTTCCTCTCTCTCTCTCTCCCTGAATATAAAAGAAGAATATATTTTTTTTGTACGTATGAATATTCGTAGAATAATCCAGTTAGATTTTAACAGATCAAGGAAATTATAACCTTTGATTCCCCAAAAACCATGAGTGCATCACATTCGTACAAATATAAGACCAACTATATAATAATAAGGATTATTGATAAGATTTCTAAATATACGTAAACCTAATTCTTGATAGAATAATTAAATTATGATTTTAAGCTTTCCTTTGCTAAATATAAGACGTAATTTCTAAATGTTCAAATTTTGACAAGTCTAAAGTGATTTCTCTTTGATCTTTTCCATTCCATGATTATAGGGAATAATCATTGCCTGTTTACTTTCAAAAATGACACGTGAACATAAAAACCAAGCTTAAGGAAATATATATCATCACATTTGACGTGGGTTTCAACGCAACTTTCGTTGTAAATCACGATAAATCATTTTGTGTTTCAACAGGTTCAAACCGGTTAAAATCACTTCAAATACTTTAACAAGGAAGTCTTATTGCTTCTTAGAATTTTCATGCTCGTTATATTTAATAATATAATCCTGGAATAATGCTTGAAAGTTACGATTTTTTCTTAAATATTGGACTTTTTGTCGACTTTTCACTTAGAACGAGGTAACAATTAATGTAATTTAACAAATATAATTGTTTAAATAAATTATCGATGTTTATAACAATCTTCTATCGTAATCTCAGATAGTTGCGTTTTTTTCTCAAATTTTTATCTTTTTTTTTAACCTTTCGCTTGAAAAAAGTTGATCATTACTGCAGTTTAACAAGCGTAATTGTTTAAACAAATTAGTATTGTTTATAACTATCTTCGCCTATATTACTCATAGATAGTTGCGGTTTTGTCTGAAATTTTTTAATTTTTGTCGACTTTTTACTTAGCGAGGTAATAATGAAGGCAAGTTAAAAACAAAATTGTTTAAATAATGTATTATTGTTTATAACTATTCTTGCTTAGATTAATGATAGAAAGTTGCGGGCTTTTTCAAAATTTTCAGCTTGTCTTTGGCTTTTAAGTTAGGAACAAAAAAAATATAAATAATAATATTAATTTAAATAAAAAGGCTCTCTGTAACTAGTTTAAGGATAATTAAATTTAATATGATCGATTTAGAAAATTTAAAGAATATTTCAAGATAAGTTTTATCTCAGAAAAAACATATTGACAAAAAAAAAGAGGTTGTTCATAAAAATGACTCTCTCTATTGTTTGTTTATTATTTGCTCATACCGAAAAAGCCAAATTGAAGTTAAAAATTTCAAAAAAATACCGCAAGTCTCCAGCAATTATTTAAGAGAATATATTGTTATAAATAATAATAATCTGTTTAAACAATTCTGTTTTGTAACTTGCATTAATTACTAACTCACTAATTGTAAGTGAAAAGTGTACAAAAAGTTAAAAACTGCAGAAAAAATAGTGAATAGCTAACATTGATATAGATTAAGATAATTATAAGCAATAATAATTTGTTTAATTATTTATTTTTGCTGAATTTAATTAATTATTGAGTTACTCTAAATGAAAAATATACAGATAGTTGACAATTTTCGAAAAAAGCAAAACTTTCTACCATTTAGTAAAGAGAATATTATTAACAATGAGAACAAATTGTTTAAACAATTATAACTGTTAAACTGAAATTATTATTACCTCACTCTAATTGCAAAGTGGACAAAAAGTAAAAAAATTCAGAAAAACACCGCAACTATTTAGTATTAATATAGAAAAAGATAGCTGGAAACTATATTAATTTGTTCAAATAATTATTTTTGCTAAATTAAATTGAAAATTAACTCACTTCACGTCAAAAACTCGCGAAACCCATTTTTTCACTTATGGAGTTTTTTGGGACCCCATAAAATAGACTTATAGGGGTGATTTTTGTGAGGTAATATTTTATTCGTATTCTATAGCTAATTTTAAACAGAAATGCTAAGTTTCAACTCGATTCAGCTAATATTGACGATTCTGAATAAAATTTACAAAAAAGTATTTTTTTCGTATGGGAAATATGTGTTAAACTGCGCACATCTCGAAATACTATTTTTTTTAGAATGGATTTATTTTTGTGTAAATTCGGAAAAATTCCTGGGTAATATGCATTAAAATTCGAAAACAAATTTATTTAATTATTTTTACATTTATTATTCATGATTTCTTACAGTTATTATACTTATTTAATTACAAACTTAAATTTTTCAAATTAACTTCTGATGTTATATATTGCCGATAACTGGTCAAATAATTTTCTGGAGAAACGAGGAAAAATCTGCCTCGGTCCGGATTCGAACCGGGAACGCAACTCTGCACGAGTAACGTTAATCAATTACGCCGCTGGGGCTTCAGCAGATAGTTTCACGTTTCTCCTATATCCACAGGACGATGCGAGTCTGCATCTTTTCAACCTGTAAAATTAAAGTGGTTAAGTCTAGTTTAAATAAATTAACCGAATCTGAATATAATTTAATAATTGATGCTGTTTTGTCCACCAGGGTGATTAATTAATTAATTAATTTGAATTTTGTAATTTCTGAAAAAAATATCTTTCGTTTTTGCTCCGGTGGAAATCGAACCTCACGTCTTCCGATTGCCGTTCAGGTGCTTTAACCACTAAGCTACTAGAAAGATCTAAGGCAGATACTTTTTTCAGATATACGCTTTCCATAACAAGGAGTTATGTTTTGAATACAAGTTAAATTAGAAGGAATCTATATTATCATCGGAGTTGGTAACGATCGATCATATGTAGATAACTTTCACGAACTGTGAAACTATTTATAATTTTATTTTAAAAAACTTTTTTTTTTATTAAATATAATTTTTTTTAAACTGAAAATTTAACTATTTTGTTAAAAATTCAACCTATTGGTAGTAAAATAAGTTTTTTGTTAAAAATTCATATTTCCGGTTTCAAATTTCAACTGTTTTTATAGAAAAATTGTCTTTTTGACTTAAAAATTTTATAATTTGGTATAAAATTCAACTATTTGGTTCACAATTTTTAGAAACGAAAAAAATACAGACTAAAAATTAATCAAATAAAATTTGGACTAACATTACATCCATTTTTCAAAATGTTTAGTTGAAAATTTATGTAATTTGTTGAAAATTTGTATTTTTTGGTTAAAAATTTTGTTGAAAATTCGTATTTTTAGGCAGAAAATCAATTTTTTTGTTTAAAAGTGCAATGTATTACATTTTTTGTTGAGAATTTGTCTCTTTGGCTTGAAAATTAAACTATTTGGTTATAAGCTGAACTATTTTGTTAAAAAATAATGTTTTTGGTTGAAGATTCATCACTTTAATTAAAAATTCTTTTCTTTGCTTGAAAATTTTATTATTTTGTTGAAAATTCTCCTTTTATAATTATTCCAATTAGTATTTTTTGGTAGAAAATCCATTTTTTTGTTTGAAAATGTAACTGAACGGTTGAAAATTAATCTGTTTTAGATAAGGATTTAGGTATTTTTTCGAAAATTCGTCTTTTTGGTTGTATTCAACTGTTTTTAATTTAAAATTTAAATCTTCTTCGGTTTAAATATCAACTATTACATTTTTTGGTAAAAATTCAACTATTTTGTAGAGAATTTAACTCTTTTATAGAGAATTCGCCTGTTTGACTTGAAAATTCAACAATCTGGTAGAAAATTCAACTATTTTGTGAAAAATTGATATAATTTGTTGAGAATTCATCTTGTTGGTTGAAAATTGAACTATCTGGTTGCAAATTCAGCTGTTATGTTAAAAGCTCGTCTTTTTGACTTGAAAATTCATCATTTTGGACATCCCTAATCAGCCATTGAGACAATTTATAGCCAATTAGGAAACAAGTTGAAAAATATTTGTAAAGAAAAAGTAAAGAAATAGTGGAATTAGCAGAAAATTGTGAGAAAATAGTGTCTTTAGTGTAATTTTGTTCGAAATACTCACAGAACGCGAGTTCCAGGTGCGACAATGTTTCTCTGTTGCAACGATTTGTATCGATCCTTCAATATATTTCCCGCAGGTGATGAATTTCTCAAATTTCCAGTGAGTTCGCCTCCAAGTTGGAAATCTGGCTCTGCTGCTTCAAATTTCACTTTACTCAAGACTTTCGGCTCAACAGCTTTCCTTTCCTTATTTTTTTCTCGCATGTCCCTCAGCCTCTTTTCCTTCTTCTCCTTCCTCTGCATCTGCTTCTCGAGATTTTTCAGCTTGTAAAGATCAGCTCGTTTCTTTTTCTCGACTTTTTGCTCCCGCCTTTGTAATGCCAACTGACGTTGTTCTTTCTGCTTTCGTCGCTTCTGGAGAGTCTTCTTCTCATTTTTCGCAGGTGGATTCACGGATTTTAGTGTTGAATCACCATCCTCAGGATCTGAATTATCGAGTTTGTCCCCTGGTTTTAGTGGCAGTCCTTCCGATAATTCTTTCAGGCTGTTCTTTTCTTTTTCTTCTGGGGAAACCTGAAATTGGAAATTAATTTTATTGAAATTTGTAAGCAACCGAACTGATATTAGGGATGGGATCGATTATTTTGAAAGATTCTTATAGACGATTCATTTTTGTCGGACATGCTTTCAATACTTTTTTAAATGATTTTCGTCAGTGAAATTAGCCTTTTTCCTTTTTTATCCCACTTCGAAAAGTACCTCTGTCTTATGATCCATTTTTATTTTTATTTTCTTCAAATTTTGGAATCTAAGGAAAATCTGATTATTGAAAAATGCGCTCCATACCCATTTCTATCCTTTTACCTTTTCCTTTCTAGCCTTTTTTCAAAAAAAAAAATCCAGGACTTCTCCAGGTTTTCTAGGACAAAAACATGAATTTTTCAAGGTACCCTTTTTTACGGTAAAAAGATAATTTTCACGAAACTTGCCTCAAAAGTCTGATTTTAGGATTAAAAACCCGTTTCTTGGTGATTCTTCGTTTATGTCGGTAAAAAATCACGACGCTAGTTTTTAAGCTTTAACAAACATTTAAAAAAAATTATAATTGGTTGAAATTTGAATGAGTTATCTATTTTTAAGCTAATTTAAATTTAATTTTCAATGAAATTATTTATTTATATTTATTTATATTTATTATTTATATTTATATTTATATAATTTGTAATAACAAATTAACTAACCATTTTTCGGCAATTTTCTGAAAGTGGTATTGAATGAAATTTCGGAGTAGTATGAGTTTTTTCTCACTATGTTAAAACGCACTTTAATGCGAGGATTGCTTTTGACAATTTTTGAATTTAAAAACTTTGAAATTTCAATTTTAAAAAGTTTAAAATTCAAGAGTTCCACTTTGAGTGCTTTAATTTGCAGTTTAGTTTTTAATATTTCAAACAGAACAATTTATCTTTAGAGTTCGAATTTTTTAAATTCATTGACCAAGAAAAATGTTTGCGAACCGAGAAATGTCCAGGAATTTTTTTCTGTTATTAAAACGGCTACCCTGAAAGAATAAAGTAAGGCACTGATCATTCCGATTAAATGAGAATTGTAACTTCTGCCTAGAGAGAGAGCAAGAACTCTAAATAACTACTGTTAAATAAAAAATGATAACCTAAATTATTTTTTTATAAGTACGCTTAGAAGCCTCCGTCAAGATTTGCGGAAATTATTCACAGGTCTATTTTTGCCGATATTATCAATCATTTTCTAGATTGGCGACTTTTGAGATTGATTGAACGTAGTATACCTCCTCAAGTAAAAGGGCTATATATTTAGGTACGGAACATATATTTAGAAACGGAAGTTCCTTTGTTAGCCAGCACGGAAGTTCCTTTGTTAGCGGGAACGAAAGTTCCTTTTGTTCGTCGCAAAAATTATCAATTAATTGAATTCTTTATGTAAACGTTGTTTCTTTGTCTCTCCTCAATAAATCAGGGGGTTTTATGCCGCATGGCTTTTTCCCTTAAAACAGAGTTTTATTTCTCCGCCTAATCTTATTAATAAGTTCAGTTAGAAACAAGTGATTTTGAAGATTTTCACGAAACGTATCCAGCTGAAAAACATACAAAATAATCAAATTTCTGAGCCACCTAGGGCAAGGCCATCACAACAAACTATATACTCTTTGTCCGCGATCCCGCTGGAAACATTTTCTTTTTAATTTGAAATACCGCTCGTCGTTGAAAGACGAAGGCTTGGAAGGTCCGATGCGCGGCGGATTGGTCAATTACAATCGCCCGCGCGGGTGTGCAGTCATTTCACTGACCGAATGTTCGCTGCCGTGGGAAACCGGAGATGACATTCTGTCTTGATCCGTCGCGAGAGAGTACTCGAAACTACTTACAGGCTCTTATAAAAAAAGCCTTTCACTACCGAAGACCTACAAAAAGTCGTACAGGATATCTCACGGATTCCATGCGTAATTGAGGTTACAATTTTGGTGTCCTTTTCCTTTCGTTTATTAATCCAAAGGGGATTATAACATTTTGGTTCCGCGAGTCAGACATTATAGGGTTAGCGTTTTTTAAATTTCATTTTCGCTTGTTCAAGTTCTTAATTTTCCTTCTCTTGCTTTAATAATCGTATCTTGCTGCTAAGTAATTATGAAAGCTAAATCTAACCTTGCTGTGGGTATTCGTTATTAAAATTACTAAAGACTTTTAATTTGTTGAATAAATAGAGGTTTTATCAGCTATGTTTAAATTCTGCTCTTATTTTATTTAAGCCTGGCTCCAGAACCCCTATCCTCTAAACATAAGTTTGCATGTGATTTCAGGCGATAAAAATTATATTTGAAATGGTAGAATTAAACGTCTGGCGTGCATTAAACACGCCCGTTAATGGATCCTCCGGTGTACTTCCGCTTGGGTAAAAGTGTTTAATTTTTTTGACGTTTCAGCAAATCGGAGCAATTGGAGCGCACATTACACTGTAAAAAGATCTATAAATTTCATGTCTAATTTATATTTATGACTGATTATTTTTAAGCCTGATTAACCCACTGATATATTACCCTACATGAGTTGAACAAAAGTTGAAGCGATTTGTACAGGGAAAAACTGTTTGATTAAAATTTTTTTACGTAAAATGAAACTTTGAAATGGTGACTTACACAAACCTAAACATTCAAAACTCTTATATTACGCAAAAATTATCAAAGTAAACACTTCTTTCCCTCTGCATGCACACTTTTATTCAAAACAGGAGTACTGCGAAGTATTTAAAAATATTTAATGCTATTATTTATTGAGTAAAATGAGGCAATTGAATTTGGAGGTTAGAACTTGATTACTAAAGCCTTCTGTAAACTATATCTAATTTATCTTACCTGATAAAAACTGCTTTGAGCAAATTAGTGCATTATTTATCTGGGGATAATACTCAGCGCAATCTACTGATTAAAGGACTTTTTCCAAAAATACATTCTATGGCTGTTTCAGAGATTTTGAGTAGTTGTGAATATTGTCAAATCATAGTCCATTTGTATGTAAACATTGGAGCCAGCAAAGCATTTGTCTTTCCACAGTTGGAAGGTCCACAAAATATTGCTCGTATTCTACCTGTGCCAGCCAAAGTATGAGGTTTTTACTATTTCTCATACACCCGTTTTGATTAGAAATGCAAATACTTGGTTGAAATTTGAACTCCTTTCCTTTTTTTAGTGAAGATTCATAATTTTAGTTAAAAATTCTACTTTTTTGTAGAAATTATTCTCTTTGGTGAAAAAATCATGTTTAGAAACCTAACTATTTGGTAAAAAGTGGAGGTAGTTTATTAAAAATTCATTTTGATTGCAAGTGTCATTTTCTGGGTTGTGAATTTAACTATTTGTTTGACAATTTGCTTTTTTATGTTAAAAATTAATTTTTTCATCTGACAATTCATTCCATTTTTGGTTCAAACTTCATCGTTCATAAGTTGAACATTCAACAGCACACATTTTTATCTGAACATGCCTGGAACATTCCAATTCCATTACAATTTTATTATTTATTCATAGGAAAAATTTATGAAAACATTGTTAGCATCTCGATCGCGTTGTTTTATTGAACTTTTCTATTTTCCACGTTTTCTATGTTTATAATTTTGTTTTCTTAATTATTACATACACTCCTGAATAATTTTTCTATAGTTCTACAAAGCAATACATTGTTTTTCACTATTGTATTAGGAAATATCCTGACTAATTTAAATAGTAATTTTTGACCAACCTTCAGTGGCCCACTTTTCGCTAATCAAAATTGTAAAATTTCACTAGATATTCGTTAGGCTGAAATAATTTTGATTTAGAGATACTCAGGTTCGTCCTTATTTAGGGTAAATTATAGTTACAAAGTTTCCTTCATAATTGCAATTTTGATAATAATTTTAGAAGAATGTATAACCGAAACGAATTTTGAAAATCGAAAACAGATTTTCGTTGGAAAGTTGCGCGTGAAGACCATGAGTGAGTTTAATTTTACAGTTTGACCTATTGATTGTGTTATATATTCAAATTTTCCAGTAGAAATGATTAAGTTTGGTGAAAAAATCATCTTTTTATTTTAAAAAGTAACGATTCAATTGAAAACTTATATTTCTCAGTTCTCTTTGACAAATAAAACGATGTAGACAAACTTGAACAGCATATAAGAAGTAGAAATGTTTTTATCATAATGGTAATAATGAAAAAACACCATTTTTTAAATTCGCTAAATAGAGACATTAGGCTGCAGGCTTTGATTTCGATTGTTCGAACTTCAGTTCTTAGACTATTCTACTATGAATAATTAGTCCAGAACATTTTCAATTTGTGTCCAATTGAAAGATTTCATTGAAGTCATTTGTGAATCTGGGAAAACGCTTGATAAAAAATTGCATATTTTTGAAAATGATCTAACATATATCTTAATCTGTCAAAAACATTTTTTTTTCATTCTTTGAAAACTTTCAACATGTTGAAAACCATATAACTTATTCTAATTTTTATCGAAATTGTAAAATTCTTTCGAAAAATTTGCATGTCCTTTACACATATGTCAGAAACTGTCACAACAATTTCTGAAACTTGAAAAAAAAATTGGTTTCCAAATTATGAAAATGCTCTACATTTTTTAATTTCAGTTGAAAATATCTAGTCAACGAACTTAACCTTCACTTCGTAATCCTTTGAAAGTTTATTGAAGGCTAACCTAATTCGACAAATCCTGAAGAGTTAGCGTGGCTACAATATTCAGGTAACAATACAGTTATACAGACATACAGATACCGACAAAATTTTATGATTTTCGGACTCTGTGAGTGCCAAAACGTAAAGATCCGTTAAACACTAGAGATAAAAAATAAGGACGATCACATTACACTCTCATGAATGAGATTGTAAAAACAGTCATTGAGCATACTAAAATTTTTCTATTATTTTTTGATACAAAATATAAGCTTCCGACTCTTGTTATTTTCTCGTACGAAGAGCCATTATTGAGTCACAGACTTTTAGGCAATATATTTTTATATAAATGCACGCTTCCTTGAATAATATTGCAATTTTTTATGGAAAACTAGAAAAATGTAATAATTAATTTTTTTTTCATTCTTCTGAAATTTGTTCAAACCATGAGGCAATGTTTGCGAATTAGAGACAGGCTACATCAGGTTTGCTTTTTAAGGTCATGAAAATTCCTTGGAATTTTTAAAGATCTCCTAAAACTTTTACAAGCTCTCAAAAATTCATTAGAATTTAAAAAAAACCTTGGAATATGTTTTAAAATCTTTTGAAATCTCTTGATACTTTTTAAAGGCCTCAAAAATTCATTGGAATTTTTAAAAAACTCTTGAAACTTTTTAAAGCTCTTGAAAATTCCTTGGAATTTTTTTAAATACCCTAAAATATTTCAAATTCTTTGAAAAATCTTTTGAAATTCCTTGAAACTTTTTGAGGGTCTTGAAAATTCCTTGGAATTCTTAAACATTTCTTGAAACTTTTTAAAGCTCTTAAAAATTCCTTGCAATTTTTAACAATACCCTAAAATATTATAATCCGTTGAAATCTTTTGAAATCCATTGATACTTTTTAAAGGTCTTAAAAATTCCTTGAAACTTTTTAATGTTCTTGAAAAGTCCTTGGAATTTTTAAAAACCTTTTGAAACTTTTGCAAGCTCTCGAAAATTCCTTGGAATTTTTATAAATACCCTGAAATATTTCAAATTCTTTTAAATCTTTTGAAATTCCTTGAAACTTTTTAAAGGTCTTGAAAATTCCTTGTCATTTAAAAAAAAAACCTAAATTATCCAAATCCCCTTGATACTTTTTGAAGGTCTTAAAAAGTCTTTGGAATATTTGAAAATACCCTAAAATATTCAAAATTCCTTGAAAGTTTTTGAAGGTCTTGAAAATTCTTCGGAATTTTTAAGAAGCTCTTGAAACTTTTACGAGCTCTTAAAAATTCATTAGAATTTTTAAAAATACCCTAAAATATGTTAAATTCTTTGAAATTTTTTGAAATCTCTAGATACTTTTTAAAGGGCTGGAAAATTCCTTCGAATTTTTAAAAACCTTTTGAAACTTTTTATAGCTCTTGAAAATTCCTTGGAATTTTTAAAAATTCCCTAAAATATATCAAATTCATTGAATGATCTTTTGAAATTCCTTGAAACTTTTTAAAGGTCTTGAAAATTCCTTGGAATGTTTCAAAACACCCTACAATATTTAAAATTCTGTGAAAAATCTGTTGAAATTCCTTGAAACTTTTTAAAGACCTTATAAATTCCTTGGAATTTTCTGAAAATCTCTTGAAACTTTTGAAAGCTCTTGAAAATTCCTTGGAGGTTTTAAAAATTCCCGATAATATTTAAAATTCATCGAATAATCTTTTGAAATTCCTTGTAACCTTTTAGAGGTCTTCGAAATTCCTTGGAATTTTTAAAAATCTCTTGAATCTTTTACAAGCTTTTGGAAATCCCTTGGAATTTTCAAAAACACCCTTAAATATTAAAAATTCTTTGAAATTCATTGTAACCTTTTAAAGGTCTTCGAAATTCCTGGGAATGTTTAAAAATCTCTTGTAACTTTTACAAGCTTTTGAAAATTTTTTGTAATTTTGAAAAACACACTAAAATATTTAAATTTCTTTGAGAAATCTTTTGAAATTCCTTGAAACCTTTTAAAGGTCTTGAAAAATCCTTGAAATTTAAAAAAATACCCTTAATTATTCAAATCCTCTTGATATTTTGTAAAGGTCTTAAAAATTCCTTGGAATTTTTGCAAACACCCTCAAATATTAGAAATTCTTTGAAATTCCCTTATAACCTTTTAAAGGTCTTCGAAATTCCTTGGAATTTTTGAAAACACCCTAAAATATTAAAAATTCTTTCAAATTCCTTGTAATCTTTTAAAGGTCTTGGAAATTCCTTGGTATTTTAAAAAATCTCTTGAAACTTTTACATGCTCTCGAAAATTTCTTGGAATTCTTAAAAATACCCTAAAAGATCGAAAATTCTTTGAAACAACTTTTGAAATCTCTTGAAACTTTTTAAAGCTCTTGAAAATTCCTGGGAATTTCTAAAAATAACCTAAAATATTGAAATGCGTTGAAATCTTTTGGAATCCCTTGATACCCTTACAAGCTCTCGAAAATTCCTTAGAATTATTAAAAAGACCCTAAAATATTTAGAATTCTTTGAGGAATCTTTTGAAATTCCTTGAAACTTTTTAAAGGTCTTGAAAAATCCTTGAAATTTTAAAAAATACCCTACATTATTCAAATCATATTTTTTAAAGGTCTTGAAAATTCCTTGGAATTTTTGCAAACACCCTCAAATATTAGAAATTCTTTGAAATTCCCTTATAACCTTTTAAAGGTCTTCGAAATTCCTTGGAATTTTTGAAAACACCCTAAAATATTAAAAATTCTTTCAAATTCCTTAAAGTTTTAAACTTACTCGCGTTCTTTATCAATCTTTGTAATCTTGCCAATTGAAAGATTTTGCTTGAAAATCTTCTCCATTCTTTTTAGAAATTTTAAAAAATAATTTGGAATCTTTTCAAATCTTTGTCAATTTCTTCTGAAAATTTACTTTCAAAATGAGAAACCAGTTTACTTTTTCCCAGGAATCTTACGCATTTTTTATTATCTTGAATCCTTTTAAAATTCTTAAAAAGCTTATTTAATTTTGAAATCTTCAGCAATCTACTAATTACATTTTGTATATCAAAATGTTGGACACCTTTCTTTCATTGACTATTATCATTGAATACATTATTTAGATAACCTTACAGTTACCAAAATCCCAAAGATTGCAGAATCTTTTTTTAAATAGCAAAAAAATTAGAGCCACATCCAATCACAAACATAGGTTTCGCGAAAATAATAGATTCAAATTGTTCTAGTAGTTTCAAAATAATTTCGAGAATTAATCGAAAATGATGCCATGCACTTTTCAATAATTGGATTAATTTGTAAACAGAGAGAATATATATATATTTTATATATAATTTTCTTGGTCGTTCTAAATGGTATATTTTGTTGACTGAGTAATTACAAGCTCGACGAGATGCTATCATTATTTCATTAGGTTTTTCGAAAGTTTCAAATTCAGGATAGTATTGTGCATCTACATTATCCAACTGCTCGACATGTTCTTCTCCTTTACGAATGCAAGCTGGGTTTAGTTTAACTCGGGTTCGTCCTCTACCATAATATAGTCCGAAAAGCACGTTATCATTCGCCTTGAGAAAAATTGCAACAATCTTTCTTTCATAATTCAACACTGCATCATAAAGAAGGGGCAATTCCTCAAAATTATTGTGCCCCACTTTACAGTGAATGTATGAAGGAAATTCGAAATTTCTTATTATGAGTGATCCTTTAGGCAAGTAGGGATACGTATGTCTGGGCGGCGAAGGTTCTCTTCTAGGCGGAGATGGCATTCGAGACGGCGTTCGAGACGGCTGACCAGAACGTTTGCCAGACGAGTTGCCCTGTGAACTTATATCTGGAAGAAAAAATAGGAATCGATGAATTTTAAATTAATAATATCTGAATTAATGGAAATTTTACTAATGGAACTAGTAGTTGGGTAAAGTCCATTTTAACTGATGACATGACATGCAGTTGCTGGCAACCAGTCGCGGAACATCTAGCCGCAAGGCGTAGTCCCCAGAAATTTTAGTCTCTAAAACTTCATGTTAAAAATCGCAACAAATTAAGCAATAAAACAAACAAAAAATCTCTACACGCATAAAAAGGATCCCGTTAAAATGTACACAATAAAATTTTCAATTGATTATTTTGGTTTTGAAATAAATTTCAAAGACTTTCGGTATTATCACTAATTAAAGAGCATATAAATGAATTTAGATTCCATTCTATTGACAGAAGTTATTTTTTTATTCTGTCGAGTAAGATAATTTGTAAATAAGATAGTTAAGCTTCTGCATAATTCCTTTCTCATTTCTCTTCCTTTATTTCACAATAAACCTTGCATTCGTTTATAAACCCGCAAAAGATTTTCTGATTGAATCTCTGTGAATCAAATACAAATATTCATTGGCTCTCAGTCAAGGAAATTTATTTTAGAATTTTTCTTTATTCGTTACGAATTCTAGGATTTATAATTAAACTGTTTCCTTTATCAATTCTAGTAATTAGTTTTAATTTGATTATTTTATTGGAATTTCAATTATTTAATCAAAAAGTAATTTCTTGTCACGAAAAGGCAACTGTTTTATTAAAAAATTTAACTATTAACCTTTTTAAAAATTTTCGTCTGTAATTGAACTGTTTTTTTTTACCTTTTTCTTTCTGAAATTTGGTTGAAAATTTGAATATATTGTTTGAAACCAAACCATTTTTTTGTCTTGCAGTATAATAATTTGTTAGGTGACTAATTCATCTTTTTGGTTGAAAATTTATTTCTTCGGTGGTTGGTTAGCAATATATTTTTCTGGTAAAATATACGACTATAATTTTGAAGATTCCTTTAAAAAATCATTTCTTTGATTGAAAATCTGTTTTGTATTAAAATTTAATTATTTAACGGAAAATCTAACTATTCCATTTTCCGTAAAAAATGTATTTATCTTGATCGGAATTCAATCTCCTCGTTTGAAAATTCATCTGTCTGGTTGAAAATTAAACATTTTTTTTAATTCACGTATTTTGTTGAAAATTTGTCTTTTTTCGGTAGAAAAATTGACTAAAAGTGAATATGTGGCAGCCCTGGTTATTCTTGACAGTTACTTAAACTACTTCTGACAAAAATTCCTTCACTTTTAGCCATTTTATTTTTTTTAATCCCCGAAAAACTAGATTCCCGGACATTTCTCTAATTTCCAGGTTTTCCCCGACCTGTGGTCACCCTCTTAATTAAGCTTAAATAAATATATAAGCACACCTCGAGCTTCACAACATTCCGAAAAAATGATAAATTTTTTCTTTTTATTTTCTCAGGATTTTGCCTTCTTTTGAATCACCTTGAAACTTTTTAAAGCGCTTTTAAAATTTTTTGGAATCACTTCAAATTATCGAAATCTACGGAAAATACCATAAAATATTTTAAATCCTTTAAAATCTTTTGAAACACCTTGAGCGTTTTTAAAGCTTTTAAAAATTCCGTTGAATTTTTAAAAATGGGTATCCTTCATTTTTTACAATTCTTTGAAATCCCTTCAAATTATTGAAATCATTTAAAAATTCCTGGGAATCTTCTAAAATATCTCCTAAAATCTTTGAAATTCATTAAAATCTTTGGTAATACCTTAAAGTACTTGAAAATTTTAAGATCACTCAATTCTTAAAATATTATAAAATCCCGTGAAACTTTATGAAAACTGATATTTCCTAAAATCCTAAAGATTTTTTTAGAATATCTTGAGAGTTTTTAAAATCCTTTAAATCAATAAAATCGTCGGAAATGTCATGAAATCCCTCGAAATCTTTTAAAATATTCTAAAACCTAATAGGTCCTATAAAATCGTTCCAAATCTTCCGAAATCCTAAAAAATGTACAATTATTTAAAAATAAATTAAAAAATTAAAAATCCTACGAAATCGCTTAATTCTTGTACATAAATTCTTTGAAATTCAATTAAATATTATAAAATCCCGTAAAATTACTTGATATCTAATCATATTTCCTGAAATCCTGGAAAATTAATCAAAATACATTGAGAGCTTTTAAAATTATTGAAATCCATGAAAATTCCTTGAAAATTGTTTAATCCCTTGAAGATGCCTTAGAATCTTTTAAAATAACTTCACATCCTTCTTAACCTTTTAGAACTTTTTAAAGCTCATCAAAATTCTTTGGAAGCTTTCAAAATACCCTAAAATCTTTTAAATTATTTTGGAATCTTCAGATTACAGAAATCTTTTAAAATACCCTAACATATTTCAAAAGAATTTAATAAAGTCCAGAAATATTTGTATATCTGAATTCAATAGGTGTTACCCCATGGGTTAATTTATTGAAACAAAAGTGACTAGTGATCTTTTCATTTTAAAGTGACTAAAAAGTGAATGTAGAACAAAAAATTTACTAAAAGTGACTATGTGGCAGCCCTGGTTATACTTGACAGTTAATTAAACTACTTCTGACAAAAATTCTCTCACTTTTAGCAATTTTATTTGTTAAAATCCCTGAAAAACTAGATTCCCGGACATTTCCCTAATTTCCAGATTTTCCCCCGACCTGCGGTCACCCTCTTAATTTAGCCTAAATAAATATATCAGCACAACTGCAGCTTCAAAAAATTCCGAAAAAATGATACATTTTTTTTTTATTTTCTCAGGTTTTTTCCTTCTTTTGAAACACCTTGAACTTTTTTAAAGCTTTTAAAAATTCCTTGGCATTTTTGAAAATGCCCTTAATTTTTTACAACTCTTTGAAATAATTTAAAAATTCATTGGAATCTTTTAAAATTCTTCTGAATACATTTTTTTAATTCAATTAAAATATTATAAAATCCTGTGAAACTTTATGAAATCTGATATTTCCTGAAATCCTGGAATTTTTTTTAGAAATGTACCTGAATTTCCGAACGTTCAAACTTCAAATGAAAGAAATATTTTTCCACATTTCTATTTCACCCATAAATATTGTTCTAATTGCAATTTAAAATATGCATTATAATTCTATTTCAATATTAAATTATTACCAATATAAATAAACAAATATTTGAGGACTTTTTCTTGTTAACAAAATCATCAGTAAAAAATTTTGTTAATTTGAACGTTCAGAACTTAAACCACATTTTTTAGAATACCATGATTTTTTTTAATCCGTTAAAATCCTGGGAAATTTTAACATC
Source organism: Andricus grossulariae (assembly GCA_011634705.1). Lineage (NCBI taxonomy): Eukaryota > Metazoa > Arthropoda > Insecta > Hymenoptera > Cynipidae > Andricus > Andricus grossulariae. The sequence continues at coordinate 111,223,219 of JAABKJ010075445.1, read as the reverse complement.
TCTTTAAAATGCTTAGAATCTTTTAAAATTGATTGAAATTTATTTAATCTTTGTAAAATGCCTTCAAATCTTTTGAAATACCCTAAAATATTTAAAATCCTTCGAAATCCTATTGAATTATTGAAAGCAATTAAAAGTTCCCGAGCTTCGACCACTGTACAACATATGGCGCGATATGTTCAATATTAGTATTAAAACTCGCTTTGTCCCAACTAGCCCGGTCTCCTCTACTATAGAAGAAGGTAGTTATGATGAATAATGATTTGCTTAAGAAATTCAGTTTGATGAATTTCGTTGACAATTACCTCGCTCAGCGTGAGAGGTAGACAAAAAGTTGAATAATTCATAAAAAATAGCAACTTTCTAGCATTGAAGAACGAAAATATTATTATTACAAATAATGATAAATTGTTTCAACAAACTTGTTTTGCTAACAGCAATAATTCATTACCACATTCACATTGGAAAGTAGACAAAAAGTTGATAATTGCAAAGAAACCGCAACTTTTTAGCACTTATCTAAGAGAAGATAGTAGTTATAAGCATTAATAAATTGTGCGAAAAACTATTTTTGTTAACTGAAACTATTTATTACCTCACAAAGTGAAACGTAAAAAACAAATCAAAATTTTCAGAAAAAAAACGGCAACTATCTGGCATTAACGCAGAATAAGAGAGTTATAAACAATAATGATTTCTTCAAACAATTATTCTTTTTGAAATAAATTAATCACTAAGTCACTCTAACATCAGTGAAAAATAGACCAATAGTATAAAATTTCAGAAAAAATGTAACGTTCTACCATTATGCAAAGAGAATATTATTAACGATGGTAACAGGAAATTGTTTGAAAAATTACATTATAAACTTAAATCAACTATTACTTCACCCTAATTAGAAAGTAAACAAATAGTTTGAAATTTCAGAGAAAAACCGCAACTACCTAGTATTAAAGTAAAAGATAGCTATAAACAATAATAATTTCTTTGAGCTAAAAGTTTATGTTTGATCACTTTTTTATGGGACAAGTGTCTTTTTTCTATTCGTAGAAAAACAGCATAGAAAATGAAGAAATGTTGACCATTTGTTGATAGGATGAGTAGTTTTTCTTTATTTGTACAAAACAACGTTCAAAATAAAAAAAAATAATTCTGAGGCAAACGACACAAGCTACGAAAAAAAAAGTTGACAAATGTTGTTCACTCAAAAAAGAGCAACACATTTGCTATTAATTATTTGTTGATGAAATGTTTAGTTTTTGTTTGAATTGTGACTATTTTTCAACAAATATGATCGATGTCTTCACAGAATTAGATAAGAATATTTTGACACATACTTTTTCGTACGATGATTCGCAAATTTTCGAGAATTAATAAATATTCAAACAATTTTCATAAACAAATTAAGAGCCCGCTTATTTTTCAACGAATATGATCGATTAGTTTAGGGAATCAAGAAAGAATGTATTTCCAATAAATCTTTTTTATGATACTTGGCAAATATACAATAATTAATCATTATTTTAACAATTTTCCTCAACATATTCAGAGTTTGTCTATTTTCAAAGGAATAGGCAGAATTTGTTTACGGAGTCAACTAGAAATGTCTTTTCGATGGCTATTTTGTATGCTGCTTTGTAAATTCACAAGAATTTTTTTATCGAATTGGCTCAATTTGTTTACAGAACCAAAAAAAATGTAATGAAAATAAGTCTTTTCCATGTTACTTTGCAAATTTACAATAATTTTTATTATTTCAAAAATTTTCATAAACATATTCAGAGTTTGGCTCTTTTTCAACAAATGGGCTCAATTTGTTCACGAATTAAACTAAGAATATCATTCCGATTACTTCTTTGTATGATGCTTCGCAAATTTTCAAGAATTTACAATTATTTGAACAATTTTTATAAACAAATTATGAGCTTGGCCTTTTTTCAACAAATAGGATAAATTGGTTCAAGGTATCAAGAAAGAATGTAATTTCAATAAGTATTATCTCCAATACTTCGCCAATATACAATAATTATTAATTATATCAACAATTTTCATAAACGTATTCAGAGCTTGGCTATTTTCCAAAGAATAGGCACAATTTGTTTAAGGATTTTTATAAACATATTCGGAGTTTGGCCATTTTGCAAGGACTAGGCTCAATTTTAACAGAATTGAATATTTTCCATAAAGATATTCAGAGTTTGGATATTTTTCAAGGATGAGACACAATTTATTTATTATTCATTCAAAATTTCCAATATTTGTCAATCATTTAAAATATTTCCATGAAGAAATCAAGAGTTTGGTTTTTTTGCAAATTTGCATGATAGAGTTGCACAATTAATTATTCTGCATCGTGAGAGGGTATTCATGCGAAGCCGTGTACAAATCAAAATTATTGAAGTAAAACTTATTACGTGATGAGCTCTCTTGGTTGAGAAAAAAATTATTTCGACGAAGTAGGAACGTCCTTTTATGAATTTTTATATGAAAAATTACATTTTACCATCTTCAAACTCGTTGAAATTCCAGAACAATTACTGTTAAATAGCTTTTTTTTTAAACAAAACTTTATCAAAAGGAATTTCTTTTTTAACGAAAGAATTCTTTTTCCTTCCAAGACAGCTGATCACGCAATAGACAATGTGCGAGATTAAAATTTGTTGCAGACACATTTTTTGACATTATTTTGCAAGTATGTTAATTTTGTTCCAAAATGAATTGATTACCTAAAATTTTAAACAGTAGGCGAGTTACCTTTGGTACCAGTACCAGTACCGGGCTTCTACAGACTTACGGTACAGGCATATTTTACCATTTCCAGTACCGCCCCAGTACCGACAGACAACTCCCAGCCGAGTGACATTTCCTACTAATACCAGTACCCAGCCGTTTTCCATGCGGTCATATACCAGTACCACGCCAGAACCGATATCCGACCAGCGGTACTGGAGCGGTACCAAAAACGAAAGTTTGGATTTTCAAAAGGCTTAAGCGCCAACTCAAAAATTTAAAAAATTAGTAAATATCAGGTTTTATTATATCATGTGAGGGCATAAGTTTTCCCCGCAAAACATTTTATATGAATCCAAAGTTTTAAGTTTTTGGAACCGTCATATTCAGTCAACCGTTACAAAATTTTGTCTTCCGATGCAAAATCAGCGGTTCAAGTTACAATCAGATATGAAATTACCACAAATTTGGAGTGGAAGAAGTATTCTTTTTTAGTTCTAAAAAGAGTGATATATATATATATATATCACAACGTGATTCAAAGGAGTAAAAAATTTGAATCAATTTAAAACACGTTTTTGATGGATTTCTCCTAAAATTAGCCATACTTTTTTTCACATAAGCAATCATTATCAAAAAGATTCCGAATCAGTATTTAAGAGACACACAATAATTGAGAATCTTTTACATTCTCATCCTAATGAGAAGGTATTAGTTTTATGTAAAATTTAATTTAGTTGGTTTTCGTCAAATCTACAAGTTTTGAGACCCCCTGAGTAAGAAAAAATTATTTTTACGAAGGTTTCTGTCTGTATGTCTGTCTGTCCGTGTGTCTGTCTGTAGTCTGTAGTATCGTGTAGGCACGATAACCTTTGAAAGATTGATCAGATTGGATTGTGCTTTGGCTCACTTTTTAAAGGGCTGAAAAGAAAGAACAAGTTCGTCAACCAGCTATTTTGGATTAAAATTCAAAAAGTGAGCACATTTTGAAAATTTTCAAGACTACTTTTTTTTCAATTTGAAAATTCTTGGTACGGGTATTAGTAGAACTCTAAGAGACAAACAAGTTTCCCTGATGAAATTTTTCAATAAAATTGAAATTATCAGAGTTATAGCATTTTCAAAATCCAAAAAAAACAAACGAAAATTAATATTTTAAGCCGAACTACGCACGATATGAAAAAAAGTCAAGAGAGGAAAAACGTTTATTTTTGGAAGCCCTACCAGATTAAAATAACAATTTTTTGAATTTTTTCGAAAAATTGAAAATTCAAATTTTGATCCCCCAAAAAATGATTAAAAATTAAAAATTTCATTTTACAGGCATACTATGCGAGATACAACATAAATATGAAAATATAAAAAATTTTGACCAAAAAAAGATCTACAAATTTGTCATCAATCACTTTTCAATAGGACGCGTAGTTTTTGTTTTATTCGTAAAAAATAAGCATAAAAATAAAAAAATTAAGTTTTCGTGAAAATGACACAAGAGACGAAAAAAAATGAAAAGATAGAAGTTTTTCTACCAAAAAAGATCCACAAATTTGTTATAAACTCTTGATATAAAAATGCATTGAAAATTAAATATTGACTTTTTGGAAAAACGACACAAGCTACAATAACTTTTTATTTAACGAAATTTTTCGCCTAAATTATATCTACAAATTTGCTTAAACCCACTTTACACTAGTATGTGTATTTCTATTTCAAATCATAAAAAATAACGTTGAAAATAAATAAATTAAATTTATGGAGAAACAACACAAGTTGCAATAAAATGTATAATAACAAAATGTTTTGTATGGGATGCACACTTCTTTATAATTATAAAAACAAGACAATGAAAACACGTATGTCTCCATACCAATGCATATTATTATTATTATTATTATTATTATATCATTAAGCCGTTTCCCTTTCGGGGTAGGCGTGAATTGATATTTATATTTTATATTCATATTTTATATTATATTATTATAATTATTTAAATTAATTATTATTATAATTAATTATAATAAATAACATATTTAATATAATTAGTTATTGAATTGGAAAAATCAAAAAAAGGGAGGAAAAAAATTAAATCACCCTGAGGGGTAATAAAATAATTATTTAACACGTTTTTAATAGAAAGAGAAACAAAAAAAAATTCGCCAAAAAGATTCGAACGCGCGACAGCGTGCTCCTCCGCCAGCCACCTTACCACTGTATCGTACGTTCTATCGATTTATACTAGTCTCATCTCAAAGTCAATGTCGCAGAGCAGGCCTTCCCCTTGTTAGCCCAGTCATAAATTGGAAAAAATAGAAATATTAGAAATATAAGTAGCAGGGCGGGTGGAGCAAGTAATTTCGACATCTTGTAATAAAATAAAGATTTCTATATTACTTTAAAAAATCTGTAATATATACCGTTGACACGCATGAATGTTCTTTAGGCTACGAACCAGTGAAGACTTAGCACCTTCGAGAGCACTAATGATCAGGTCGACTAGCTGAGAGTATATTCTGTTCGTTTTATTTTCGTTCGTTTCTCGTCAAGGAGAACTATGTTAGGCCTCGAGTGCGCCACAGAAACAATTGTCGAGAATATGAATTTTCCAGTATCTTCGACACTTCTCATTTTCGACAATTAACTCTACATCCCTAACAGCGCTTGATAGAGCGGTATCAGGGCTAATGCCGTAAGAGTGACAGAGATGGTAATAAAGCACTCTTAGTGCCGCATTGTGCCTTGGGATGTGCGTAGTTCCCGCCTGAGTTAGAAAAGTAGATAGTATGTATCCTAGATTTTCGGGGTGTGCTTGACACGCTCTACAGCTATTATCGAGAATGGCTTGGCTCAAAATGTGGCGACGGTATGCTAAAGTGGAAATGACACCGTCTTGAAATGCCAAAATGAAAACCCTCCGTGTCCGACTTCAATCCGGGTGATTTAAGGAAAGCAAACGTTAGCTCATACGACATCGACGGATCCTCCACATTTCTGTGGAAGATGCCGTGCATCCTCTTGTCGAGGATCTGTTCACGGAAGTTTTTCTTCTGTGCTTTCTTAATCCGGGCTTTCAGGAGTGAGTACTCGAGATGGACAAGATTTGATGCATTTTGTTCAACCCTGATATTGAACACCTCCGCTGATTTGTACAGAAACGCTCCTTTGCCCACTTCTTGGTGTTTTCTGACCATTTTAAGAATAGGGTCTCGTCTATTTTCGACTATATATGCTGCACCCAAAATGATCCTGTTGTGAAGACCTTCGAGATTCTGTATTTCGCGACCACCTTGATGGCCCTTTCGTGACCCGATGTTGAGGCATCTGACAATGGAAGTGCGCGTAATGGGACACACAGATTTGAATCATCTTTTGTGAGCGAAGAGGGCTTAATTTGAGATGAAAAAAGCTCAAACCGTTTATTTGGATAGAAAGCGGTTCACGAAAAAAAGGGGTTGAAAGAAATCCGCGCGGAATGACTATCGGTCGAATTATGGAGCGATTGAGCAAGCAGCGATAAAGTAATGGTCTAGGTTCTAGGCTACAGTCTGCCGTCATGCGTTCGCGTCCTCCTACTTTTTTTAAAAATTTGTTGTTTCTAATTCTTTTATTTCAATAGTTTAACCGTAAACATGCATAAATATTACGAAAATAATAAATATTAAAAAATATATGTTTCAAGTATAGAAAAATTATTATTTTTGACACCAAAATTTTTTTATCAATAAGTTGATGTTTGAAGCACGCTATAAATTATTTTTAAGCAATAAAAATGATTTATTTGCAATTTTTCTACCACCTTCTTCCGCTTTTATATTTGCAGGTATTTTTTATTTATTTGTCATGCATATGATTGAAAAAAAAATCTTTCGCTCATAAAAGTGTAGAAAAATTGCAAAATAATAAGGTTTATTACTTAAAAATAATGTATTATGTACTGGAAAAATATTTATGCATATTTACGGTTAAACTATTGGAAAAAAAAGAATTAGAACAAAAATTTGAAACAAGTACGACAGGGCTCACCACTTTCAGCAGGTGCAGACTGACACGGCAAGTGCGAGACTGACAGAAAGTTGGTCTTTAATTTTTTTCTTCGTTTTCAGGAATCGTACAAAGTGTTACGGTCAATGGGCACGTACTTCACAGCGGGGCGTCCGAATTTTTCGTATTCGAACCCTGAAAAAAACCCAAGTCGAAGGAAAACTTGAAAACATTTATTAAAGAAAGAAAGAAGTTCAGAGCCAGAATAGAAAACTCATTTCGTACTCTTCCTGATCTTCTTGTGTTCTTTAAATTAATCCGTATTCTTTACGATTCTCTTCGATTCTTTCCAGTTCTCTCCGATTCTCGCCAACTCTGAATTGTTCCGCTTCACTCATCTCAACTCAGACTCAAGATCGCGTATTCTTCGAAATCTGCACTCATTTTCGCTCAGTGAATAGCCCCTCGGATCTTCCGATATTTTCTCTACAAAAACTTTATGTTTTACAGGTTTTCAAATACGTATCAAATTTTGATCATTTTTGTTGCTAAGATGATATTTCTGCTTTTACAGGATTTTAAGTTCAAAGGGCCCACTTTCTATTGGACTATCACCCAAAATTCTTGGAAATTTCTTACAAAATATTACAAATAAAAGTCTCTATTGATTTTTTAAAATGAAAAATTATCCAAAGGGGTCGCAATGGAGTCAAACATGCTGATAAAATGTAACTTTTTTTAAGATATAATTTTTTTAAATGAGCAAAAATGACTATTTTGAAAATCCAGGTACTTTTTATTAGAAAAATGTTTGTTTTGTTTTATGTACATGTCAAGCAAGGAGATGTGCCTGAATTGCAAAAACTTTTATTCTGAAAGTTTGAACCACGTATCCCCCTTTGTTAGGGTGCATAAGTTTTAAACTCCCCCGCCCCCATTTTACATAATTTTTGCCGACTAAATTTTTTTTGTGAATTTAGCGGTTATCCAAAAATTACGTAGACGATTTGGGGTAAGGGAGGATTTGGTAAAATCTTACTGTCAAGAAAAGATTATCATTTTAAATAAAAACAAACTAGTCCAATCCTTAACTAAAACGGATTCATTTTCAACCAAAAAGTTGCATTTTTTAACAAAAAAGATTAATTTTCTACCAAAATAGACGAGTTTTGCACAAATAACATAAATTTTCAATCAAATAGTTGAATTTCAAAAATTAAACATGACCAAACAGTTGAATTTTTTACCAAATTGTACAATTTTCAAGCCAAAAAACGAATTCCCAAAGCAAAAATATGCATTTTTAACTGAGAAAGAAATTATTGTTCTGTAAAAAGACAAATCTGTTGCTGTAAAAAGACAAATGTTCTAAAAATTACAAGAATTTGCAACCAAAAAGTTGAACTTTCAACCAAATTGTTGAATATTCAGTTAAAAATTAATTTTTAACCAAATAAAAACAAATTTTCAACAAGTGAGTTGAATTTTTAACCTAGAAAAATTAATTTTCACCGAAAAATGTAATATTTAATATTTCACCTAAAAAATACTTTTATTCAAAGTCAATAACAGTTAAATTTTCAACCGAGAAGATTAATTTTCTACCAAAAAAGACGAATTCTTAACAAAATACATCAACTTTCAACCAAATAGTTGAAGTTTCAACTAAAAAGATACATTTTCTACCAAAAATGGATCAGCTAAATCTTCAGTTTACAAAAATTAATTATCGTCCAAAAAGATTAACTTTCAACGAAACATTTACCTAATAATTGATATTTAAACCAAAAAGATGAAAAAAATTTATTTATAACAGTGGATTTGAATAAAAAGAGATGCATTTTCAACAAACCAGTTTAATCTTCAACTAAAACAGATTAGTTTTGAACAAAAATGTTGCATTTTTAACGAAAAAGGTTAAATTTATGCCAACAAAGATGAATTATCAACACATTACGTACATTTTCAACCAAGTATTTAAATTTTGAAACAAGAGGATTTTCAACAAAATAGTTATTTTTTCGACCAACTAAATACTTTGGAATAAATTCTTTTCAGTTAAAAACTCCTTGCCTCTATTCTATACTATCCCCCCTAGGGGCTGTAACACCTTGTAGTTGGCGGAGAGTCTTAAGCGTGTGGGTCATGGGGGCCAAAAGTACCTCGGCCTGCATGCATATGGATATGAATGAAAGGATTCCTATAAACGGGCTCTCCAGGGTGAGAGCGAAAGGATCACTATAAACGGGCTCTACTGGTATGCATGATTACGGTATGGCAGAAGGGTGAAAGAGCCTAGCTAGCACGGGCCTTCTGGATCCCTGGGTAGAGGGCCCCTCCCGGACCGATTTACAGCTTTGAAATCGGGACAGGAATGACCTGGGGCCCGCATAGCGACACCAAGAAACAGCCTTCCGTTTGTTATGGTGGTCTGCAAGCGGATATTTGAACATTGAGTGTCTCACTCAATGTGACCACCCCCCTAAGCCATATAGTTCGTATATTAAAATTTCAATCACCTTCAATAATTATTGTTTATTATCTCAAATATGTTTTAGTGTATATTTGATTATTACTTGAGCATTCATGCAATTATATATTGTATTATGCTAAATGGTTTATTCAAAAATTATTATTTTCTGAATTCACTTCTGTAATTTTTGTTCAAGTCCGAACCGTGATTCTGCCTAGAAAGTAGCTAAAATCTGGACAGTCTTTATTATTTTCAAATTCATAACGATCTCCTAGATAGCGCCAAGACTGAGACTAGCCAGCAGAAAGGTTTAAATCAAACACGTAGCGAAACTATACAGCGCCAGGCTAGTATTGCGTGAATAGACAGGCTTGAAAAAAAACTGTACTGGCTTTAGCATAATTCAAGACTGCCACGAAATTTTTCCACGCGGGTAGTGATGGTGTTAAATATTTTTCAATGATAAAAGTTTATTCTTCAAAACTTTTTTGGACACTAATATCGCAAGTTTTTAAATGTTTTATTTGTAACAAAAAATCTGAAAATTAATTTTTGTCATATTCCTCGAAAAATATTAATTTTAGAAAAAAGTGTAAATATAAAAAATATGTGTTTCAACGAGATCTACAACTTTTGTGATCAACATTTTTTCCAAAATCAATATTTTTCAAGATTTTGAAAAAAAATTAATTTAAAAAAAACGTCAAAAATATTAATAACTTAGTTTATATTGATCTGCGCCGAAAATCCTTTTAGTGCATTCAACTGACCTTTCTGAAAGTATATTCTAGAATGCATATAAATTTATTACGATTATAATTTGTAACTTTATTGTCTTACATATATTTGAAGGTAAAACCAAGGCAATACCTAATTTCGTTTAGACACAGTGTTATGAAAAGTTAATTTTGGCACTTTTAGCCCCGCCCTCTTCTACGTGAATTCTATGATACCTTGTGCACTACTAATTATTTAAAATTTACCCGGTACGAGAGAAGAGTCATTTAAATATGCGAAAATGTCATCCGGTCACATGTCCTGCCCGGGTAAAACTATTTGGTCTTCATTTTGTCTTGGGTAAAGACAAATCCAAGACAATTTCAAGTTATTCTGTATGTCCAGCTCGTGGGACGGGATCAGAATATTTTTTCGACTTAAAAACCGAAATTTATGTCTTGAGACACGATTATTTAATTTACAAATAACCTGAGAGATTCACGACTCTAAGTGAGGCTAAAAGATTCCCAAGGCCTTCGAGGGCCATCACTAATCCGCTTTAAATTTTACAGAATGTTTATAATACTTATCTTCATGTATTTACTTTTTAAGTATTAATAAGTTTGTTTGTGTGCAATAATTATGTTCTTTGGATGGAGAATCTAAAAATGTTGTCCATTTTTTCCTATCTCCAACAGTTCGCTAGATACTTGTAGAAAATGACAGATTTAATGTTTTTATAGAAAATTTTATATGTCTTCAGTTGTTGCCACCAAAATGTTCTGAATTTTTTATTTAAAAAACAGTAATTACAAGTTTTATCAGTTGTGAAATTTTAATCCTTAGCAGATATCAACTGCTTGGTCCCAACCAATCTGGATGTGGCAGGCCCCGCCGGTAGTAATGAAACCAATGCACAAATTAGCCTACCGTGTCTCAAGAAAAGTCTACCTGGTCTTGTGTTGGCACAGCCATAGCCATAAATGCAAGGGAAGTCTGTATGGAGGAGAAAGAAAACAACAAAAACGAAACAAACGCGAATCAAGATTGAAAATTTGCAGTAACCGGAAGTGCGTATAGATTTGCAGAATAAGATAAACGAACGCATAGATGAGGCAACTTGGAAGGCGCTTAGAAGCAATATAGATATAAAGGGCGCGTGGAGTATGTTACGGAATATCATTGTTAAAACTGCGATTGAAGTATGTGGTACGGCGGTTGCAGGAAGAAAATCTGGTTGTGCTTGGTCGAATGATGAAATTAAAGCAGCCCAGAAAGAAAAGAAAAAAAGCGTACGAGAGAACGTTGAACATCACAGGTCTTAGCGATAAGGAGAGAAATAGGCTTCAAAATGATTACAGAAACAAAAAGAGGAAAGTTTAACGACTAGTCAAGAAAAGCAAGGATAAAATCAGAACAGGAGAAGAGAAGAAATTAGAAAACGACATTCAAGGAACCATGAAACTAGTATTTAAAGTGATGAACAGAAGTAAAAATACAGAGTTTGTGAGCATGAGAAACAGCAAAGGTGAAATGCTATATGATACAGACGGGATAGTAGACGGTATTAAAAGCGAACATGGCGATTGGTAATATTTTGTCCCAATTGGAAATTTTGCCGTACGTATTGAGTTTTATGTAGTCTGTTAGAACATGGTGGCTGCGTTCTAATGCTGCATTTGATTGTGGGTGATACGTAGGGGATGTGATCTGTTTAATTCTAAAAACCTTGGCAAATTCCTGCATTAGTTTACTTGTAAAATTTTTTTCTTGATCAATTAAGAAGGCTCGAGGTGTACCAAATTTGCAAATCAGGTTTACAACAATTTCTCTAGCGATTCGTTTAGCTGATGTGTATGTGAGTGCTGACGCTATGCAGTACTGCGAACAATTATCCTGTAGGGTTAAAATGAATTTATTTTCTTTATTTGAAGTTGAAAGAGGTCCATATATACCCATTGCTACTTTGTCGAATGGTTCCGATGGTGTATTGGTGATTATGATCGGATCTCTCGGCTCATTTCTTATCGATTTGCTTTATTGGCACTGCGGGCATCGTCTAATGACTTCGCGTACATCTGACAGCATCTTAGACCAATAAAATTCTTGTAAGAGACGATGGTTGGGTTTGATGATTCCTTTATGTCCGGATGCCGTCGACGCGTGATACTCTTTGATGACATCGCGTCTTTCATTCGCCGAAGGTGTATACTGACTCTCGTCTCATGAGTTGATTGATATTTGAGTGTTTTAAAACATTTTGGGGACTATTCGTTTAATAGATTCCCATTGCGTTATAGTTTGTAGATCATAGTCGCGAGACATTCTAAACGATTTTATGTTGAATTTTATTATCAGTTGTTTTAATTGTTTAATACATGCGTGTATCACATTGGAATCTGGGATATCTTTCGCGGATTTTTGTATCGTGAGAGCGAATATATATGTTTTTCTGATTTTGAAATACGTGGTTTTCCGACAAATGCTTTTTGTTTGTTTCAAAGTTTCCTCAGATAACATGCGTCTTTCTATTAAGGCACGGACAATATTTTTATTTGTATCATTATTTTCAGTAAAGAAAAATGCAATGTTATCTGTTTTAGTAGAAAGTTGTTCTTTGGATATAATTATTTTTGCTAATGACTTATCCTTACAATGCTCGGATTTTGTTAACCTTTTCTCGCTGCCATTTTTCGTTATCGTTTTACCGGTCGACTGAATTTTGTTGCAGTAATCTGGAGCTGGTGGGGGCCGTTCTCCTATCGAGTGTGCCTCGGCTTTTGTTTTCTGGAGTGAAGGTCCTACAGCTTTGGGATTTTTAGACTTTTGTCGCAGATTTTTCAGAGCTTCGTTAGCTTCATCTCTGAGTTCTGCCTACTTTTGTTCTTCGATGGGTCTTCTTTCATTGTTTTCACTTAGGACTAACTTCTCGTTTTCTGTCGCTTTCGTTTGTTTTTTATTAAATTCGATGCTTGATCATTTAGTTGATTTCTCGATGAATTGCTTATATAATATTTCTTTGCGACGTTTTTCCGATTGGTCATCCGTTGTTATGAGTAATTCCGCATCGTTCTGCACTCCTTGGTCTAAATTTGTTGATTTCCCTGGTCGACTATTACGAGGTTCTTCCATCGCATCTTCAACAATATGCGATGGTTTTTCTTTCGTGTTTCTACCTCTGTGTAGTTCCTTCTGTATTTCTTCTCCTTCTTTTTCTATCCTTGCTTCTTTTTCTTCTTCCTCCTCTTTTTCTTCCGAGACTTCGATTTGTCCGCTGATGAAATCGGGGTGATTTCTGTTTCTGAAATGTTTCCCCATTCCATAGAAGATTCTTCTGAAACCGATGTTTCCCTGGGGATATTTTTACTTGGGGCCTTCCCTTTACGGCTTATTTCTTCGGATTCTTATTGCATTAGATTCTTTCGACGACGTCCTCTTTTCCGTTTGATTTGTATTCTTGTCTTTTTTGGTTTAAAAACTTTCTTGGTCTACCTCTTTTTCTTTTCGCTGGTAATTCAGCCAGTTCCTGGGCAATTAATTTTGTTTTGCCTCGGATTTTCACTCGACTCGTCTTCCAAACGAAGTCTTGTACTCGGCAGGTGGAATTCCTTGCTCTTCTTTTTTGCCTGACATTGTTTTGAATCAGATTCCAACACGCTGTTACGCTTCTTTGATTCTTGATTTATTTCTCGTGGTTTTAGTGTTAACATTTCGCAGACTTCCTTTGTGACTGGATTGCGTGATAGGGCGTCCGCGTTTACATTATATTTTCCGGGCTTGTATTTTATTTGATATTCGTAATCATCGAGCTTAAACCTCCATTTTGCGATGGAATAGATTTGAAGAATGAAATTATAAACATATCTCCATTAATTAGTGTTTAATTTAAAATTATATTTTTTGTTGACAATTTTATTTGACACATCTGAAATATTTACAAAATTTGTGAAATTTTGTCAAGAATTATGTGAAAATTATATTTATGTAACCTTAAAATAAGCAAAGAAAATACTTTAAAAATAAATAGTTATTCCCAATTTTTATTTCGTATACAAAAATATTTTTCGCCTTAAATTATAATTTTTATGCAATTTTCCTGTTTTCTCCACTAAAAAATTTTTTGATTAAAATTTTTTTTTTATTTTATCGAAAATGCATTCTTTTCAAATTCATTTTAACTGTTTCTAATTGAAGATTAGAATATTTTCATTAAAATAGCAAATATTACATTTTTCCTTGAAAATTCAGCTTTCTTTGTTGAAATATCATCTTTTTTTGGGTGAAAAATGGACTGTTTATTTAAAACTTTTTTTGCTGTTGAAATTTTCATTTGAAATATCTGAAATACTGCAAAAATTTATGAAATTTTGTCAAGAATCATGTGAAAATTATATTTATATAATCTTAAAATAAGCAAACAAAAAAACTTAGAAATAAATTATTATTCCAAATTTTTTTGTATACAACAATATTTTTCGCCTTAAATTATAATTTTGTTGAAATTTTCCTTTTTTCTTCACTAACAAATTTTTTTATTTACATTTTTTTTTATTTTCAATAAATTTTTTTTATTGAAGTAGCAATTATCACATATTTTGTTGAGAATTAACCTTTTTGTTGACAATTAACGTGTTTTGCCTGAAAATTAAACTATTAGGTTGAAAATGTTTTTTTGTTGTTCAAATTTTGATATGAAATATCTGAAATCTTAGAAAACTTATATATTGGATTCGTAGCCGAGGAGGCGCGTGTATATAAGGCAGGGTGAAGATTGAGATTTGAAAAATTCCTACTTTTTGAATCATTAATTCAATTTAGTAAAAAAATTTTAGAAAACTTATTTTAACCTTAATAACAAAATTGGCCTAAAATTCTACTTCCAAGGTGGTGTGGAAATGATTTTTATTTAAAAATGTGTGGCACTTTCTGACAAGAAACTGCATGAAATTTTACCCTAAGGCCAAACATGGTACAAAAATGTCGTAAAATTGATAAAGTGACCAACCATTTACACGAATTTAAATTTAAAAAAAATTAAATAAAAATCAATGTGTATCATATTCAAATAACATTTAGGAATATTTATAAACGGTATCATTATTTTCCGTTTTTAAAATTAATGTATACAGAGTACAGTTTTTATTTGAAATTTCAAGACAGTTTCTTGTACCATGTTTGACCGTAAAGTAGAATCAAGAAAAAATATTCTAAAAATTAAATTTATTTTCCAATTATTCACAATTAATTTTCAATTGAAATTATTTCACACTTGGAACAGAATTGTAAAAATAAAAATAAATATAAGTTTTCTGAGATTCTTGCGAAAATTTCGAAATATGTTTTAAGATTTCAGATATTTCAAATCAAAGCTTAAACTAAAGAAAAAAAAAACATTTTCAACCTAATAGCTTAATTTTCAGGTAAAAAAGGTTAATTGTCAACAAAATATGTGAGAATTGCTATTTCAATAAATAAAATTTATTTGATATAAAAAAACAAATAAATTTTCAATTCAAAAAATTTTTCAGTGAAGAAAAAAGGAAAATTTCAACAAAATTATAATTTAAGGCGAAAAATATTTTAGTATAAAAAATACAAATTTGGAATAACCATTTATTTTTTAAGTTTTTTTGTTTGCTTATTTTAAGATTATATAAATATAATTTTCACACGATTCTTGACAAAATTTCACATATTTTTTCAGTATTTCAGATATTTCGAATGAAAATTTCAACAGCAAAAAAAGTTTTAAATAAACAGTCCAATTTTCACCCAAAAAAATACGATATTTCAACGAAAAAAGCTGAATTTTCAAGGAAAAATGTAATAATTGCTATTTTAATGAAAATATTCTATTTTTTAATTCGAAACAGTTAAAATCAATTTAAAAAGAATTTATTTTCGACAAAATGAAAAAAAAATTTAATAACAAAATTTTTTAGTGAAGAAAACAGGAAAATTACATCAAAATTATAATTTAAGGCGAAAAATATTTTTAAATAAAACAATAAAAATTTCGAATAACTATTTATTTTTAAGTTTATCTGTTTTTAAGTTTATATGAATATAATTTTCATAAGATTCTTAAGAAACGAGGACGCGTTCGGTGGCTTTGTCATAGGCCCTTCAGTTCTATTCGAAAGGAATATATATATATATATATATATATGAAGGATACATTGCAATTTGAATCTCTAACAGACAACTGCAACCCGTGTAGCTCGACTCGTATGGACGGTATCTCTATAGATCTCGGTCTAATTCTGGTCAACCCAAAGATATCTTGACTTGCCATTTTTGCGGTATATAAAAGTCCCAGTGCGGACACCTCTTGGGACGGTACTCTGGAAGATGCCTTAGTTCGCCCAACCTGTGAATCTGATCACACCATCTGTCTGGGCGATTTTAGTGTCAATATGATTGAGGCTGGGAATTCTGGCCGGGAGAAATTATACTCTCTTTCTCGCCCTTTTTGTTCAAATCAGGTTATTGATGTCCCAACATGATCAAATGCAATCTTAGATCTTCTGTTTGTTAGCGCAATCTTCCACATCAGCGACTCAGGTGTAATTGCGTTATCAAAAAAGTTTTATCACGACATGATCTTTTGTAACATTAATTTGGAGTAAAAAAAAATAGATCAGGTATTTTCCGAGTGGGCAGGGATTTTAAGCGAGTAGATCAGCAGGCATTTAATGAAGCGGCGAACCCGACGGACTGAAATAGCGTCTTAAATTGTAATTCCGCTGATGATAAAGTTAAACGCTTCTCTTTCTTGATCTTCGAACTAATTAATAAGTTTTCCCCCATCCTACGTTTTCGAATAGCTAGACCAAAACCGCCATGGTTCTCGGATTCAGTAAAAAAGATCTCTAAAGCTAGAGACAGGGCTTACTGCAAATGGCATAGGACTAACTCGGAAAATAGTAGAGCTAAATTTCTATAACGCTCTTATGACCTTCTATAACTTAACCAATACTTTCCATCCCATTTTTGTTTTGGGATATTTTTTAAGAACAAAAAAATCAAGCTTTTTTTCTAGCCTAATTAAAGAAACATCAAAAATGCCGCATTGGGTGAAAATCGCAAAAATGTTTTTTACAGTGAAAAATCAAGCTGAAATGATTTTTTTAATCATTTTATAATTATTTTTATTGTAAACCTTGGTGAAATACCTTTTCAAAACCCCATAAAAAAGTAATATAAGATAACTGTATCAGGAGTTATGTACAATTGAAAGTTAGCAGTCGGGGTGAATCGTCGAAAATTCGGGCCCCTATATCCTGACAACCCGTTGTACTAGGTGCGCCCCCTTCACAGTATTGAAAGAGGTCCCCTAGCACTATAATCTGGCGGAGTTTGAATAAGATAGGCGACACAAAATTTTAGGTGGAGACACTTGGCAAATTTTACCTCATAAGTCCAATCTCACTTGAACTAAGAAAATCGAGAAAAATTGTTTGCCCAAAGAATTCTAATATCGAATAAAATTTTGAATAACCTAGATATACTATTTGGGTGAAAATAATGTGCTTTTTCATATTTTGCAGAATCTGGCCCGGACTTATTTCCCTTGGATTTCCGACTAGAATGCGATCTATTTCACAAGTCTAAAACATACGTAAGGGCAAGCGATTCTTTTTGCTTGTAAATTCACTCCGCACTCGGTCACTTTTACAAGGCAAAAAAGATACAAAGTTCTTTAGGCTCTTTTTTATTTGTATGCTGATGACGTATTACATGCCTTGTACAAATTTTAGGAAACGCAAAGTGCTTTGCGGACCTTTTTATGCTGTATTTTTTCAACTTTTTCGACTTTCCTCATTTATAAACAATCGTTTTTTGCAATAAATATTACTAATAATTAATTGTAATTAGCACAGATAGACGCAGCTTTCTCTCACGAATCCAATGATACCAAAAACTTATATTTCATAAAAATGTCACTTATGTGCCTTTTTAGTTTGGACGGCAGTTTTATATTCCTATTGTTCATCTGCTTTTTTATATTCAATTTTATGTAGACTGTGTTCAATATAAAGATCTTTTATTATTTTTTTTAACCTGTTCTTGAGTCAACCAGGTTTTTCATCATAGCCACGGAAGTGGATATGATGAAACTATGCGCGGGATAAGGATGTTATAAGTTAATTTAATACGATGTCTGAAATCTTTTGCGATGATGTAGGTACAAAATTAGGAGCATGGTCTACAAAGTTTCTAACAATGCGACAGGTGTTTAATAAAACCGCCTTCTGAGCTGCTGATAGTACCCTACTGACTCCTAAATGTTCAAAATGTTCAGTGCATCTTGCGTGCACATTGCCTGTAGCCGAAATCACAATAGGATGAATAGTCGGATTCAGCGCATCAAAATCCTTCGGAAATGTTAGGTTTGGTCTCTGGCTTTAAAATTTGTCGGCCTGTGTAATTTTACATTATACCAGCAGTCACAGCCAGCCAATGTATACCTACTATAAAATTTGCATTGATGTAATTATAATATCTGATATCGCAAACTTAAGAATGTGATACTTGCGATGTTAGCATATTTCTGTCCACAATAATGAATATTTTTCGTTGAAACTTTGTGAAATGATGGAAAACCTGAAAACGGAAATTAATAGCCTATTTCTGGTTTAAATAATTAATAAAATTATGAAGCCGGTGAAACGGAAATTGACTTTTAATCATTTAAACCAGGCATATGTTATTAATATCCCTTTTATGTTTTTCACAGTTTCCTAAAGTTTCAGGAAGCAATATTTATTATCATGGACACAAACATGCCAATATCGTAAGTATAACATGCATCTAACTCTACTAACACTAAAACTCACGCATTTTGATGACTATAATATTTAACATCACAAACTTAAGGACGTGATACTTGTGATATTAGCATGCTTATGTCCACAATAATAAATATTTTTCGTTAAAACTTTGGGAGACGATGAGAAACGTGAAAACGGAAATTAATACCCTATTTTTGGTTTAAATAAATGAAAAATTATTATGCCTGTAAAACAGAAATAAAATTTTGAATATTTACACCAGAAATAGGTTATTTACATACGTTCTAAAGTTTTTCATCGTTTCCGAAAGTTTCAGTGAACAATATGTATTATTGTGCGACACAAACACGTTCATATCGTAAATATAACAT
Organism: Andricus grossulariae; assembly: GCA_011634705.1. Classification (NCBI taxonomy): domain Eukaryota; kingdom Metazoa; phylum Arthropoda; class Insecta; order Hymenoptera; family Cynipidae; genus Andricus; species Andricus grossulariae. The sequence goes on along the minus strand of JAABKJ010075445.1, from coordinate 111,204,155 downwards.
GCATTTAACGCTATTAACATTAAAATGCATTATCCTCTTTCTCAAAAATGAAAACGCCTACAACTTTGAAACTTGTTTGTCCGGACAGAAAATGTATTCAAATTTAATTTCTGTATGTATCTATATACATAAAATTAAAACTTGAGATAAAAGTTGCGATAAAAATATAATGTGCCAAAAACACCATTTCTCGATGTGCATTCCCTAATCGCTCGAGTGCTATAGACCAGTGGTCGGCAATTGTTTGCTAACTTTTAAGGTGGGGGTAGGGTTGACTCAAGAAATTTTTTTCGCTTGCCGGGATTTGTTTGTGAACACTACGTTTTTTCTGAGATGGATTAGCTTTCCTCCGCGGGGGTTCATGTAAGACCTTCTTTGCGGTAGCAGGTACTGCCACGAGATTTTGACTCGACTAGCCACGGCGGCTAGGGCTACCGCGCCGCAGTAGTACCCAGTGGGCACCAAATTTGACGACGTCTTCACGACATCGTTACGACATCTTTACGACAACATTACGACATCCTATGTCCATGTCTTTACGATATCGTAAAGACATCTTTAGATTGTACGACGTCTTCACGATTTCGTAAACACACCTTAACGTCATGGACATAGGCTGTCGTAAAGTTGTCGCAAAGATGTCGTAACGATATCGGAAAGACGTCGTCAAATTTGGTGCCCACTGGGTACTTAATTAGTGGATAACATTATGGAATAAAGTTTAATGAGTAACACGCAATAACCAAAAATACCACTGAAAAGATAGAACGCTGGTAATTAGATAATGCTCTAATTCACAACCCTATATATAAAATTCCGACGTAGTAAACTACGTCGGATACTACGTGGGAAACTACGTCGGAAACTACACCGGAACCTACGTCGGATACTACGTCGGAACCTACGTCGTTTACCATCCGACATTTACGACGTCGGAATTTTCAATAGGGAATGTCACAAAAGCCCTAAATTAATATATATTCAACATATGTAACAATCTTTGGATATAATCATGCAGCTTCATTTTGATCTAACCTAAAACGTGCTCTACGCCATTCATAATGGACAATTGGTTCCTAAACGATAATATCGAAGGCACCATCTCGAGCTGAGTCTTCGAGAAATAGAGCTTTGAAAAAAGTTGTTCCCAATTATCCGATGTGTTATTTAAAAAAATACTAAATCCACTATTTTCAAATAATGTCCCAGCAAAAGCGAAAGAATTGATACGGATTGGGGGAAATTAACATTTTTGTATTGCGCGTGAATCCCGTTTTTTGATTCTTTCAAATGCATTAAGACGCATTTAGAGAGCGCGAATTAAATGCGTGTGAATTCATATGAATATGTGGTAAACGTCAATTAGAAAAAAATTAATAAAAAGTGCATGCGTCGAGACTTGAAACAGCGATCCCTTGTGTATCAGTCCAGAGTACCCGCCACTGAGCTACGAGACGGCACTTGTGAGATGGATGCAGAAAGCTGTCATCCTTGGGTCGCTTCGTGTCCTCGAAACACACGAGGGTTTCGCCGGCCTGTTGTTGTGATTTCGTCGTGTCTTGTGACCACCCATCACACGGTTTTGAGACGTGGCCATGAGTGAGACTTACCGCTGTCCTATTGGGAGCTGGTGTCGTTTTTTAGATGGCAGTTGCTCCCAGTGGGACCCTGCGGTGGTTTTTAACCTTATTTTTTTAATTATATATATACTAAATCTATTCATTTACGGATTTGCATTTGTATTGTGCTTGTTTGACGACGATACGGAAAATGCTGTTTGTTTTTACGTATTGCTAATCCATTTGATTGAAAATTGATGTATTTTTTTTAAATTCGTCTTTTTGGTAAAAAATCTTCTTCTATTGTATGACATGAAACTGTTTGACGTATTATTATCTGTTTTAATTGAGGATTCAAATATTTTGTTGAGAATTCGTTTTTGTTAAAATAAAAATATTTCTTTGTTGTAATATCAACTATTAAATGTTTAATTGAAAATTCATCTCTTTGGCTAGAAAATTTAACTATTAGAGACAAAATCAAACTGTTTTGTAGAAAATTCTTTCTTTTTAATTTAAAATTTATTCCCCTAAGTGGTATAGTTTGAATTGCTTAGTTAAAAATTGATGTAATCTGGTGAACATTCGTCTTTTCGGTAGTAAATTGATCTTTTCGGTCGCAAATTCCACCAAATTCGAAATTTCTGTATTCTGCAGAAATGTGGACTGCTGTAGATAAAATTCAACTAGTGAAGATTCGCAAAAAAAGAACAACAACAAGCAGTGTCGGATTACTAAATTTTGGGCCCGTAGGCCATATAAGTCTTTGTACCCCCACCCCTATAATTTTAGGGCTTTTTTGTAAAGGAAAAGTTACAAAAGTCTAAGGAGCCCACTGGTCTCCTAATTCCCGATAGCATAGTTTTAAATTTAATTCACGCTTTGTTTTAAAGAAAAAGTTACAAAAGTCTACTAGGGCCACTGGGCCCTTAATTCCCTATAGCATAATTTTGAAATTTAATTGAGGCTTTTTTCAAAAAAAAAGTTAGAAAAGTCTGAGGAGCCCACTGGTCCTTTGATTTCCGATAGCATTAAAAGTTACAAGAGTCTACTAGAGCCACTGGGCCCCCAGTTCCCCATAGCATAAATTTTAAATTTAATTGACGTTTCTTTTAAAGTAAAAGTTACAAAATTCTAAGAGGTAAACTGGGCCCCCAATTCCCCATAGCAAAATTTTGAAATTTTATTGACGTTTTTTTGTAAGAGGGAAAGTTACAAAAGTCTGGGGGCTGACTGGGCCTCCAATTCCCAATAGTATAATTTTGAAATTCAATTTCTTTTTTTTTTCAAAGAAAAAGTTACAAAAGTCTGCGGTGCCCCTACGCCATGGCCTACCTTGGCCTACTGGTTAATCCGGCACTGAAAAACGGGTTTGCGAAAGTCAATTATCCCATTCCTAAAAAATAGGCAGGGGTAGTTACTTATGTTACTTAAGGGTAGGTAGTACCTTAGAAAATAGGTGGAGAGCAGACCCTCTCTTTATCCACTAGCCAAGATTATTAGCAGTTACAAATGCAATAGCATTTATTGTTTCAACGAGCTCGATGACGGCTGTTGTGGAGCAGTCGTCATTTCCTCCACGGCTACCTGCGTACCCTTCCCTTCCAGTATGCAGCAACACTACCCCTCACTGGATTCGAAATTGCTCCCGGCCTTCGAAGCTAGGTCCCCTATGGAGATAATCCCTTTCACATTACTTTAAATAAGCTGTTACTGTGTGATATTGTATCCCTTGTCCTTTCCTATTTAATTTTGACTGCAATTTGTTTAACGTTTGTAATTAACCGAAGATTATATTTGGCTCTGGCCAATTTTTGAAAAGATCATTGATACTTTTGAAACTATAACATATGATTATAAATAATAATAATAACTTGTTTAAACACTTACGTTTGTTAAAGTATTATTATCTCACTATAAATTAAAATTGGACCAAAAGTGGAGAATTTTAGAAAAACTGCAACTTTCTGGAACCATTATGAGAGAATATGATTATAAATAATAATAATAATGATAATAATAGTATTTAAATAATAATATTATTAATAATTGTCGTAGGGATGTGGCGACCCCACCGCCCGAGAGCTACGGCTCTTGCAGTCAGCCACGTTGCATTGGGCTAACTCCCCAACGCAATGAACTATGCGGTTACGTCACCATACTAAGAGAACATGCTGACAAGCCCCTTCATGGTAAATTCTACGGCATCATACGTAGAGAAGAACTCTCGATAGGTCTGTCCAACATGTTTCTCAAGTCTGCATTGAGATCGGAGACTGAGGGATTTCTTTTTGCCTGTCAAGACGGCGTTATAGACACCTTAGTTTACTGTGAGCGCATAATGAATATACCCCTGTAGCCGACACTAACTGCAGAGCGTGCTAGCAAGAGCCAGAAACACTTAGACATGTTCTGAGTGGATGCTCAAAGTATGCACGTTACGGGTACATAGTCAGACACAATGCAGCTCTAAAAGTGTTATATTACCATCTTAGGCACTTCTATGGTGTTGATCTATTGCCAGTCTTGTCATACGCCCAGGGGAAACTCGAGTCCGTTGTGGAGAATGATCAGTGTAAGGATCTACTGGAATTTCTCATTCTCCACCATTCAACGTATCAGTGCTACGAAGCCTGATATTGTCCTCCAAGATCTGAAGACTAAGATTAATTACGTGACTGAATTCTCTGCACCAGACGATGGTAATATCACAGCAAAGGAGGAGGAAAAACGGGCGAAATATCAAGCACTTCTTGTCGAGCTGAGCAGGCTGTACCAAGGCTACAAAAAGTCCATTTTCTAGTTCTCATAATCGGCTGTCTTGGAGGTATGAAAGCTTCATTTCTTAGCCAACTGACAAGATTCTGGCTTGCCAGCGTCAGGCTCATTCCATCACGAACCGCATGCCAAAGACTGTTCTTCTGGGATCACTTCATCTGGCCCGTCAACACTGTTCCTGATAATATTCTACAAAGATTGGTAGCTCTAAAAAAGTATCTAGATGTGATACCTCAATCTCCAACTGTCCCGTCTGCCGCTCAAGGCCATCCGCGGCTAGAGACCTGACTCCAAAGGAACAGTGTTGAACGATGTTGTCTCGCGGAAATTTCCCGCTCTTGCTTGCCTTCTAGGACAGAAGGAGCAGAAGTGGATGACGTAGACGTTCCAGTTGCGTCGGGATTGGTTGCTTTAAGGCATCATGATCATAGCTTCCGGAGCCTACACTTCTCACATAATAGTAATAATAGTTCTATAATAGTAATATTGAATAGTATAATAGTAATAATTGTTACTATTTAGAGAATCGTAATATTTGTAATAGTCTGAACAGTAATATTTTTCAAGCGTAGAATGTATTTTCTCAGTCATGTTCCATGCTTTTGTCGATATACGACCTTTCAGTTTCACGAAATACAAGCAACTGTCCGAAATTTAAGGTCAGCGAGTACCCGATCTGATACACTAACCTGAAATTTGGGATATTTTATTTCGTGACACTGAAAGGTCGTGAATCGACAAAAGAATGGGAAATGACGAGAATATAGATTCTACACTTGAGAAATATTACTATTTGTACATTTATGACTTTTACGTTTAGAATATTTTCTCGAAAAAATCGTATGACGTATTCCCATGACGTCATGCCGAAATACCCAAATCAAGGCTTCCCGCTCTTCGGGCCTCTTTTTTCATTGGTCAGCCGCAGACGCGGGCGTGATAGTACAGACCGTACAGGTACCAGACTGGGAGTTGACCGCCATCTGACTGATTTCCTGAAATTTGACCGTCACCTTACGGTCAGCATGAAATCGGTGAAATCCTCTAATTACGCAAAAATTTGTTGTATTTTCATTAATATGAATCTTCATGTACGTTTCTAATAAACGTAAGCAGTTTTATTTTGCCAGAAGGTATTTTAATAAAAGTTTGGAATATAAAAAAGTACAGTTTCCTGCTAACACAACCTATAAATTTCTGAATTATAATGGTTCTAATAAATACTTAAGATTGAAAAGGCTGGATTTATCGGTAAATTTAGTCTCGACGGATATTAAATATATTAATTTGAGGATCAATTTAGTATCCATGTATTATAACATGCAGGATACATTTGCTATATTTGTATATCACTTTATAGACAGAATACAATGACTGCATGCATATTTCCTTTAAAAATGGATGCACTTTAACTCTCTATAATCTTTGTACATTTGTTACTTTATTTAGGTTAGGATTGACAAAATCTCTTTTCTTATTTCATGAAGTCTTATTTCAGAGTCGGTCGTCATCAACTTCGGTCACTCCCCACCCCTAGATTTGACGAAACTGCGCAACTTAAAATAAGAGTGTATTGAGTACGGCCATGACCTTGATATTTACCGGATATGACAGGCAGCGCCCGCGGCGGCCAAAGCCTAAAATCTATATATACTACCTATATATACCTATATATATACCTATATTTACCTATATATAATACTACTATATTGGCATTTATTTACACATTTGTAGTAATTAATGTGATATACTAAGCTAAAAACTAATAAAATAAAATATGATTTGTTATTACTTCTAGTTTTAATGGTAATATTTCGATATCGACTGAAATTCAAATTAAGTCGGTAGCACAAGCCTGCACAAATTAAAATTACTGAATTACAAAATTTTTTGAATGCAATGATATGAAAGCCTACCCGTTAGTAATACACAAAAAAAGTTAAATTTAATTAATCAGTTTTTTTGGGGCCTTAACTGGGTTTTTGGTGTCCACAAATTAATATGAATATCAAGTCCTGTCCAACGTGTATAACTGTAACAAAATTTAACATACGGTATCAATACATGCTGACGATACTTATATTTAGTCTAAATATAAAATATCATATTCGTTGTTAGTGTTTCAACCTATATATGGAAATTAAATTTGCTTAGCTCATTGCATAGACATAATAGTTGAATGAAAGGATACTTTATATAAATTAAGAGTTTATAAAGTATTTCTGAGTTTTTCAAAGCGTTGCTTTTGTAATTTTTCGAAAAAAAAAAACTCAATTATTTCAACCTTGTCTGAAAAAATACATCAGAATATATAGTTAGAGTTTTATTAGTTATTTGATTTCTGATGTTAAATTTTGCCGATTACTGGTCCAATAATTTTGTGGAGAAACAAGAAAAAAATCTTCTTCGGGCCGGATTTGAACTGGAACGCCACTATTCACGAGTGGACTGTTTAACTTATTACGCCACCGGGACCATAGCAGATGTTTGCTTGTTTCTCCTATATTCACAAGATGATGCGGGTCTGCATCTTTGTAACTTGTGAAATTTTAGTGCAAAATTCTAACCTCAATATAATTTAGATTATTGAAGTTATTATTCCGACTAGGGTAATTAATTAATAAATTTCTTATGCTAAATTTTTCCGATTAACAGCATCATCATGTGTAAGTGGGAGAAACAAGAAACGATCTGCTGTGGTTTATATCTGGGCCGAGGCAGATTTTTTCTCGTTTCTCCACAAAATTATTTTGTACAGTAATCGGCAAAATTTAGCATCAGAAATTGATAAATTAATTACCCTAGACGACAAAATAACATTAATACTCTAATTTTTGTGAATTATAAATGTAAATGATAATATAAATGTACTATGAAATTTACTTACATTTCTTTCTAGAGATTATTTATACTGAACAAGTACGCATAATATAGTAAAGTTGATACACTCTATATATTCAAAAATCTTGGTTAAAACAATTTTCTTCGTGAAAACATAATTATACGCTTCTTGAATTAAAGCTGTAGTTGTTTCTTTTTTCGCACTGCACTGAGAAAATTTTTTGGTTTGGATAACAAAATAACTTTCTTGTTATATATTTGTACCAAAAAATTTTCTTGTTTGTTCTACCAAGTTTATTTTTGAAAAACAAAACGTTTTGTTAAACCAACACAACTTTTGTTGAGCCAGCAAAACAACACTTTATTGAACGAATATTTTTCTAAGTGTGACTTTTCATGTTCTCCATTTCTAACATTTAACGGTCCAACTGTATGTCCAATGTATGTTTTTTTTTGTACACAGAGAAAACGTTTGGCGTAACTTCTACCATATTATATGGTTTGGCGGGATGAGTGACAAATAAGGTACAACGTACCTTACGTTGGTGAGTTATTTATTAAGTGAGAATGAAGTATGTAAATCCAAAAAAAGAAGAAGGGTTACTTTCAAATATTGTAATACCAAGTGATCAGAACAATCTCGAGACGACCGAGACTGCCAAATATAAATGATAGAAGTTGCCAGAGTTGAGCATACTTTCACGATACTCGACGATAACAAACTCCTAGAACATCGCTGCACTCAAAAAAATTAAATATTTTGCAATCGTTTTTGGCTAGGGGTAAAAAGTTTCTGGTAGGTGTCAAAATAACTCCCAAAAAAGATGGGTCCTAAAAAAAAAGGTCTTCAGTTCGTGCAAGGTCATTATATTCCAAAATAGGGAATAATAGTAGATTTCTAATCGCCAAAGGCTCAAAAATGGTTGTTTTTGATTCGGATAAGCGGTATAAAATGCATATTATATCCATATATATATATATATATGACCTGTCGCCGACCTGTCGTTGTGATTTCGTCGTGTCCTGTGACCACTCATCTCGCGGTTGTGAGACGTGGCCATGAATGGGGGACTGTTTTTCTACATTCCTGTGAAAATTTTCGTGCATTTTCTTGTCGAATAGCTCTTGATGGAATTTTTCAAATTAAATGTATATATATACACGGTCTTATTAAGTAGGCCACTTCACAAGCAGCAACACGCCTATAAGGATGGTTACTCGACCAAAACAGCCCCAAGCGGTGCAGTACATAATCCAAGGACAGCAAGAAACAGAAAGACTTCGCGATTGGAACCTTTATGGATATCGAAGGAGCCTTCAACTACACTTCCAGAGAGGTCATCAGGGCGGCCATGATTGCAGATGGTGAGCCAACTGCAGTCGTGGAATAGATCTGCCGCATGTTGGGCAATGGAAACCTAACAATGACTATGTTTTATCGCCGCTGCTTTGGTGCATGGTAGTGGATGAACTACTTCATCTACTCACGAGTCAGGGCCATCACGCTATAGGATACGCGGATGACATACTGGTTATCGTGTGCGGCCTGCATCTGGATGCGCTATTCGGGGTAATGCAGCAAGCGCTGGGGATAGTGCATTCCTGATGCAAGAAGATCGGATTATCGGTCAATCCGAGTAAGACGGACTCAGTTGTGTTCACCAGATGGTACAAGTGGGAACTACGAGTACACTGAAACTGGGAGGACAACAACTCGGAATCAAAGACCAAGCTAAATATCTAGGAGTCAACCTAAATAAGAAGCTGTTATGGAAGCAGCACTTGGAAAACAAATGCAAAAAGCTCATAGTGAACCTAGCGCTCTGTAGGAGAGCCATAGGAAAAAGCGGGGGCTTGAAACTGGAGACACTCATGTGGATCTATACAGAGATCTTGCGACCCACGATAACCGATGTGGCGGTGCTATGGTAGAGCAGGGTCGAACTGTCCACTGTTCAGCCGCGACTGGAAAGAATAAGGGGACTGGTTCTAAGAGGCGTCACTGGTTTCTCGCAGGCGACACCTATGGTGGCATTGAGGGCACAAACAGAGTTAAAGCCCCTCTATCTCGCCATTAAGGCCATGGCTGCGAAGGTAGCCTAGAGATTAAATATGGTAAGCGGCGGAAAGCGTTCGACGGAAATTCCGGATCCCAATCGATATTGCGAGTAGGCCGACCTTAAGCATGCTTAGGTACAAGACGCCCATTCGCTATTTCTTCGAAAAGAAGTATCGTGTTAGCCTATCCACGAGAGAGCAATGGGTTAACGGCGAGGTACACCTGCCTAGTAATGGGGACATCTGGTTTACAGATCGGTCCAGAAGCAAGGAGAAAGCAGGAGCCGGTGTCTATCGTAAAAGGAGTGGAATTGGCCTCAAAATCCCGATAGGTGTCTCACGCCATAGTCCTACAATCTGAGATTTTGGCCATGTTCCAGTGGCCTATAAGGCACAGTAGTATTGCCCCAAAAGGAACATCCGTATCTACTCAGACAGCAGGGTTACTATAATGGCCCTGAATGCAATAACGACTACGTCGCTACTAGCATAGGAGTGCTCTGAGGCACTGAACAATCTAGTGATGGATAACCGAATGACTCTACTTTGGATCCCTGGACACAGTGGCATCAAAGGCAATGAGATCTCGGACGGGCTAGCAAAACTCGGAGGGCTACTCAGTGAGAAATCTCAGATTGCTGCACGGGAAATCTCAAGAGAACTCTTGGAAATCTCAGCAATCTAGCATTCGTGTATAAATCTTTGAAATCTTTCGCTAAGTGTAGACAGATATGAGATGGTGTGAAACATTCCGGCACACGCTCCTAGGCGTTGAACGAACAGCCGACAGAATTCGAAAGCCGCCGAGTTTAGCCGATCCGAGAAGAATTCCACGTGAGTTCCGATTGCGAGCAAGGTCGAAAATCTTGGAACTCCCGGCAATCTTAACGAAATCTTGGGAATCTTCATAAAAAATCAATACAGATTGTCGCATTTACAGTTTAAGATTTCCAGATTCCGCAGTGAGTAACCCCTCGGCAAAACTGGCGACAAGAGAAAACTTCGCTGGTCCTGAACCAATTGTAGGGATTCCCAGTAGGCTAGTCACTGAAGAAATCAACAGTTATCTGGCCGAGGAAAATCAGGAGTGGAGGATGGCCACTGGCGGCAGATAGGCCACAACACTCATGGGTTTAAACTCAAACTCTAATCGAGCTGAGGAAATACGCAAGCTCGGCACACTGAAAAAAATAGTTTGTTGGGCCAACTAATAAAGTAGTAGGGCCAACTACTTTAGTTTGTAGTATATGCCGCTGCTATTTAATTGGTTGGGGAATAAAGTTTTGTCCCATGCATTTGGTCCATTGTTTTCCCCTCAGCACTCAACGAAGTGAAGTTAGCTGGTGGTTGAAGAGAAAATACCTAATTCCATTGAACAACGCCATGATATTAACTAACCTCAACGCCTCAACCTGATATGAGTGCGCAAGCGCCTGCGTGTTTGTGAAACTTTCAAACGTTTCACAAACTTTGGTCCCATGAAACGTTTCATTATTTCATGAAACTTTCAATGTTCCAATGAAACGTTTCATGGACTTACAACCTTACGCACCTAGTTGTCTCTCTCACATGGTAGAAGGAGAGGTCCGTCCGACTTAAAGCATCCGAGTCCTACCCCTGTGCTGGTCATGGACTTTTGCGGCGTCTACGAACGTCAACGACGAACGTAAACAGTGTCACTTACTTCTGTACTCAGTATTTTATTGGTCAATCCCCCGCTCTCACTCGAAAATTGATATCGGCAACGTCGCATTATAAATGGTACACCTTTTTCGTTTAGAGCGGTCAAGAACTAACCTCGAGAATACTGAAATCGCTCTAAAAATTTTAGTGAACCAAACCACGCTCTAAAATTTTAGCATGCTAAAAATATTAAAGTGGTCTCGAGAATAGCACCCCTGCATGTTTTCCTTCAGACGTATTACATTACCTTATGTAGAAAACTAGGCGCGCTTAAGCGCCACCACGACACTTATAGCGGGCATTTAAAGGTTTCGGACTATGTCGTTGAAATGTACACTGTGATACCAAATTTCAATGTGAAATTGAATGAAAAAGATGTGCCAGGTGCTTAATTACAGCATAAAAAGGTGGACGAAAGCGCTATTTGCAAATTAAAAAGGTGGTTAAAGTGCAGAAATCAATGTACCAAAGAGAAGAAGTTGGAATAGTAGAAAAATAGTGCTTCACATAAAAATGAAATTAAATGTAATATGATGAAAACATATATATAAAAAAAGGTTGATGAAGTATTTTCAAAGGAATGCAGTTGAAAATGAACTAAGAGCTGCCATTATAAGTGGGTTGTCAGTTTTGAAATACATGTAGCTTATTACAAAATACATAAGTAAATGCAAATGATTTCATTTTTAATATGCATTTCAAGTGCATCATCGGGAATATTACTCTTTCGAAATATTAAACAGTGTTTTGTAAATGAAATGAAATAATAGTTACATTCCAAGTACGACTTGTAGCGACTGTCACTTTTACAATGTCAAAAACAGCACTTTTCGGTCGCGCCAACCTTTTTTCTTTATAATGGATTTTCTCCTGGTAAATCAGACAGTTTTTTCGAGGGAAGTGTTTTAACTTCTAATTGCTCGAAATATTTTTTTGCGTTAATATTTACTATTGTCACATATGTCTTGGGAAGGAATAGTACGAAACTCTCAGAAGTGTTCTATATTGTTCGCGCTTGCGCAGCATCGTTTTCCTCAATGAGAAGGTCTAATAAACGTAGTAATATACGCGTATAATATAATACCAAGATGATGAAGATAATACCAGATAATAGTCAACCCTGATAATTGGGTAAACGGGAAAAATTTTGAATTATTTAATTTTTGAACAGTGTTTTTCGTGTGACGTATTTATTATGTAAATAAATATAGGCTGCCTTATCACGGATGATATATCTTGAATTATTCGCGGAATTAACATTTTACATAGGATTCATTTGTTTAGTTCACGCAAAAGGCAAATCTGGTTGGTCGAGAACAGGGGCGGGATTCTGATGCCCTCTAATCTAGATGATCGAATCTCTCTCTCTACCGTATAATATTAGACAGACATGTTCTATCCTTTGAACGATCTACTACAAATATCTCTTTCTATCTTATGGCCTTTTCATGGCTGCTTGAAGAAAGTCCACAAGAGTGAAAGAGATAGAGAACGATTGAAATGGAGGACAAGCGAGCTGGACTGGTCATTCTCTAATTTCTTATAAATGGAATGTATCTTGATAATAAAAATAGCTACAATACACAATTAAAACTGTTATTCTAATAATGTCCAAATTTCAGTATCTGGAAAGATGTAGAGAATATAAATACATTAAAAATGTACATTTGACTGTTAGTAGCAGACGACTATTGAGAGAAAATGGCTGAATGTCAGCGGGTTATTTCAAATTCTATTCTATAAATGTTAAGAATATTCTATTCAAATGAATTGGATAAGTTAATCCTGAAAAGGAACCGGGAAATTTAAAATATCAATGAAAATGAAATGCTACTGATTAAGAGGTAAAAGAGTACATGATTTCTTTTTATTTTAATCTTATTGTTTTGTTCTCTTTTTTTAAATATCTGGCACTGAGGAGGACCCCTATCCATGGTCGAAAAGTTTGCCAATTTTAACTTTTAGGAAATGCACATTTTTAATTAAATACTCGTATATTCATAAGACCCTAGTGCCAATAGAAAATTCTTCACAACAATCAAATGATGCATAGACAAATTAGTTAAATAATAATTGAGTATCTTCCAAACCTAATGGATTATTTATTCGCCAGTAGACTTGTTTAGATCAATATAAAATACAGTTGCGATAATCAGTCTGTTCATTAACAAGAATATCCAACAAATTATGGAATGAGTTTAATAATTAATGGAATCATTTAGCACCAATTCGATTTCGAATTTCGCAAAATTATAAGTAAAGCATTTCATTCAAGGGACTTGAATAATCACATTTAACTATTGGAATTTTAATTCAAATTAAATATTTTAAGTTAGCTGTTCAGCAACACTGCATGTGCCTTCAGGAGTCTGAGTTGCACACATGTTTGGAAATTCAGCACTTAGTGATCACGCGGACCGCATCCGGCCGCTACCTTTTCCCACGCCAAAAATGCAAACATTGCTAAAAACCCTTCCCAAACTCATCCAAACCATAGCCTACGAGGTGAATCCTACCTGCCACCTCGGGGCAGTCGTTCGTCGCTTCTCGAAGAAGCAATTAAAAGACGTGGTCGAGGTCTAGTACCTAGAGTTCGCCCTGCCCGTCTGGCTTTAGCTTCGCGCGGCCCGTACGCGATCCGTCAAGGGAAAGTTGTGTCACGGAGAAGGAGTCTTTTCTAGACGTAAAAATTTGTAACCGACGCTGGTTGAAGTTAACCGTCAACCAATGAAAAAAGGAAAAGTGTGTGTTTGTGAGTGGAAAGAGACTAGAAACCCACGTTTTCTCGAACCGTGCGTTTGGGTCACGATGGATCGCGATCGTGTCGCGTGAGTGGAAGTGAAGGTGGCGGCGAGTTCTTCGACTGGATCTACACCGAAGACGCACTGCACTTTAAGCACTAAGAATAAGGTCAGATGTTGTTATAATTTTGGCAGGTGTAATTTTATTAGGAAGTAAAACATTATCGTGGCCAGAAATTGCCTTGTTTCCGGTCGTTGCTCGTGTCTCTCTCCTTTTTCCGGGGACGTAAATTCACAGAATGTCGTGGGATAAAAATTCTGGAATCAACATAGTCATTGTAAAATTTTATCAAATGAAATTCGGGATCACTTTACTTGCTATAATAAAATAAAACCAATTTTCTCAAATTGGCGGTAAAGTATCTTGAACGTAATTTTTATTAAATTAAAAAAAGTATTTTTAAATTAACGCATTCGAAAAATATTTTATGTTTCAAGCCTCATAAAAACAATCGTGTATTCTCCGAAAAACATTCGACTTTACACTATGAAATGGTCTATATTTAGTAATAAACAGATTTATACATTATTGCAAAATATAGGATAAGTTCTGACGCACTGTCGTAATACATAATATAATAAAATGTGTGGCATACTCAGCTATATACATTCATAAACATATGTAATAATAAAATATGTGATGTTGATCCTATATATGTATACCTTATCAATTTTTACTATGCCGCAGCAAAAAGTATAAGGGTGGAGTACAACAATTGGCATCAATGTGTAAAGTTACATTGTGAAATTAAAAATATAGGCTTTAATATAACATACATATCCTTTCATGCAACTATAAACGCACGATCGATGCGGAAAACACACCAAACAAAACAAACAAACGGTAGCGTATCGATTAGCGCTTCCAGTACCTTCTACTAGTCATACGAGCTACAAGAAGTACATGCGCAATAATAAATATGTAGAGAGTATTATTATCATTATATCGCCTATAAGCAGGGTACATAACACCCCCGCCCCCTCTTTAGACATCATTTCGTCCTCAAAATTGAATTTTTTTGATAGTTCAAGTTTATCATGGTTGTTATATATTTCACAATTTTCTCCGGTGATTAATGTGGGAATGTATGTTTCTTTATGGAGCAAGTAAGGTGATTGAGGACATGCTGTTTTTGCATATCTTCGCAGTAAGCTTGCTTCGCAAGTATTTGTTTCATACCTCCTCAGATTAGGCTGATTCCTTTTACATATTAAATGCCTCTTCATTTTTTTTACATTGCTAATAGTTTCCTTGTCCGTTGGTACGTAACTGTCATCGAAATCAATTATTAAGTCATGATCGGGAATTAGGGAAAGGCACATATTAATCAAATTCAGCAAAATGAAATTTTTTACAATTATTTCACAACAGAAGAGTTCAGGGACGTCCGTTAGCATGTTCGCTATCATTCCCCAAATTTTTAAGGCAAAATATTTAGTATTGCTGGAAAAAAGCCGGGGGAACGTAGCACTGCTAAAATCGATAATTTTCTAAGTATCACATGCCCTTAAGATTGTACGTGTTTTTTTGGCGACACACTTTAGCTCCCATATTAGGTGATTCCCGTTCGATTCGTCGCTTTTCCATTGTTTATTGCAAAACGCAAAGTTCAAACAGCAAAACTTATTTAAATTCTGAATCCTTCTCTCAAACATTTATTAACAAGATGAAGAGAACGAAACAACTTTTTTGGTCAAAAAAGTTTCTCTTTTCGATTTCTCGCAGACTTTCTATCACATAACTTGTAAAGAAATTAGCAAGAAAACAGAAGATTTGAGAAATCCAGCAAACTTACTTCCTTGAAAATTTGTTAGCAAGAATAAAATAATACATCACCTTTTTAACACAAAAAGTCACACTTTTCGATTCCTTGCAGAGTTTCTGTTACATATCTTGTAACAAAACGAATAAAAAAAACTGAACATTCACGACATCGAGCTAACTTTTTTTCTTGAAAATTTGTTAGCAAGATTGAAATAACAAAACACTTGTTCTATGAGCAAACTTCACTCTTTTCCATTCCTCGCAGATCTTTTGTTACATAACTTGTAACAAAACTAACAAAAAACTGAACATTCGCGAACCCTAGCGAATCTTCTTACTTGTAAATTTAATAATAGGCCTATGATAACATAAGACTCTTCAACATTCCGTAATTAAATTGTTTCACCAGTTTCGACCTTATCGCGATTCAAGAATAAAGCCATTTCGTGGCTTCATATGGTCATTTAAAATAAATGAAGGAAACAAAGTCCAATAAAGATTAACAAATTTTAAAATAATAAAGGCAACGTTTCGGTCTTTTATTTACCCTTCTCAAGCCATAATACAGAATCTAAAATAATATAATTGTAATGTACATAACAATAAAAATAACAATAAACAAGTATAAAAGTAAAACATATAACAAATGTAGGGAGTAATTAACTCCAATACAATATAAGGAACTACGTACGATCAAGTGACACTAGAGCCTCATACGCGCGCTCCGCGCGCGACCAATGTCTTTACATGTAATTATTTTATTCTGAAATGAAGTTTAATAAAATACCATGAAATTAATTTTTACTTCAATAATTTTGATTTGTACACGGCTTCGCATGGATACCCTCTCACGATGCAGAATAAATAATTGTGCAACTCTAAACGTTTTCATGCAACTTTGGAAAAAACCTATAAAATGTCGGCGCGTACAAATTTTCATAGAAATACACAGTAAATAAATTATCTCGACTCGAGAAGAGTCCAGATGTCAAGGTCCGTTAAGGTGGCAGGACCACATTGAAAAAATGCACTAAAACCCTATAGGGAATTCAGGGTTAATTTAATGCCCTCTTGCCAAGTTTGATACTCCGCTTTTTTTATTTTTTTATTTTATTTTATTTTTATTTTTTATTTTTTAAACCTGTGGTCATGCTAGCTTAACGTTAAGCCAGCAGGACCACATATAGAAAAAATCAACTCAGACAATATTTCTTCGCATAATAATTTAGGTCTCATTTAATGCCCTAATGTCAAATTTGATGCTCCGCATTTTTTTTTAAAGAACCTGTGGTCCTGCTAGCCTAATGTTAAGCTAGCAGGACCACACGTGGAAAAAAGCAACTTAGACAATATTTCTTTGCACAATAATTTAGGGCTAATTAAGGGCTCATTTAATGCTCTATTGCCAAATGTAATGTGTGGTAATGCTAGGTTAACGTTAAGCTAGCAGGACTACACATAGAAAAAAAACAACTCAGATAATATTTCTTTGCAGAATAATTTAAGGCTCAGTTAGGGCTTACTTAATGCCCTATTGCAAATTTGATGTTCCGCCTTTAAAAAAAAAAATAGGCGGAACATCAAATTTGACAAAAGGGCATTAAATGAGCCCTAAATGAACCCTAAATTATTTTGCAAAGAAATATTGTCTAAGTAGTTTTTTTTTATGTGTGGGCCTGCTATCTTAACGTCAAGCTAGCAGGACCACAGGTATTTTTAAAAAAGGCGGAGCATCGAATTTGGCAATAGGACATTAAATGAGCCCTAAATGAACCCTAAATTATTCTGCAAAGAAATATTGTCGAAGTAGTTTTTTTACCTGCAATATTTTTTTCTTAACGTAATGTCCTAATTTGAATTTTTCTGCAGTACACAAGGAAAATCGCAGTAAAACCCGTGTATAGTACTTCTTATTATTAGATCTTGCAAAGCCAGTTTACGGATTCACCGAGACTCGAACCCGTGTCCTACCGGCGACGAGGTTTAGGGGCAAGCGTGCTATCCACTACACCTCAGATGCCGGTTTGAAATGAATAATTGTACTTGTCAGTGTCCTCCTGATGGTCCTCCTGTCTGACGCTGATATTCCTTATTATATTTTTCTTTTTGACACTCCTTCAATTTTCTAACGCGTTCTTCATGCGTATATGAGTGTCCTGAAGGTTCTTCTTCACAGACTGTTACAAGGTGTGCAATAGCATCAGCCTCGTCATGCAGGCGGACGAATGTCAAACTACGGGTCGGACCCAATTTCTTGCATTCAATACTGTCAAGAGTATACCACTGTTCTTTTTTTGTGTGAAATACGGCATCTAGCAGAGGTTGGCGAAACAAAAGACCTAGTGGTTTAATAGTATCGTTCTCCTTCCATCCAACGATGACCTCACCCCTTTTTAAGTATGTTCTAGCTGCTTGAACCATCGGAAGATCATTAAGTTTGTGGAATTTAGGAAATGAAAGCGCAGTCGCTTGATTTAGCTCCTCGACAGGAGGAAAATGG
The DNA here is from genome assembly GCA_011634705.1 of Andricus grossulariae. Taxonomy (NCBI): domain Eukaryota; kingdom Metazoa; phylum Arthropoda; class Insecta; order Hymenoptera; family Cynipidae; genus Andricus; species Andricus grossulariae. The sequence continues at coordinate 111,186,170 of JAABKJ010075445.1, read as the reverse complement.
AGACCGATGGATCCAGGAAATAATTTGTTCAGTGTAATCGGTCGTGCACGACCTGTTTGTGAATTTATTAATCCTGTAAGAAGAGATAGAAATAGGTTAACTTGCACAAATCCGGTGCTAATATGTGAAGAAATGTTCAGGTGATTAAATAAAATTACTTGGTTACATTTTCTTCATAAATATTGAAGATATAGTTTTCATCCCTACAAAAATCTTTTTGCAAGTGAGAAGAAGTATTTTATTATGCTCGATAAACATTTATTTCAATTAAAGAATAATTTCTTTCTCTTAATGATTAAATTAGTTTACTCAGTTATTCCATATAGAAAATTATGCCGGTCATATGCAGTCCATTAAAAACGATACGCCAGATTCGGAGGGTTAAACTATTTCTTAAACTTAGAAGTAACTCTTCTCTGGATGTAATAATGTGAAATTGGTGGCAAACTTAGGAGATAAAACTCATGGTTGGAAACATTGACGTACGAATTAACAATATTTTAGCATTCAACTAATGGAATAGTTACTGACATATTTGTCTAAAGTTAATTATTCCAAATATTGACTATATCATCCTTTAGTTATTTCAGTTTCTGAGCAATTAATAAACTTGTTTCTCGATTCTTTTTGATGAAAAATGATGTTCTTGAAAATGAATTAAACAAAACGGGTTATTTCCATATGTTGCTATTATTTCAATAAAGATGGACGTTTTACCCAGAAATTATGTTTCTGTATCAATTTTTTGTTGCACCCGAGCTTCTATGGAAAATGCTCCTAAAATTATGGATATGATAATATATCATTATCAATTATTATATATTTACCAATAGAATGAAGCAACACGGAGAAACCGAGAAACAGAGTGCCAGCAGCCATCTTTATTTTATAATGTGGTAGATTCGAACTAATGAATTTTAGACAAGGTACATCCATATATATATATATATATATACTACAAGGCTGTCCATATACCACGTAGCTAATTTGTATTTTTTATCTCCCCCTTTTAGACCTTCCACCAAAACAAACTGTATACGTGGAATATGGAAGGCTCCTAATCGCTGGCTCGCCCGACCTTGTAAATTAAAGCCCCAGTTATTAAAATATATATTTTCATAAAGATTTTCTGTTCTATTTCCTCGTAAACCTATATGTCATAGTTTAAACAGTGTTTCGAACAAAACAAATCTTTGTTGGGCCAAAAAAAATGAGATTGAAGAGTTCGATATTCAGTACACAAATTATTTAATGATTATCGAATTTCAGGAATAGATGCAGAAGACGCGGGAAGGAAGGCATTTTTTGATACATCTTAAATCGTATTTGTACAAAATACTGTCGCTGGAGTGTCGCACACGAAACATTTTACGCGTACAGCATACTGCTTTCCCATTATTATGATTCCATCTCTTAGTAATTCGTTGATTTTCTCAACGAATTTCTCGAAATACAAATCGTTACTACCTGGTTTTGATTGTCCACAAAAAATCGAAACTGGAAACGGTTCATAAATGTCCAGATTAAAATGCACTCGGCATAGATGGGGCTAAAGTTGATCATCGCCGCCTGATTGATTAACTTTTATTTATTGAAATCTATACAAAATAATTGGAATCTTTTAAAATACCCTAAAATCTTTAAATGCCTTGCGAATTAAAAAAATACCCTACAATCTTTAAAATCCTTTGGGGCATTTTTTAAAATTCCAAGTAGTTTTCAAGATCATTAAAAAGTTTCATAGGAGATTTTAGGGTATTTAAAAAAATTGCAGAGGATTTCAAAGGATTTGGAATATGTTAAATTATTGAAATCGATTAAAATTCCTTCCAATTTTTAAAAATACTCTGAAATCTTTAAAATACCTTCAAATTATTAAAATTTAATAAAAAATAAGTGAAATCTTAAAATACCCTAAAATCTTAAATTGAAAGGATTCCAACGGATTTTAAGGTATTTTTGAAAATTCCAAAGATTTAGAAATATTTTTAGGTAGTTTGAAAAATTCCAAAGGATTGTAAAGATTTTAGGGTATTTTGAAAAATTCTGAAGGATTTTAAGGATTTCAGAGTATTTTCAGAAATTTCCAAATTTTTAAAAAGATTTTAGGGTATTTTTAAAAATTCGAAAGGATTTGCAACAGTTTAAAAAAGTTTCACAGGATTTCGAAAGATTCCAAAGGATTTTAGGTATATTAGGGAATACCCTGGATTAAAAATTGATACATTTGAATTTTTTTTATTCCATTTATAAAAGATTCTATATTAAAAATAAATTTAAAAAATTGTACGGTATTGTTGTTGCATTCCTTTCAAATTTTAAAAATACCCTAAAACCTTTGACATAGCTTCCAATTATGGAAATCTATAAAAAAATTAATTGGAATCTTTTAAATTATCCTAAAATCTTTAAATGCGTTGGGAATTCAAAAAATACCCTAAAATCTTTAAAATTCTTTCGGGTATTTTTAAAATTCCAAGTAGTTTTTAAGAACGTTACAAAGTTTCATAGGAGATTTCAGCGTATTTAAAAAATTGCAGACGATTTCAAAGGATTTGGAATATGTTAAATTATTGAAATCGATTAAGATTCCTTCGAATTTTCAAAAATACCCTGAAATCTTTAAAATACCTTCAAATTATTGAAATTTAATAAAAATTAAGTGGAATCTTAAAATACCCTAAAATCTTAAATTGAAAGGATTCCAAAGGATTTTAGGGCATTTTTGAAAATTCCAAAGGATTAGAAAGATTTTAGGATATTTTGAAGAATTCTAAAGGATTGTAACGATTTTAGGGTATTTTGAAAAATTCTGAAGGATTTCAAAGATTGCAGAGTATTTTTAGAAATTTCAAAAAATTAAAAAAATTCAAAGGGATTCCAAGAGATTTGAAAGATTTTAGGGTATTATTTAAAAATAACCTAAAATCTTTGGAATTTCTAAAAATACTTTAGAATTTTTAAAATCCTTTGAAATTTTGAAAAAATACCCTAAAATCCTTACGAATTTTTACAGTACCCTCAAATCTTTGTAATTCGTTGGAAAAAATACCCTAAAATTCTTGGGAATCCTCTCAATTTCAGATTTTAGGGTATTTTAAAAGATTCCAATTAATTTTTTTTAGATTTTAACAATTGGAAGCTATGCCAAAGGTTTTAGGGTATTTTTAAAACTTGAAAGGAATTATTTTAAATATCCTAAAATCTTTAAAATCCTTTGAAATTTTCAAAAATACCCTAAAATCTTTAGATTCCTTGGAAAATTTCAAGAATACACTAAAATCTTTTAAACCGTTTGGGGTATTTTTTAAAATTCCAAGTAGTTTTCAAGAAATTTAAAAAGTTTCATAGGAGATTTTAGGGTATTTTACAAAATTCCAAATGATTTCAAAGGATTTGGAATATGTTAAATTATTGAAATCTGTTAAAATTCCTTTCAATTTATAAAAATACCCTGAAATCTTTCAAATGCCTTCAAATTATTGAAATTTATTAAAAATAATTGGAATCTTAAAATACCCTAAAATCTTAAATTGAAATGATTCCAAGGAATTTTAGGATATTTTTGAACATTTCAAAGGATTAGAAAGATTTGAGGGTATTTTAAATATTCCGAAAGATTTTAAAGATTTCAGGGTATTTTGAAAAATTACAAAGGATTGTAAGATTTTTAGGGTATTTTGAAAAATTCGGAAGGATTTTAAAAATTTCAGAGTATTTTTAGAAATTCCAAATTTTTAAAAAGATTTTAGAGTATTTTCAAATCTATCCTAAAATCTTAAATTGAAAGGATTTCAAAGTATTTTAGGGTATTTTTAAAATTTTGAAAGGATTGTAAAAATTCTAGTTAAATATTCATTGTTTTAGTTGAAAATTCATCTTTTCGGATTAAAATTCAACTTCTCCAGTTGAAGATTCATCATTTTTTTTAGTTGAAAATTCATCAGTTGAGTTGAAAATTAATTTTTTAACTGAAAAATGAACATTCGCATTTTTTTTTTTAGTTAAAAAATCAAACTATTTGGATGAAAATTATGTCTTTTTTAGTTGAAAATTTAACTATTTCGTTAGAAATTCATATTAATTGCTGATTAATTGTCTTTTTTCGTGGAAAAGTAATCTTTTTCTTTGAAAATTCATCTTTTGGATTGAAAATTCAAGTGTTCCAGTTAAATATTCATTATTTTAGTTGAAAATTCATCTTTTCGGATTAACATTTCGTCTTTTTTAGTTGAAAATTTAACTATTTCGTTAAAAATTCATATTGATTGCTGATTAATTGTCTTTTTTGGTGGAAAAGTAATCTTTTACTTTGAAAATTCATCTTTTAGGTTGAAAATTCAAGTATTCCAGTTAAATATTCATTGTTTTAGTTGAAAATGCATAATTTTTTAGTTAAAAATTCATCAGTTTGGTTGAAAATGAATTTTTTCAACAGAAAAATTAAAATTCGCATTTTTGGTTAAATTTTTTTTTTTTTAGTTAAAAATTCAACTTTTTGGATTAACATTTTGTCTTTTTTAGTTGAAAATTTAACTATTTCGTTGAAAATTCATATTTTTTGCTAAGTAATTGTCTTTTTTGGTAGAAAAGTAATCTTTTTATTTGAAAATTCATATTTTGGGTTGAAAATTCAAGTATTCCAGTTAAATATTCATTGTTTTAGTGGAAAATTCATCTTTTCGGTTCAAGATTCAACTTCTCCAGTTAAAGATTCATAATTTTTTTCAGTTAAAAATTCATCAGTTTGGTTGAAAATTAATTTTTTTAACTGAAAAATGAACATTCGCATTTTTGGTTGGTTTTTTTTTTAGTTAAAAATTCAATTATTTGGATGAAAATTAGGTTTTTTTAGTTAAAAATTAACTTTTTCGTCGAAAATTCATATTTTTTGCTGAATAATCGTCTTTTTTGGTAAAAAAGTAATCTTTTTGTTTAAAAATTCATTCTTTTGGGTTGAAAATTCAAGTATTCCAGTTAAATATTCATATTTTTCATTGAAAATAAAACTATTTGGTTAAAAGTTGAACTCTTTTGTTTCAAATTAATTTTTTCATTTTAAATTTATCTATTCCAGTTGAATATTCATAATTTTATTTGAGAATTCATCACTTTGGTTGAAAATTTGTTTGTTTTTTTGGTGGAAAAGTAATTTTTTAAGCGAAAAATTATCTATTCCATTTTTGGTTGAAAAATAATCTTTTTTTAGTTTAAAATTCAACTATTTGGTTGAGAATTTTTTTCTCAAAGTTGAAAATTCTACAATTTCGTTGAAAATTCATGTACTTTGTTAAAAATTTATCTTTTTGGTAGGAAATTAAGCTTCTTGCTTGAAAATTCATCTTTTTGGTTGTAAATTCAAGTATTCTAATTGAATATTCATCATTTTAGTTTAAAATTCACAATTTGGTTGAAAATTTGAATTTTTTTAGTTGAAAATTTAACTATTTTGTTAAAAATCTATGTATTTTGTTGAAAAATCATGTTTTTGGTACAAAAGTAATCTTCTCTTTTGAAAATTCATCTTCTCGGTTGAAAAATTCGTCTTTCTTCGTTATCAGGGTCGCGATTCGGCGGATAATTTTTAATTCCCGGTCATTTCCCGGTTTTGCCCGGTTAAGTTTTTTAAATTTTCCGGTCAACTACAAGTAACATATTCATATATGCCACAAAACGCAAACATTTATTGTAATTCGTAGCGTTCATTCTAAATATCCTTTAACACAATAGAGAAAAACATTGCAAAATAAATTAATTTTGAAAGAAATACTTAAATTTTCCACTAAAAAATACAAATTTTTCAGAAAAAATAGAATAGTGGAAATTTCAGTTAAAACAATTAATTTCAAAAAAAAAAAAAAAAAAAAAAAAAAAACAACGAATTTTCAACAAAATAGATCAATTTTTAACCAATGTGATGAATTTCCAAATAAAATTATAAATCTTCAACTAAAATGATGAATATTTAACTGGAATACTTGAATTTTCAACCAAAAAGATGAATTTTTAATCAAGAAAATTAATTATCAAATGAAAAGATTAAATTTATATCAAAAAATATAATTTTTTAACAAAATACACGAATTTTTAACGTAGTAGTTAAATTTTCAAAATATTCTTGGTGGAAATTTATCTTTTTGGTTGAAAATTCAGCTTTTTTTTTAAAGTTCATCTTTTTGGTTGAAAATACAAATTTCGTTGAAAATTCAAATTTTCTTAAAAATTCGTCTTTTTTAGAGAATAATTAATATTCTTGGTGGAAATTCATCTTTTTGGTTGAAAATTCAGCTGTTTTTTAAAGTTCATCTTCTTGGTTGAAAATTCAAATTTTGTTGAAAATTCTTGTATCTAGATGAAAATTTGTCTTTTTGCGTCAGAAATTAATCGCTATTCTTGAAAGTTTATCCCTTTCAGAAGAGAAATTAATCTTCTTGGTGAAAATTCATGTTTTTAGTTGAAAGTTCAACTATTTGGACAAAAATTAAAATGTTGTTGAAAATTCATCTTTTTGTTTGAAAATTCAACTATTTGGTTGAAAATTCATCTTTTTGTTTGAAAATTCAACTATTTGGTTGAAAATTCATCTTTTTTATTGAAAATTCAAATTTTGCTCAAAATTCAAATTTTGTTGGAAATTCAAATTTTTCTGAAAATTCATGTTTTTAGTAAAAATTTTTTCTCTTTGGTGGAGAGAACATCTTTTCACGTCGAAAATTAAACGGTTTTGTTGGAAATTCATCTTTTTGGTTAATAATTCATCTTTTTTGTTGAAAATGCATATTTTTTATTGGAAATTTATAAATTTCCAGAAAAATGTTACAAAATTTATAAATTTAATGATAAATAAAAACGTTACGAATAGAATTTTAACGAATCTTTTAAGAAATAAAATGAGCTGTTGACACTAGGCTTGAATTAAGTGATGTAAATTAGACTAAGTGTGTAAATAATTTTTTTTTTTCATTTCTAAGCAAACAATTGTAAATATGCAATGATGGTGAAGGTGACGTTTATTTACAAAACTTATAATATTATTTCTTCTTATTCTATCATTAAAGTTAGAATTGTCACATTATCGCGATCTTTTATTAAACTTTTCTATTTGTTTTTAAATATTTATATTTATATATTTACATATTTTTATTTATGATTTGATCGTATAATATAATTATTATAATACATTGTCAAAAGAAATAATTCAAAAGTTGGAAAGATTTCAATTTTTTTTTAACAAAATGTAGATTTTGAAGCTTTTTAAGGATTTTAAAAGGTTTTGAGAAAATGCATTTTTTTAAATAAGAATTTAAGTGAAAATTTAATTTTTTTTATTTTGAAAAATTACTGTTAAAAAAACATTAACAATTTTTTTTAAACATTTCGAAAGATTTCCTCAAATTTAGGAAAAGAATATAGACGTTTTTTAAGAAATACAAAAATGATTTTCAAAATAAAAAGATTTCAACAAATTTAAAAAAAGTTTATATTTTTGAATATTTTGAATAAATAATTTAGAAGCTTTTCAAGAATTTTGAAAGCTTTCAAGAGAATATACAAACTTTCTATAGATTTTAAACAAAACTATAAATAATTTTTTCTGGCATAATTTTTATTCAGAGAATATTTGAAAATATTCCAAAAGATTACCAAATCATTCAAAAAGAATCTGAAAGATTTCTAGACAATTTCTTTAATTTTGCAGAATTTCAAAAAAAGAAATTAATAAAAGTTTGAATTATTTTGAAATATATTCAGAAGATTTTAAAAAGTTTGGAAAAGAATTTTGAATGATTTCAAAATCTTATATCAAAATGTAGACTTTTGAAGATCTCGGAATTAAATTTCCGAATTTTGTGAAGATAGTAACAGTTTTCAAAATAAAAAAATGCTTATTTTAGAAGTTTCAATGAGATTAAAAATATTTTAAAACTTTGAAAGACTTTTGAAAAATTATAAAATATTTTCAAATGTTTCAAGTGTCAAACAGTTTGGAATATCTTCTAAACTGAATTAACTTTTTCCTTAAATTTTTCAAAATCCTGTGAAATAAAAGAAAAATTCGTCAAAATTTTGTAGATAATTTTTCGACATTAGTCAAATTTTCAAAAATCGTTTTCGAATTTTCTCGGGAAAAATTTTTATTGCTTGAAAATTCAACTATTTTGTAGAAAATTCATCTTTTTGGTCTGAAAATAATTTTTTTTTGGACATATTTAATATTTTTTTATTAAAATTGAAACTCTTGGTTGTAAATTCTTTCATTTTGCTAACATTTTTTTTTTGCACAAAATTAATCTTTTTGGTAGAAGATTCATCATTTGAGTTGAAAATTCATAATTTTTATTTATTTATCATTATTCGCTGAAAATACTGGTATTTAAGAAAATGTCAAAAATAAAAAATCTACCTTTTTCAATTCATAAAAAAAAAGTTGAAAATAAAAAGTTCCTCCTTCAGCTCAATAAAAATGCTAAAAAGAAAAAATAACCTCTTCCAATTCAGAAAAAATAAAATAAACCCAATTTTCCTCCCTTCTAAAACGATGAAAATCTTAAAAATAAAAAAATGTTCCTTTTCAACTTTAGATAAAATTAAAAACAATAAAAAATTTGAAAACCAAAATTTACTCCCTTCCAACTCGATAAAAATCTTTTTTAAAATCCCTCTTCCAATTGAAAAAAAAAAATTAAAAAAAAAATTTTCTCCCTTCCTACTAAAAGAAAATGTCAAAAATAAAAAATCTATCTCTTATTACAATTCACAAAAAAAAGTTGAAAATAAAAAGTTCCTCCTTCAACTCAATAAAAATGCTAAAAAGAAAAAATAACCTCTTTCAATTCAGAAAAAATAAAATAAACCCAATTTTCCTCCCTTCTAAAACGATAAAAATCTTGAAAAAAAAAATGTTCCCTTCCAACTTTAGATAAAATTAAAAACAATAACAAATTTGAAAATCAAAATGTACTCCCTTCCAACTCGATAAAAATATTTTTTTAAATCCCTCTTCCAATTGAAAAAAAAAATGAAAACCAACATTTTTTTAAATAAAAACAATCAAAATTTTGAAAAACAAAATTTACTCCCTTCCAACTCGATGAATATCTTTTAAAAAATCCCTCTTCCAATTAAAAAAAATTGAAAACCAAAATTTTCTCCCTTCCAACTAAAAGAAAATTAAAAACAATGAACATTTTAAAGACAAAATAAGTGCTTCTTCCATTTTAGAAAAATTTGACGAAAAAAAATTTACTCCCTTCCAACTCGATGAAAATATTTTTTTAAATCCCTCTTCCAATTGAAAAGAAAAAAAATGAAAACCAAAATTTGCTACCTTCCAACTAAAAGAAAATGTCAAAAAGAAAAATCTACCTTTTTCAATTCATAAAAAAAAGTTGAAAATAAAAAGTTCCTCCTTCAACTCAATGAAAATGCTAAAAAGAAAAAATGACTTCTTCCAATTCAGAAAAAAAACTAAACAAAAATTCCCTCCCCTCCAATTCGATAAAAACATTTAAAAAAAGGTATCTTTTCCATTCAGAAAAAAAAACTAAACCCAAATTTCCTGACTTTTAACACGATAAAAATCTTTAAATTAAAAAAAAAGTTCCTCTTTAACTTTAGACAAAATTAAAAACAATCAAAATTTTAAAAACAAAATAAGTGCCTCTTCTATTTTAGAAAGAATTGAAAACAAAAATTTACCCCCTTCCAACTCGATACAAATATTTTTAAAAATTCCTCTTCCAATTAAAAAAAAAATTGAAAAAAAAATGTTCTCCCTTCCAACTAAAATAAAATGTCAAAAATAAAAAATCTACCTCTTTCAAATCATAAAAAAAAGTTGAAAATAAGAAGTTCCTCCTTTAACTCAATAAAAATGCTAAGAAGAAAAATTACCTCTTCCAATTCAAAAAAATAAAATAAAAAAAATTTCCTCCCGTTCAATTCGATAAAAACATTTAAAAACAGGTCTCTTTCCAATTCAGAAACGAAAAACAAAACCCAAATTTCCTCCCTTCTAACACGATAAAAATCTTAAAAATATAAAAAAATGTTCCTTTTCAACTTTAGATAAAATTAAAAACAATGAAAAGTTTGAAAACCAAAATTTACTCCCTTCCAACTGGACAAAGATATTTTTTTAAATCCCTCTTCCAATTGAAAAAAAAATGAAAACGAAAAATTTTTTTTTCATGAAAACAATTAAAAATTTGAAAACCAAAACTTACTCCCTTCCAACTCGATAAAAATATTTTTAAAACTCCCTCTTCCAATTAAACAAAAATTGAAAACCAAAATTTTCTCCCTTCCAACGAAAACAAAATGTGAAAAATAAAAAATCTACCTTTTTCAATTCATAAAAAAAAGTTGAAAATAAAAAGTTCCTCCTACAACTCAATAAAAATGCTAAAAAGAAAAAATAATCTCTTCCAATTCAGAAAAAAATAAAATAAACCCAATTTTCCTCACTTCTAAAACGATAAAAATCTTAAGAATAAAAAAAATGTTCCTTTTAAACTTCAGATAAAATTAAAAACAATAAAAAATTTGAAAACCAAAATTTACTCCCTTTCAGCTCGATAACAATCTTTTTTAAAATCCCTCTTCCAATTGAAAAAAAAAATGAAAAACAAAATTTTCTCCTTTTTGTAAAAAAAAAAATAGAATTTTTACAAACGAGTTAAATTTCCAATCAAAGAGATGAATTTTCAGTTAAAATAAACAAATTAATTTTTAACAAATTAGTTCAAAACCAAGAAGATTAATTTTTAAAGAAATATGTCAAGTTATAACCAAACAATTGTTTTTTCAACTAAAAATATAACGATTTTTAAACAAATTAGTTACATTCTCAATCAACAAGAGGAATTTTCAGTTAAAACCAAAAAACCAAAGAATGAATTATTTACTAAAAAATATAAATTTGCTATCAAAAATGGAATAGTTAAATTTTCAGTTAAAAAAATTAATTTTTTACTAAAAATAGACCCAAATTATGAACATTATTGTTAAATTTTCAAACAAAGAAATAAATTTTCTACCAAAATGGTTGAATTTTCAATAAAAAAAGACGAGTTTTTAACACAACAGTTGAATTGTCTACAAAAACGTATTTTTAACAAAATTATTGAATTTTCTACAAAGTAGGTAATTGTTTCGCCAATTGGTTGAATTTTTAACAGGTTTTTGAAAAATACTTGGATTGAATCCAAAATACCTAGAATCAATAAAGCAGTTATCCAGATAAATTGTCTACTAGCTTAGAAATTGTTAAAAAATTTATTGAATTTTGTTGTAAACAAATAAGTGAGTGAAAATGGATTCATGAGGATTGACAGTGATTCGTGAATTGATTTGCACAAGATTTGAACAATTTGTAGACAAAAACCGTTTTTTAATTCAATCCATGAAATATAATAAATAAATTGTTATTTTATAATCAAGTTTTATAAACAATTATTTATAGCAGGTAGTTATGTTGAAATAAATCAAGTTTTTTCTAGTGAATCAGCTAAAAATTATACGAAAATGTTTCAAAATTATCAGATTTATTCATCCAATAACAACTGATGATTATTTAAACAAATCTAATTAACAAATGCACTGTCTGGCTAGTTTTAGAGGTAAATTTTTTTTTCAACGTAGTAAGGTGTGAATAACTAATTTCTAAACGTTTAGGTAGCTGATATGACAATCAACATTTTTCATTGTTAAAAACAATTGTTCGAACAAATTTTTATCATGTTATGCATTTTTCAAGAAAAATTGCGCTTCTTCAGGATATTAGCAGATTGTTATTAAGTAAATGCTTTGTGCTATTGGTCGATAACACTTGATCATTTTTTAAACAAAATTAATTACCAAATGCATTTTTCGGCTATTTCTAACGGTAAAAACTTTATTTTTTTACGCACCCAACTGTTGACTGTTACGCTAATTTTAAGTATCCCCAAGAAACACGGAATTTTTTGTTTGCAAATATATAAAAAAACAAAAATTTGTTTATAATATTAATAATGACAATAAAAATAGTGGACCGTTATCAAGGTTTCGAAAAAATGTTTAAATGTTAGTTATTAACAGTTGTTTATAAGGAAAAAGCCAAGTTTTTACCTTTAGAAAATTTCAGAAATTTTGAAAATTTGAGACGATTCTACAATTTTAGAAACTTTGAAAATATCGTAAGTTTGGATTATTTTTAAAATTTTGATAATTTAACAAATTTGGAATATTCTAGCAATTTCGATAATTTTAGAAATTTAAATAATGTTAGAAATTAAAATTCTTTGTACATTTGATCAATTTGGATAATTTTATACATTTTGAACATTTTAGAAATTTTTATAATTCAAAATTTTTATTAAATTTTTGGAAATTTGATATATTTTAGTAATTTTATAAATTTTTAAAATTTGAGAAGTTTTTATAATTTTAGAAATTTTCAACAGTTTCGAAATTTTGATCATGTTACCAATTTTTATAATTGTTGAAAATTTGAGATATTTCAGACATTTTGGAAATTTAGAAGTTTTGCTAAATTTTGAAAATTTTAGAAGTTTTAAAAATTTGAGACGATTCTGTAATGTTAGACGTTTTGAGACTATTGTAAATTTGGATTATTCTAGAAATTTCAAAAATTCGGAACATTCTAAAAATTTTGATGATTTTAGAAATTTAAATAACGTTAGAAATTAAAAAATGTTGACCATTTGAAAAATTGTGAACATTTAATAAATTTTTATAATTTCATAAATTTTGAACATTTTAAAAATTTTGATGATTTCAAAACTTTTTAAAATTTTTGAAAATTTTACATATTTTAGAAATTTTTGTAATTTTATAAATTTTTAAAATTTGAGAAGTTTTTATAATTTTAGAAATTTTCAACAGTTTCGAAATTTTGATCATATTTAATTTCATGTTGTGCATTCTTGCTTCCATTACATGTATACTAAATCTAGTACAGATTTTTCTAACAGTGTAGGATTTCACATTTTTGTTAAAAACTCATATTTTTGGGTTGAAAATTAATTTTTTTTTTGTAGTAAACTAATCTTTTTGGCTTAAAATAAAACATTTTTGTAAAAAATTCTATTTGTTTGAATAGTACTGAATTATAGTCTTACAGTTTGAGGATAAGAGGAAATAACTAATGAATATTAAGAAGTTCTAGAACTAAAATTCTAAAATTATCACCAGAAGTCATAAAAATGTGAGTAATACGTCGAGTCACCAACACATTATGTCGTGCAATGACCCATGGCTTCCTTTATTCATATACTCATACTTTTTTCTCTCTATATCGTAAAATTTATTCCTTTCGTTTATTGCGATCAATACCTTACGCAGGAAATAAAAAAGTCTCAAATATTTTTTAAGATTTATTATTATTATTTATTATTATTATTTTCATCTTTTAGACTCTATTAATAACTCTTTTAAATATTAAAAGGCTTCGATTGAAATTAAATTTGAATTGTAATTTAGCATTTGCAAATGTATTCCAATTTTTATGTCTTAATTGTATTTTTTTATTTTTTTTATTTTTTACTATTAAATTACTGAATTTAAATTTACATACAAAAAGATTATTTCAATGCTCAAATTTTTTACTAAAAAGGCATTCAAAATTTTGAATTATTTTGAATAACCTGAGATTCGAAATAGAAGAGTTAAATTATCAATAATGAAACAATGATACAAAACCTGCAAAATTAAAAATTAAAATTAAACCTGGAAAATTTATCGAAACTTCTACCAATAAAAATTTAATTCTCTTAAAAAATGTGTCAATTTGAAAACTTAAAACAATATCAAATTCTGGAATTCTTTACTAAACATTTAAAATTTACTCCAGTCAGAAATAAACTATTTAGGATAAAAACATTTTTATAAATAATCATTATAAACTAGAAGCTTCATCAAATTTAATCATTTAAAATCAAAAACATTTGAAATTAAATTAAAGAACGAGTAAATTCAAAGCTGAAACTTATTAAAATGAACAATGAACAATGTTAAGTTGGAATTTTTTCAACTGTACGTTTTCAAATTGAACAATTTTAAATTTAAAACAGAATTTAATCCTGAAGAATAAAACGTTAAATATATAAAATAAAGGAGCTCAAATTTCAAACGAAATGTATAACAATTTCAAATTCAAAAACGATTTGAAATACAACTTCAAATTGTGGTGGTAAAAAGTCGTCTAAAATTGAACATTTTGATTTTTAAACTGTACGATATTAAAAACTTAAAAAATGGTCAGATTTCAAATTAAAATATAAAAACATGAAATTTAAGATTGAAAATAAAACGTTCCTCCTTTAGCTCAATAAAAATGCTAAAAAGAAAATACGGTCTCTTCAAATTCAAAAAAACAAATAAATAAATAACCAAAATTTCGTCGCTTCCAACTGTATACAAATCTTCAAAATGACCAAAACTTCCGCTCCCAATTCTGAAAAAAACTGAAAAGCAAAATTTCCAACCTTTCAGCTCAATAAAAATATTTTTTAAAAAATTTCCCTTTTCCAATTCCGAAAGAAATTCAAAACAAAAAGTTCTTCCCTTAAACTCAATAAAAGGGTTAAAAATGAAAAAATTGCCTCTTTAAATATAGAAGATATTAACCAAAATTTCCCCTTTTCCAACTCAATAAAAATCTTAAAACTAGAAAATGTCCCTCTGCAAATTCAATAAAAATAAAAAAATAAAAAATTTCCTATTCCGATTCGGAAAAAAGTTAAATACAAAAATTTCTTCCCTTTCTTTTAAAATTAGAATTGAGAAATTCAAACTTTTTTATACATAAATATTTTTAAATATTTTTTGTTATTTTAATTATTGTTATTAAATTGTTATTTAATATTGTTATTATTATCAATAATAATAATAATAATAATAATAATAATGAATTAATTAATTATTTACTAATTAATAATGTTAATATTAATATTGTTATTAATATTGTTATTTAATTTTTATTGTTATTTTGTTGTTGTTGAAAATTAACTTTTTTTGTTGAAAATTTGTTAAAAAATTAATCAATTAATTATAATTTGTTGAAAATTTCTTCCCTTTCTTTTAAAATTAAAATTGAGACATTAAAACTTTTTTATACATAAATATTTTTTAAGATTTTTTGTTTCTTTAATTATTATTATTAAATTGTTGACGTGAAGTTCGAGCGCGATCTGTCATTTGTTTTGTTCACAGTCATTTGTTTTGTTCGATTTTACGTCTATTTTCGCGTTTGCGGAAAAATAAGAGCCAACTGGGTTATTTGGACCCCAAGCTCGGGTTCAGCGACCTCAAAAACATATATTTATGCTGGATAAGTCCTTCGGGCATTAAGATTTTTTTTGCAAAAATATACAAGAAAAATCGCTTTTTTCGTCGATTTTACGTCAATTTCTGCGTTTTTCGGAAAAATATAAGCCAACTGGGTTATTTGGACCCCGGATTCGGATTAAGCGCCCCCAAAAACATATAGATATGCTTGTTTAGTTCACTGGGCATGAAGATATTTTTTTATGCAAAAATATACAAGAAAAATCGCTGTTTTCATCGATTTTACGTCTATTTTTGCGTCTTTTGGAAAAATACGTGCTAACATGGGTATTTGGACCCCGGATTCGGATATTTGTACAAAATTATGTTGCAAACATTCAAATGTGTGCACTAACGCGGTCTAAAATTATCATTCCGGAAAAATGAGATTCACGTTTCAATCACGAGAAAACTGAATTTTTGAAAAAGTAGTTCAAATTTCAACCATGAACTTGAAATTGAAAAAGCATAAATTCCAAAATTTTAAAAGCAAATTTGCATATAATGTTTTATAAAAATTGTTACTGACAATGACTCTTACGATAATTCAAACTATTTTAAGAGAAAAACAAACTTTTTTCAATAAAAATTACAGTATTGTTAAATACATACTAATCGTAATATTTAAAATTAAATAATAAAAACTGTTTCTTGTGAATTTCGCATAGAAACAGTTACTGCAAATCTCTCTCACAAACAGTCGACGCAGTTTCGGTGCAAAAAAAATTATTTTCCCGGACAAAGTTTTATATTTACTTATTTAATTTCCTTACAAAATCAACAACTGTTGCGTTTCAACACACATAATCAAACATTTATCACTTTTCCAAATATCTACATAATTTTAGGTAATTAAGGAGGAAACAAATTCCAAACGTTGCAAAGAATTGTTTACAACATTTACAATTGTGGATGTTTCATATTAAAGCATATTCATCTGAAAACAAATATTTTTCAACAAAAATTACACTATGTAGCTGTTTGGTAATGTGATTTGCTTATAAAAATTGAAACAAACAATAATCAAATTGATAATAGATTTAATACTTTCATACTTTGAGTAAACACATAAGGAAGAAACAAATGAAAACACAACAATCTCTGACCAAGGTGCTCTTGGAAATTAAGCGCACTTCAATTTGAAACAAAATTAATTTCAGATCGGGTGCGCTTCAACATTTCTATTATTGCTGCAAATATTAACCGATTTTCCTGAATCTTCTTTTCGCTTTCTTGAAATTATATGAACACACTATTTCTGCTAATTAAAATTGAATAACGCGATGCTTTCACAATTTCAGTTTTTTTAACCGGCATGCATCTCATAACAATGAAAGGGTGATTCGTTTCTGGTAATTCGATGCGCTTCCGAGTCTCCACTCGTGCTCCGGGGAGTCAGCTTCGTAATTTTGACGGGGGTCGATTGGGCAGGCCTTGAAAATACACACTCAGCTAGTACTGAGCATCACTGAATTTGTTTTCTATTATTCTGTTCTTCTTGTTTATAACGTAAAATATAAACAATTTTTCAAAAAGCTGTATCATGCCGGCAAAACAGACCAATATTTATATGGGGTATGCAAAATATCAGACAAAAATATTCAATCATGTGACTGGAAACTGGGATCTCGTTTTATAATGCTGACAAATCTCCTTAAGGGTTAGAGTCCAAAAATCGAAGTTGTTATTTTCAAGGAACCTATATTTCAGGAACTCTATTAACACTGTGAAATTCTGAAAAAAATTATCTTCAGACAAAGTCATATCAACGTGGTACAGGGAGAATGATTTTTAACTTCGAGGGTTGAAGCTCAAAGATTGGAGTAAGTATTTTTAAGAAGCCCAAAAATCAGATACTCTATCCACACTGTAAAATTCTCAAAAAGATTATTTGTTGACAAGGACAGATCCACGTGGTACAAGGGGATTGATTCTTAATGTTAAGGGTTGGACAGAAACAACCGGACTGGGGATTTTCGAGCAGCCAAAAAAAAAAAAAAAACGCTTGGATTACATTTGTGAAAAATTCAAATTTTTTAAGGGGGTTCATTTTGGAACTTAAAGCTTGTTGAAAAATTTTTTTTTGGGTTTTTCAAGAGCCCAAAAAAGTCTAGTATGTCAATCACTGATAGCGTTATAATTTCCTCAGGTTTCATAAAATGGGCCTTAAGGGTTTACTGCCTGAGCCTAGCTAATATCGGGCACTGCAATAATACATGGATGGACGTTTCATCATCTCTGCTGAATTTCCTGCTCTGTGCCGTTGGGTTCTACCTCATTTTGTACGTCTGAAAGTTCAAGTAGTTGTGCATAGTTAGCATCTGAACTACTGTTCTTATGTCTTATTTGGGTGAACACAAGATTTCCCTGACTCTGTCCACTCTTCACGTAGAACCAAGAATGGATTTTGACCTGTCGGCAAACCTGAATTTGTTCACAGCATTCACGGTGCTTGGTTCAGATCGAGCTTTAGATTGCCATTCCGTTGCAGCAAGGCGCTACCCCTATTAATGCCTTTTCTTCGCCCTCGATCGCTGTGTGGGCGACAGGACACCCCCCTGTGGGCAGCTCCGTGGCAGTATTCCCCTAACAAGATCTTCGCATCATCTGGTTTCGAGTCTCCCCCGGCGCAGCATGCTTATCATGCTTATCATGTCTATTCAGCTTACCAGCTGGCCTTGCACGCCGCACCTCAAAGCCTATCGACCGATGAGTCCTGGAGAAGTATTGCTGAAGGCACCCTTGTTATCTCAGAATGTGCCCACAGCATTCCACTCTTGTTCCACCTGCACCTCATCCCTGACATACTTTTCAACCAGCTTCTCCAACATCTTCAGGATGAAAGACGTTAAGCTAATCGGCCGGAAATATTTTGCAGCAATGTAATGCGTTGCTTCTTCATCTACAGCAAACTCTCTATTATCGAGCCTTATATGCCCGAGGCGAGCCTCCGGGTTTTCGCCGGGATCATATGGAGTCTGGCTGTTTTTAGAATATCTTTCGATTCCTCGCAGACGACCCTCAAATCCCCCTCTTTATACTTCCTGAAGGGAATTTAGTTCTACTTGCCCTGTTGCACAACGCTCTTGTCTTTTGACGGAATTTCTCCGAATATATATCCCACCATACCGCTTCTTTATTAGACTAGATTGTGCTCGTAGGGCAATTGTTCCTATATATTGTAGTCAGATTGCTTCGAAAGAAAATTTGCGGCATGCTTCAACTCAATAATGGTACAACTTGTGGGGAATTCCACAAGCTATGGAAGAAAATATTCAACTATTTTTTTTAATTCAATTTTCGAAAATGTATAAATTTTTGTTATTATTATTATTATTGTTGAATCATTTTCTTTTTCAAATGAGTGCATGATTTTAGGCATTAAAAAAATAATTTTAACAATTGAATGTGGCAAAGTTTTAGATAATTTTTTTAAAGAAAATATACTTCTAGCTTAGTTGGGGTAAACAAATTTCTTTCGTCGTATGATTAATGAAATATAAATATGAATATCTCAGAAGACAAAGCTATCAAATATCAGAATATTGATTAGATAGACAGTTGACTCAATTCTTTATTCTCGCATTAATCAGTTTTTCCTCTACTTGAAAAAATGGGAATCGTTTATACTCTGGTCTTTACATTGACGTTTATCCTTAATTAGATTGGTGAATATAATACTCTACTATATATATAATAACGAAAACGTATTTATGAAAACAGAAATATAAATTTATAAAAAGTTGTAACATTATAAATATTATTCACCGGAGAAAAAAAAGTAATTGATATAAAGCAAAAAAGCAAGTTGTTTTCAAGAATTTATTTCCCCGAAGAAAAAAGTATAGAAAATTATTATTATATATCCTATAAGCAGATTTGATCAGAATCTCATCAAATTAAATTTAACAAACTTCTCAGATTTGTGATAGACTTTTCTATCAAATTTTATCTACTTGAAAATCCTATACATTTCAAACATCATATTCATATAAAATATCAGCTGTTACGAAATCGTATACTTTTTTATCAATAGTTTCTCATTGAAACACTATGAAACCTTATATTTACCTTCCTATCAGCAGTTGATAAGGATCTAAACTATACCAAATCTTATCCTCTCAGAGCTGATATCAAAACATATCTCACAAAGTTTCAGCAATTTCTATAAAATACTCTGCATCGAAAAATTGTATACATTTATATCAATGGTTTCTCATTATAATTAAATTAGGTCTTGATGGGCCAGTACATCTTTTGAATCCTATGTTTCGGATTCATGGATGTTTTTATCCAACGCTGTCCACGGAGAGATCTTATAATTTTCCATTAACATCTCTTCATTAAAATTCTCTCAAATCTTATCCACTCGGGGGGGGGGGGGCATTGCCGGTTCGCCACCATTTTAGACCCGCACCTGGACGATTTTTCAACTAAAATGATAAAACCGCCACCAAAAAAATGAATTTTCAAGAAAGTAGTTCAACTAGTAGTTGAATTTTTAAATAAAAAAGATGAGTTCTCAACAAAAAATGTAATACTTGATATTTTAACAAAACAAAAAAAATTTTTTTAATCAGAAAGAGTTGAATTCATTTAATTTTGTTGCAATTTTGTTACACAATTAGACTTTTTAATAGTTACATTTTAACCAAATGATTAAATTTTTAACCCAAAAAGATGAAAGCTCAGCCAAAAATATAATAATAAACCTTTCAACCAAAAAGAATGAAGTTTCAACGAAAAATAGTTGAATTTTCTTATTCAGTTCTATTATTGCAGTTCGCATATAAATGAAAAATAAAAAAAATGTAAAGAGGAGAAAATGGGAAAGATTGTGAAGCCTGCGATAAATAGACATGAATTTTGTTTATTTTTTAATACTTTGAAAATAGTAGCTTAGAAAACTGAAAATTTTGCTTACAAAATAAAGTTATTTTTTTGTTAATATTAACATGAATATCATATTATTATTAGTATATATTATTACAGAATAAAATTTAATAATTAGTAGCATTTGTATAATATTTACAATTTTCCAGCCTTAATATTTAAAACTTTAAAATGATTCCAGAGTTTTATGAAACATTAAAACCCCGTAAAAATAATATCCAAATATTTTACAAATTCAGAGAGGCTTTTGGATAGTTCGTGAACGTTTCAAATACTTGAAGAAAAAAAAGCATCGATCAACGAAAAACTTACAGAATGGGAAGTTAATTTTTTTTTATTAGACATTTTTTATTCAAGTTTTTTTCAAAAATTTAAATTTGTCTCTGAAATACTCATTGGTCGTCAGAAAGATGCGTTTTTGTAAATAAAAATTAAGTCACAAAACTTTTAGGTTGAATATAGGCTCACCGCGATGGAGAAAATTGTGCAAAAATGTTTAATTTACGTAACTTGTTTAGTTTTTATTCAAATCTAGTGTCCACATAGGCCGATAATATGTATACAATGCCTAAAATATATTCATTTTAAAAAACATGAAATTTTAAATTTTTCAAATGATGGACACAACAATTAGGCTGAAGCATTTTATTTTCTATAGACCGCCAGTTTGAACATTTGGAAAATTTGAATTTCGTTAAATTTAGGATATTTTAAGAATTATATAGAGATTATCGTCCTATGTGGACGACTGATTTAAATAAAAACAGAAAAAGTTACGTAAATTTAACGTTTTTGTACAATTTCCTCCATATTAATCCTATGGGAAACTTCAAGTGAATAGGGCGATGGGTAAATGTTAATCGATTTCGAAAAAATTTGGAGGTAATTCTATTTTTTAGAAGTCTCACCAGAATCGCGAGTGGAAGCAAACGATTTCTAAAAAACATAAAATAATTAAGGACCCCCTTAATGCAGAGGCTGGAAGATGCTGCCATCTCTATGAGACGGGACAACCAATGCTTCGAATAAAGCCAGTTTCAGAATTCATCTCAATTCATATATAAACGAATATATATGTCATAGTCCGGCAAATAGTAACAATTTTTTAAGAGAATTGTGAAAAAAGTGTAACAAGTATTTTTATTTATTTTTCAGGCATATATATACCCGAAAAAACAATAATAAAATGCAAAGTTTTTGTTTTAATCGTAAGAAAAGTTATTAAAAAAAAAAAATTCAATTTTCCGGTCCATCTATACAAGACACGAAAAAATATTGCCAATCTTTTGTTGTTGTTATTTTCCGTAAGATTGATTGCTGTTATTAATTTTGCCTGATTTCCGTTATATTTTATTTTATTTGAGAACCGGCTTCTCTACTATCTTGGTTTCCTGAGTTAGTCAATTCATTACCAGTTGTCAATTTAAAAATTTGTTTATTATTTTCGAAAAAGAAATAATTGCTAAAGCGTTCATTTTGGAATATTTATTTCTTCGAATGATGCTTGTGATCAATATAATAGGCATGCAAATCTCGATCAACTTCACCGCCCAAAATACTCTCAAAACAGCGGAAGTAGGGTAATTTTTCACAAAAATAGGGGAATAAGAGCGAAATAAATTCTTTTAACTAAAGTTAATGTAGAAACCATATTAAAATAAAATGTGATGGGACAGAGTAAGGGGAAGATTACCAAGAGGTTACAAATGGCAAGTTCAAAATGCAAAGAGGAAGAATAAAAAAAAACAAATTATTACTCGAGTTTCCAGAGGTGGGCAAGCAAACTTTGGCGAAAATAGGGATTCTGAACTGCGTGCTGACGAGTTTATGTACGTCACAATAATTGAAGTGATTCAAAGCCTTCTCTCAAATAAAGAATATCAAAAACTATTATATCCAGATGATGAAGCTAAAGCTAATGTGCTACGCAGTTTTTTGGGTGGCTCAGCTGCGAAGAAGAATGCTCTTGTTCATGAAATGCCTCATGGTGTCATAAGAATCATTTTATATTTTGATGAAATGAATTTAACTGACACATCTTCATCTATACCTACACAAATGGAAATTTTTTTTATTTTTAAATGGGAAATATAAATCCACGACATAAGTCTTCTTTGCATTGCATTAATCTTGTTTTACCTATAGAATCTGATATCATGAAAGCTTACGATATTGACCATGACAAGAGCAGACTTTTCTCTTTTGAGAACGAATAAGGAATATACTGAGCAAATTCTAATGTTATAAAAAGCTGAAACAACAGCAGAATGGGAGGCATTGAAGAAAGAATCTGGAATTATCAAGGATTTTCAGAAAATGCTTTATATTATTACCACATTATTGGTGGCATTCCGCCAGATATTTTCCATGACATAATTGTAGGGAGTCTACTTCGAACTTTGCAACTAGTTCAAGGACGTTATCTACAAGGTGATCATAAACTTATGTCACTCGATATTTTCAACGAAAAAATGGTTCAGTTCGACTATGGTTACACGGAAACCAAGCCTTCTATTATTTTACCACAGCACCTCAAGGAAGGTGCGAACCTGCATCAGAGTGGGGCACAACTGTGGTCGTTAGAAATTATTTTGACTCCTTCGATTTTCGGACCATACATGGAAAGTGCTGATAAATATTGAATGAACTGCATGCTGCTGCTCGAGATATTATATCTCGTCTGTGCCTATGAAATATCTCTTTGGATCATCGGCTACTTAGAATGTGCTATAGGCGATTATCTTTCCTCTTTTCAAAAACATACATCAATACTTCAAAGATCTAATGAGGAATTTCAAGTGCTTTAAGAATCCTTTCCTTACTATGACGAAACAACATCAATTATATCAAACATTCATCATGGGAGGTTCGGTAGGTAAGCCCGAAGAGCAAGGAGTCGCCAAAAGAGTAGTTTGCAGAGATTTAACTTTCGAAAATATTTTTCCTTAGGAATTAGGCACAGTTTTAACATTATCGTGGGTGTCCATTCATGGAATCAAGTACAAACCGGACAAGTGTTTCGTCACAGTATATTATATAAAATCTCTACCACAGTTCACCTTGTTTGTGAAAATTCTATTTTTTCAAGGTAAACACGTATTAGTTTGCAAGTTCATGAAAACTGTGAAGCATAGTTTGCACTACAATGCTTATAACTTTTCCGTTTGAACCAGTACAAAATGTACTCAATAGATGAACTGTTTGATAATGCTGTATATCATGCGCACTTAGTGGACGGACAATATTATATTTTTCTCGAGCGACGTGCTGGAGACATTCACTAACAACTTGAAAGTAGGTTGTTTGTCTGTGATTTCTGAAAATTATATGCATTTTAAAAATCTTTAAGTTCCTTCTGAACGAACTTCAAAGCAACCAATAATAGTGATATTAGTACACATTGTGTTACAATTTTTCGTGTTCCTTCTTTATCTCATGTATAACTTCTGCATTAAAACAAAACAGTATTTTTTTAACACGATGTTCGCTTTCTACATGTATTTTTATTTCATCATTGAAGTTGTTCATTTTATTTTCATTTTACAGCTTTTATTTACTTGAATGGAATAATATGAAAGAAAGATGGATAAACGGAATTCATTTGAGTCATCCTGTAAACACCCTTACTTTTAGTGGATTCCTGAAATCGAATTATTTTGCACTATTTGTAGAGAGCCGCCAGCAAAAATCTCTAAAATAAATGATTCTAAAGATTTAACTAATGAGCCACAAGAAGAAGTTATAGAAACCAAAGCTGCTGAAGATCCTGTGGGCCTGGTTGTAGTAATAGAAAGTATTTCCGTTGAGCAACTACAGAAATCAATTAAAATGACACATTCGGATGAACCAATATTTAAAGATAGTCCACCAAATGACGTCTCTGAATCATCACAGCTTTCAACTAAGGCTTCTACTTTAGCTCCAACTCCAAACCCTTCGACGCTTCCGTCGATCTCCAATAGTAATTTTATTAATAATTCACTTTCTGGAAAGGTGCATTTTAAATTGCTTTGAAATCTGGTGTACTGTAACCTTTTTGAAATCTTTGAAATTCTTCAAATCTTTTGAAATCTTCTAAAAAAATTTTTAAATCGTTTAAAATCTTTGAATTATTTTGAAATCTTGAAAATCTGGTGTATTTTATCCTTGTTTAAATCTTTGAAATTCATAAAATCTTGTGAAATCCTTATGAATTCTTTTAAATATTTGTAAAATCTTTCTGAAATCTTTTGTATTCCTTTAAAATCATTGAAATATTCAAAATCTTTATGAAATCTTTTGAAAACTCCTACAACATTTTTAAATCATTTAATATATTTGAAATTTTTTGAAATCCTTATTAATTCTTGGAAATATTTGTGAAACCTTTTGAAATCGTTTAAAATCTTTGAAATCTGGTGTACTGGAACAATTTTGAAATCTTTGAAATTCTTGAAACCTTTTGAAATCTTCTAAAAAAATGTTAAATCGTTCAAAATCTTTGAAATGTTTTGAAATCCTTATTAATTCTTTGAAATATTTGTGAAATATTTTGAAATCGTTTCAAATCTTTGAAATCTTTGAAATCTGGTGTACTGTAACCTTTTTGAAATCTTTGAAATTCTTCAAATCTTTTGAAATCTTCTAAAAAAATTCTAAATCGTTTAAAATCTTTGAAATGTTTTGAAATCCTGAAAATCTGGTGTATTTTATCCTTGTTTAAATCTTTAAAATTCTTAAAATCTTGTGAAATCCTTATAAATTCTTTGAAATATTTGTAAAATCTTTCTGAAATCTTTTGTATTCATTTGAAATCATTGAAATATTTAAAATCTTTGAAATCCGGTGTACTGTACCCTATTTTCAATCTTTGGGAAATTTTTGAAATCTTTGTGAAATCTTGTGATATAGTTGTGAAATCTGTCTTAAATCTTTGTTTGTGAAATATTTTCTATTCGTTGAAATCATTGAATAATTTAAAATCTTTGTAAAACCTTTTGAAATCTTCTAAAAAATTTGAAATCGTTTAAAATCATTGAAATGTTTGTGAAATATTTCTGAAATCTTCTGCATTCGTTTGAAATCATTGAAATATTGAAAAACCTTTGTGAAATCTTATAAAATCTTCTAAAAAATGTTGAAATCGTTTAAAATCATTTAAATGTTTGTGAAATCTTTCTGAAATCTTTTGAAATCGTTTAAAATCTTTGATATCTTTGAAATAACCTTTTTGAAATCTTTGAAATTCTTGAAATCTTTTGAAATCTTCTAAAAAAAATTTAAAACCGTTTAGAATCTTTGAATTATTTTGAAATCTTGAAAATCTGGTGTATTTTATCCTTGTTGAAATCTTTCAAATTCTTAAAATCTTTTGAAGTCCTTATGAATTCTTTGAAATATTTGTAAAATCTTTCTGAAATCTTTGTATCCCTTTAAAATCCTTGAAATATTCAAAATCTTTATGAAATCTCTTGAAATCTCCTACAACATTTTGAAATCATTTAAAATTTTTTAAATGTTTTGAAATCCTTATTAATTCTTTGAAATATTTGTGAAATCTTTTGAAATCGTTTAAAATCTTTGAAATCTTTGAAATCTGGTATACTGTGACACTTTTGAAATCTTTGAAATCTTCTGAAAAATTTTTAAATCGTATAAAATCTTTGAATTGTTTTGAAATCTTGAAAATCTGGTGTATTTTATCCTTGTTGAAATCTTTGAAATTCTTAAAATCTTTTGAAATCCTTATGAATTCTTTTAGATATTTGTAAAATCTTTCTTAAATCTTTTACATTCGTTTAAGATCATTGAAATGTTTAAAATCTTTGTAAAACCTTTTGAAATCTTCTAAAAAATTTGAAATCATTGAAAATCTTTGAAATGTTTGTGAAATATTTCTGAAATCTTCTGCATTCGTTTGAAATAATTGAAATATTGACAAACCATCGTGAAATCTTTTAAAATCTCCTAAAAAATGTTGAAATCGTTTAAAATCTTTAAAATGTTTTGAAATCTTTGAATTCTTTTAAATTTTGGAAATCTTTTCAAATCCTTATGATTTTTTCGAAATATTTGTGATCTCTTTCTGAAACCTTTTATATTCCTTTCAAATCATTGAAATATCCAGATTTTTTATGAAATCACTTGAAATCTCCTACAAAATTTTAAAATCATTTAAAATCTTTGAAATGTTTTGAAATCCTGATTAATTCTTTGAAATATTTGTGAAATCTTTTGAAATCGTTCAAAATCTTTGAAATCTGGTGTACTGTAACCTTTTTGAAATCCTTGAAAAGCATTATGGAATTCTTGGACGTTGTTCGTCCCACTCCCCACTTACAGGGATACCACTCCTTACTATTCCTTCGTGGTCCTAAAGTAAATACCCAACCCAAAAACAAAATTTCTTTTTGTTTTATAGTTTATCTAAATAAAGTTCGACCATGCATGTTCCAAATGTACCAATAATTAATGATATGGGAAGAAATTACCAGGAAAGTGGGTAAAATATTAGAAATGTTTCTCATTGAGTTTGGTTTATTTAGATTTTAGCAGTTTAGCATACATGCAAAATGTTGGGCGGGAGAAATCTAATATGTCTGCATGACGGGGGCCAAACAATATTATCAATTGCATTAGACGAAAGTTTATTTGTTTAATGACTTGCAAAGAAATGTTTTTTCATCAAAATTGTATTTGGATATTATTTTTTTAAATCTATTTAATTAAAAAATAAACTTTGATGAAAAATAATTTTTTCCAAGAGGTTACCTTTCCGCGGACCATGGATTTCGTATTAGGGTAGGATGGGGCACTCTGTGGCGAGATGAGCATAGTTGTCTTTTTCACGTCAGTATTTAAAATCTGCTAATTCATTGCTTGAAGTAAGTCGTCATATATATTCTACAAACATTTTTTATTATAATTTCACCAAGATAAAAGTAAATAAAAAAGTATATGCGGAATTAGAAACGAAAATAAAAAAGTAGTGCCTCTGCCGCCCCCTGCCTAGGGCGGGATGAGCCAGGAACTGGGGCGGGATGGGCCACTTGATAAAATGACTTATTATATATTATGTATAAGTAAGAGTATTGTTAAGTTATAATATTATAAAACAAAAACATCTCTTAGGGCGCAGTCCCATGGAGGACATGGTGGTAGATTAGTAGAATAGTTTTGACCAATGAGGTTATTGCAAATACTCTGACAAACACGTCATCAGTCAAAACTATCTACTAATCTACCTCCATACCCTTACACATATTAGGGAGTTTTTGCATATCGTTCCGTAGCTTATGGTAAACGCTAAAGTAACGTGATGACGTTTCTCCGCATGCTCTCCCAGTTTAGTGTTACGGTTTTCCGCTATCCGACGTTCTTTAGCGTATCATGTAGCATTTACCGTAAGCTACGGAACAATATGCAAAAACTCCCTATTCTTTTAAATTTTACGTAAAATATTTACGCAGCTTACGGTAAACGCTAATGTCACGTGATGACATTTCTGCGCATGCTCTGCGAGTTTAGTGTTACCAGTGATGAGGAGGGAGATTGCCGATCCCATACATTCAATTTCGAGTGATTTTCCGCAGCGCCCCCTCTGCACCTAGGTTTTTGCGAACTAAAATCAAAGCACCCCCAATGCACCTAGCCAGTTTACGAACTAAAATAGACGATAGACGCGCTACTTGAGTGGTCAAGCAGGGCAGCATTCTTACGGTTTGATAATGTCGGTAGAGAAGATCAGATAGTCTATTTTAGTGCCTGTATATTTGTATATTTATGTATATTCAGGTGCCCAATGCGATTTGATTAAAAAATTGTCATAAAAGAATCTGGGAGATTTTAAGACAATTTTTATAATGTTGCACAATTAAAACAAATTCAGGAAAAATTCGAATTTATTTAAAACATAGTTTTGAAACTGTTGAAAAATAATTTAAATATTAAGAAGATTCGATTTTTGAAGATTTTGAAACAAAAGTTGGAAACCTTTTTAAGAATTTTGAAGGGTTTCAAGAGAATACAATTTTTTCTTAAGATTCCTGGGTAAGTTATTAATGCTTTTTTCATATTTTGAAAAATAATTTTTAAAGAAAATTCATAAATAATTTCAAACATTTTTAAGCTTTTCAAAAAATGAGACAAAAGAAGAATCCCGAAAAAGAGTCTGAAAAATTATTATTGGTATATCACGGTAAAAAATAGAGGAAAATAAAAAAATGTGATGAATGAAAATGTAACATTTTTTCTTAAATCGTCGTTTTTTGGTAGAACATACATTTTTTTGTTTGAAAATTTATCTTTCGTATCGAAAATTTAACTACTTGGTTAAAGATTCATCTTCTTGGTGGAACGTTCAACTATTTTTTGAAAATTCGTTGTTTGTTGGTTGGAAATGTAACCACGCTTATTTACAATTTTTTCTAAAAATTAATTTTTTAAAACAAAACATCCTATGATTCTTAAGAATATTATCTTGAAACCATTCAAAATTCTTAAATAGTTTCTCAATTTTTTGTTCGAAATCTTTAAAAATCTACATTTTGTTTTAATTTTCACTTTCCTCACTTCTGACGTTAAAATTCAGGCCAAGGGTCTCAGCTGCCTGCTCCGCGGCTTTGTAAAGGAACGCTACTTTCCCAACCATCTCGTGATTTCTGACCATTTTTAGGAGAGGACCTTTTCCATTTACAGCGACGTAAGCTGTACTAAAAAAAATTCAAACCCCGAGTGCGTTATTCTTTTAGAACCCGTTGGACCTATCCCGTACGAATCCCTAAGGGAAGTCTACTAATTTTGTAGATAATAATTCAAAGGAGTTATCAATGCGTGCTGGAAAGATAAAATGCGCGCCGCCGCCCAAGAAAAGAAAGAAGCATATTAAAGAAAGTTGAACATAACAGACCTTAGCGACTTGGAGAGAAATAGACTTGAAAATAATTACAGGAATAAAAAGAGGAAAGTAAAACTACTAGTCAAGGAAAGTAAAAATGAAATTGTAACAGAAGAAGAGAAGAAAATATAAATCGATTTCGAAGGAAGCAAGAAACTGTTTTATAAATTGGCGTTGATGAGTATGAAAAGAAGTAAAAGCACAGAGTTAGACAGCATGAAAAATAACAAGGGTGAAATGCTATATGATACAGACAGGATACTAGACACTTTCAGAGACTCTTTTGAGCAATTATGGAGAGGTGATGCTATTGGACAACACAACTGCGACGTAGAACAGAATACGTTTGAAAAGCAGGTTGAAAGAGTATGTGCCTCTGAGGTTAAGGATCTATTCAGAAACTTAAAAAAAGGTAAGATGTCGTGCATAAATTACACGACAGTTTAGGAGGGGGGGGGGGTCTAGCTTAGTGTTACATAATGGTGCATTGTTACA
Source organism: Andricus grossulariae (assembly GCA_011634705.1). NCBI lineage: Eukaryota > Metazoa > Arthropoda > Insecta > Hymenoptera > Cynipidae > Andricus > Andricus grossulariae. The sequence continues at coordinate 111,156,577 of JAABKJ010075445.1, read as the reverse complement.
TGCATGGTTACATAATTAATAATATGCAAAAGAAAAGGAGATAAAAGCAACGGAAATAATTAAAGAGGTATCAGCTTACTAAGTACTGTAAGTGAAGTATATTCAAAAATACTTATTCATAGGGTAATGAAAATAACAGAAGAAAAGATATAAGAAGCTCAAAGTGGATTTATGCCAGGAAGATCATGTGCGGATCCAATATTTAGCTTCAGGCGAATGATATAAAAAAGTTTGAGATTAAATACGAAAGTTTTCTGTGCATTTGTTGACCTAGAAAAAGCGTTTCACAAGGTGGATAATGGTAAACTTTGGGAAATCCTGATAGAGTACCGAGTCAATGGATGGCTCCTGCAAGCAATAAAAATAACATATGCAGGAAGCAAAGCAAGTGTGAGGGAAAATGGGCAACTAAGTGACTGGTTAGATATTATGTAAGGTTATGCAAGGATGCGTTATTTCTTCACCGATATTGATTATATTCATGGACAAGTGTCTACGAATGGCCCTTTTCGACGAAAGAAGTGTTAATCTCGGGACAGTGAAGGCGCGTGTGTTAGCGTTCGCAGATGATAAAGTTTTTATGGCAGAGTCAATGAAAGACTTGCAAAGAACGTTGAGCAAACTGAATACATGTATGAAGAACACGGGGCTCAAAATTAACATAAATAAAACAACAATTATGGTGTTTGAAGGAAAAGGTGATAAAGCAATATGCAATATTCTCCTGAATGATGCAAGAATGGAATAACTTGATTTTGTAGTCTATTAAATAGTCTATTTATAAGGTAGACTTGGTAGTCTATTCACTAATGACGGAAAGATAGCTGGACATACAGATAGACGTATAAATGAGGGTGAGAAGGTTACCGGTAGAGCGGGATCCATTGTCGAAAGTAAAAATATATCACCGAGGGATTCACAACTCGACTAATGGAATATACAGTGACTCCAAGTGATTTTAGTGACTTTATGTGAATTCAAGTGACGTCATGCCAGTTACTTCAGCGAAGGTGTACACTTGAAATCACGAGTTGTTAACACCACGTATATCACATGAAGCTAAAGTAGCGATACATAATTCTATATTAACGCGGTTGACATGCAATACATGCGCATAGTGTTTGGTAAAACGCTAGTGAATATTATGAAAATTGTGTGATAGAGAGATTGCTCAGAGACCTATGTCAGAGCAGTGTTGGGGAACGAACGTGTTATTTAAATAAACAACACAAGAATACTAGATCAATCCAAAAACCTATACCCCCCCCCCCCCCCCTAATAACGTCTCCTAGAACTCCCTTACTCACCGAGTGAGCCATACTCACCCCGAAAGGGATACGGCTCAATGGTACAATTATTGTCAGAGTTGAGAGCACCAGAGCCGCTGCCGATTGGGTAATACCGTTGCGTCCCCTTGCAGGCCTATGCATGATACATGAATTCCGTCAATTCTTCGAATTCCGTGAATTCCTCGATTTCCGTGAATTCATCGAGTTCCGCGAATTCCTCGAATTCCATTTATTTCTTCAATTTCTTAAATTCCGTGTATCCTTTGAATTCCGTGTATTCTTTGAATTCTGTGAATTCCGTAAATTTCCTAAATTCCTTGAATTTCGTAAATTCCTCGAATTTCGTGCATTCCTTGAATTTCTTGAATTTCCTCAATTTCTTAAAATCTATGAATTCCTTATATTCCGTGTATTATTTGAATTTCGTGAATACCTTGAATTCTTGAACTACGTGAATTCCTTGAATTCCTGGAAATCCTTGAGTTCCTTTAATTCTATGAAATCCTTGAATCCCGTGAAAACAAGTCACTTTTGGAATTTACGGACCCGAACTTTTGAGATACCTTTCGGTTACCCGAATCGTTTCGAGAACCCAAAATTGTTGGATACCCGAATCTGTTCGAGAGCTCGAACCTGTTCGAGAACCCGAAATTTTTGGGTACCCGAACCTCGTTGAGAACTTGCAATTTTCTGAGCTTTTGAAACTACTCGTCCCGGCTCGATTGAACTCGAAGTTTTAAAAGCTCGACTGGGTCGTATATCGCAGTTCGGGCTTTTTACAAACCTCCAACGATCAGGGTTTTAACCTTTAAGCCCATGTGCAGAGACACTCCCAACTGTGCACGTGCACATTTGTGAGTATCCCATCTGTGCACGTGAAAGATTAGTTGGGTACCATCTGTGCACGTGGCTAACATCGTGCACAGTTTTACCACTGTTCTTCGACGTGCACAGTTGCGAGTATCCAATCTGGGCACGTGCATAGATGGGACACTTCGAATTATGCACGTCTCAATCAGTACGATCAGTAGGGGTGTGCTAAAAGCTCGAAAGCTCGGGATGAGTTGGGCTAGATTTTTTCGGCCCGGGCTGGGCAAGACAGGGTTCGAGAATACTCGAACTGTCGAGAACCCGAAGAACTCGAATACCTGGTTGGTTTCTAGAACCTGAGACAGGTTAAGTTCTCGAGTTATGTCGGGCCGGGTTCTCCAAGCAAACTGAGTATTCAAAATTTTTTAATACTCGAACAGTTTCAGGTTCTCGAAGGTTTCGAGTATTCGAAGTACTTCAGTTTCTCGAAAGTTTCGAGTACTCAAATTCTTTCGGGCCTTCGAAATTTTTGAGTATCCAAGATGCATGTAAATTCCCTGAACTCCTTGCACTATTTTGAAGTCCTCGAAATGCCCTGAATTGTCTGGATTCAGGGAATTCTATCAGTTCAAGGTATTCACGGAATTCAAGGAATTCAGAGAACTAGCGTAATTGAAGAAATTCACAAATTTCAGGGGATCCAAGGATTTCATGGAATTCAAGGAATTCACGGAATTCAACGAATTCACGGAGTTCAAGAAATTCACGAAATTCAAGGAATTCAAGGAATGCAAGGAATTCATGGTATACAAGGAATTCAGATAATTCAAGATATTCAGAGAATTCAAGGAATTCAAAGAATTCAAGGAATTCAGAGAATAGAAGGAATTCAGAGAATTGAAGGAATTTAGAGAATTGCAGGTATTCAGCAAATTCAAGGTATTCAGCGAACTAAAGAAATTCGACGAATTGAAGGAATTCAGGGAATTCAGAGAATTCGATGAATTCAAGTAATTCATAGAATGCAAGGAATTCGAAGAATTCAAGAAATTCAGAGAAATCAAGAAATTCAGAGATTTCAAGGAATTCAGAGAAGTCAAGGAGTTCAGAGAATGCCAGGAATTCAGAGAATTCAAAGAATTCAAAGAATTCAGAGAATTCAAGTAATTCATAGAATTCAAGGCATGGAGCGAATTCAAGGATAGATTTGATAGATTTGAAATCAATTGTTTTCATACACTGTTTTTATATGGAATTTTCATCCAGGTTCAAATATTGTATTATTTGGTAGACTTCTTTTCATTAGAATAATAATAATAGAATTGAGGGAATTCAGAAAATTCGAGGAATTCACAGAATTCGAGAAATTCAGAGAATTCAAGGAATTCAGATAAATCAAGGTATTCAGATAATTCAAGGAATTCAGAGAATAAAATGGATTTAGAGAATTCAAAGAATTCAGTGAGTTCAAAGAATTTAGAGAATTCAAGGAATTTAGAGAACTGGAGGAAATCAAGGAATTCGTAAATTTCAAGAAATTTTGAGAATTAAGGGTATTAAAAGAATGTAAGGAATTCAGAGAATGCCAGGCATTCCAAGTTTTACATCTTAACGAACAACAATTGAAATAAGCAATAAAGTAAATCTCACTTACACTAAAATTGCAAAAAATTATTATAGGACTGCGCGCGACATCGTCCAGCCTGTTATAATTGTAAATTCCAATAGTTATATCTTAACAAATAACAATTGAAATAAGCTATAAAATAAATCTCGCACTCAAATCGCAAAAAGTGTTATAGGACTGAGCGACAAATCGCGCATCCTTTCAAAATTGTAAATTCCGATTGTTATATCTTAACGAACAACAATGGAAATAAGCAATAAAGTGAATCGCACTAACAATAAAATTGCAGAAAATGATTATAGGACTGCGCGAAACATCGCCCAGCCTGTTGTAATTGTAAATTCCAATTGTTACATCATAACAAATAACCATTGAAATTAGTAATAAAACAAATCTCACACTCAAATTGCAAAAAATTATAGGACTACGCGAGGCATCATCCAGCCTCTTATAATTGTAAAACCCAATTGTTATTTCATAACAAATAACAATTGTAATAAGCAATAAAATAAATCTCACACTAAATTTGCAGAAATTATTATAGGACCTCGCGAGATATCGCCCAGCCTGTCATAATTGTAAATTTCAATTGTTATATCTTAACGAATAACAATTGAAGTAAGCTATAAAACAAATCTCGCACTGAAATCGCAAAAAGCGTTATAGGAATGCGCCAGACATCGCCCAGCCTTTTGAAATTGTACATTACAATTGTTATATCTTAACGAATAACGATTAGAATAAGCAATAAAGTAAATCTTCTTACACTAAAATTGCAAGAAACTATTATAGGACTGCGCGAGACATCGCCTAGCCTGTTATAATCGTAAATTCCAATTGTTATGTCTTAACGAACAACAATTGAAGTAAGCAATAAAGTAAATCTCACTTAAACTAAAATTCAAAAAATTATTTTAGGACTGCGCGAGACATCGATCAGCCTTTTATAATTCTAAATTCCAATAGTTATATCTTAACAAATAACAATTGAAATAAGATATAAAACAAATCTCGCACTCAAATCGCAAAAAGTGTTATAGGACTGCGCGAGACATCGCCCAGTCTTTATAATTGTCAATTCCAATTGTCATATCTTAACGAACAACAATTAAAATACGCAATAAAGTAAATCGCACTCACACTAAAATTGCAAAAAATTATAATAGGACTCCGCGAGACATCGCTCAGCCTGTTATAATTGTAAATTCCAATTTTTATATCCTAAAGAATAACATATGAAATAGTCAATAAAACAAATCCCACTTACAATAAAATTGCAAAAATTATTATAGGACTGAGCGAGACATCGCGCAGCCTTTCAAAATTGTAAATTCCGATTGTTATATCTTAACGAACAACAATTGAAATAAGCAATAAAGTGAATCGCACTAACACTAAAATTGCAGAAAATTATTATAGAACTGCGCGAGACATCGCGCAGCCTGTTATAATTGTAAATTCCAATTGTTGCATCATAACAAATAACAATTGAAATTAGTTAGATGACATCTGTGCGGTTTTTTGAAAGATATCGTTTTTAATTGACACAAGTATTATAAGTGTAAGAAAGATTTTTTTATTGGCATTAGGGTCGATAATTTTTATTTGTTTTGTTTTCTACAATAAATTTAAAAACTAAACAAAAAAGATATATATTTTTAAGTAAATTAATGTTATATTTTTTTATGTTTCGTCCCGGACTGACTCACTGTACTCGTCAGTAAGGCTATGTGAATCAGTCCTACCTTATACATTTAAATCGATCTAAATTCATTACAATGTATCATTGAAAAAATTTTTTCTTCGTAACTTTGTAAACTTGATAAATGTTCAATTAATAATATAGTACATTTCACCCACGGATAGGGGTTGAAAATTAATATAATCGATAAATTTTGTTTTGATTCGTCAAAAACACAAGAAATATATTTTAAACTGTTATTCGGGCCACGGATAGGGGCCAGAACTAGAATTAAAAGATTATTAATTAGCAAGTTGAGAAGAAATTATTACTTATTTTAGTAAGTTGATTAACGAATCAAACAAGGAAATTATAAACTTATCCTCAGTAATTTTCATCTTTCTCCTTCTCTTCCAATTATTATTCTTGTTACACTTCCCGGGTAGAAATTGAAACTTGGTTCTTAATAGGCCCTATAGGTCTAGATTTCCTATTTACTATCGAGGCCCTAAAGTGGCAATCTATCGAGGGCGCAATTGGAAACGTCACGCTCAGCGCATGATTTCTCTTTATTTTAATCTTATTGTTTATATCTGGCACTGAGGAGGACCCCTATCCGTGGTCGAAACGTTTACCAATTTTAACTTTTAGGAAATACACGTTTTTAATTAAATACTCGTATATTCATAAGACCCTAATGCCAATAAAAAATTCTTCACAACAATGGTTATGTAATAGCTTAAGTAGATTAGGATGCGTTTGCATTATCGCTCTCTCTCTCTCGCTTGCACTCTCGCTTTCGATCACTCGCTCGCTCGTTCGCTAATACGTCCCAAATTGCACTATGGTCAAAAAATAGACATAAGGATCTAGATATAAGATTTTCTGTAAATAGGTGTAAATAACTCTAAATAGTATGGATGAGATTTTATGAAATAGGTGGGCGGAAGGATTGGAAGAAATGGAAGTCATGTAAACCCTCAGGGGACACATTATGAATAAAGAAGATTATTTTTTTACGATTTTGTGAATCTTTAGGGACGTTTTTAAATATTCTCCTCAGCGTATTTTTTCAGAATAAAAAAGCATTTTCAATTTTCCCAGGAATCTTAAGAAAATTGCCAATCATCTTAAAACCTTTCAAAATGCTTAAAGAGCTTCTACAGTTTTTGTTCAAGATTTTGAAAAATCTACATTTTGTTTAAATTTGTTTGAAATATTTTCAAGATAACCATTATTTTTCCATCATTTCGTAACTTCTAAACTCTTTCTAAATATCACTTCAACTTAATCGAATTTTTTCTAAATGAATAATTGTTCATCTGTCATTTATACATCAGAAGTCAACATTTTCAGTTACAAGTAAAAATGAAAATAAATTCAAGAATTAAAATATAACGTTCAAAGTTTAAATTGAGCTTTATGAAATTCTAACGTTTGAAGGCTTTCTATTTCACAAAATGCAGTTAAAAATCGTTGACCGTTGAGTATTTAAAGAAATAGTATAAGAAATAGTCAAACATTGTTAAATATTAAAAAATTGATTTTTTTCCTGACTAAATTTTTTTTAAATTCAGTTGGTTAGAAATTGAATATTTTAGACCTAAACAACAATTGAATAGGATTTGAAATTGAATAGAAGAGTTTAATTATGAATCTATTAATTTTAAACTATTTTAATATGGAAAATAGTTTATAAAGTTTCATTTGGCCGTTTACACTTCTTTTACTACCAAGGCTTTCTAATTGACTTAGTTCAATTTCTAAGATTAAAATCGATAAATTGCCTGATTTTGAACAGATTTAGAATTGTACTGTACAAATCAATTCTTGTTCAATTTTTAATACTCCAACTATAGTACAATTTCAAACGCTAATAATTTACAATTTTCAAAGTTTTCAAAACTGCATTTTACAATTCTTTAAATTCAAAATTTACGCTTAAAAATGAAGACCTGAAATGAAAAATTTGGATAGTAAAAGATTTGAAATATAAAATTTGGGATATTTCAAGTGATTGGATAGATTTTTCTTCTTAAAATGTGTGAAATTTCCAGTCAAAAAATAAATTTCACTTTCATAGCTTTTATCGTTTTTCCACAAATTTTGCGTTTTTATTTTTAATGTTATTTTTACGATTAAAATATTTTCGATTGATTTTTAAAACTTTGTAAATACTATAACTCTGATAATTTTCCTTTTATCGAAAAAATTCATTAGGATAAATTGTTCGGATTTTTCTGTACTATGAACAGACGTACATAAAATTTTTTAATCTTGAGAAAAATAGTTTCTACAATTTTAAAATGCTCTTACTTTTGGAATTCCTATGAAAAACGGCTGGTTAACGAAATCGTTCTTTCTTCAAGCACAAAAAAAAATTGCGCCAAAGCTCGATTTTATCCGTTCAGCTTTTTTGGAGCTATCGTGTTTACGGACTGACAGACAGACGCCCTCGCCAAAACTTGACTTTCGGCTTCAGGGGGTCTCATAAAGTGGAGATCGGTTGATAAAGTGTAGTGTCAAATTTCTGACAATTCTAATACTTTCTCAATCATAAATGATGAGAATATAAAAAAATTTCCGATCAGATCCCGGTCCAGCGGCCACTGTAATTGTAAAATTAAACTTTGAATAAACTTTTAACTTTCAATTCACATATGAATGTGTTATTTTGGTCATACGGTCCATTTAAATTAATAGTGGATTCAGTTGTCAGGAATCATGCTTTATTCGACAATTTTATTAAAAACCAACGTACGTTTCGACCTTGTTGCAGGCCTTCTTCAAGGTAATATATAACATTTGTTTGTTTGATGTTTTCACGCGACTCGCTTACAATGCTCGCAGGACTTATCTCGCCTCGGCTTCGATCGTCCTGCGAGCGTTGCCGCTCGTAGCGTAAAGACCCTCATTATGCACCTTGGCGCATAATATACTATACCTCACCCTGCGCGATTGGTCTTTGTATTTCCCCCACATTTGTGCACAGACCTTATAATATTAAAGGTCAAAGATTCGACAGCTGTGATTTGGTGATTGTGAATTCTCTTTGTTAAAGCTGCTTCGGCTTTAACGAACACATTCTCATCAGGTATCTCGTGCTTCGCACTCGATTTTGTCCAATATCTGAACTTGTCTACATTTTTTTCAACACTTTTATATCAAATGTATATTATATTTATTCATGTACCTCTACCTGGAATTGCTTATTCAGATATTACAAAATAAGGTACCTTTTTTTATTTATCATGATTAATTTGATATTTGTTTCTTATTTTACATTAAAGTTTATTCTCCGCTACCCTAAAAAAATGTATCATTTCAATAAATTCATATTATTACAATTCATAATATGCATTGTTACTGAAACATACGTATTGTCATTGTCTGATTTTTATGATTGAAAAAAGTGCGCATCCTATAGGAAAAAAAAACAATTTTGTTATTAAACAATTTATGGAAACTTGTGTCGTTGTTCCATATATTTAATTTATTTACAATGTTTTTTTTTACAATTTAAACTAAAAATACGCATCCTAGCGTAAAGTGGTTTTGAGCAAATTTGTAGATTTAATTAAGGCGAAAAATTTTGTTTAATAAAATGTTATTGTAGCCTATGTCCTCTTCCCAAAAATGTATTTTTTTTTTATTTTCAATATATTTTTATAACAAGAGCTGTAGCACAATAGGCTTTATAGCTTGAGCGCCAGGGGAGCTCTTCATAGGCTTTCTGCCTGTCTTAGAACTTGTAGATCATTTTTGGTTGAACAAGTTTTGTCTTTTCATTTTCTTTCGTATCTTGTGTCGTTTTTCCAAAAGTTTTATTTTTTTATTTTTAATCTTGTTTTTTAAGATTGAAACAAAAACTACGCGTCCTATCAAAAAAATCATTCATGACAAATTTGTAGCTCTTTTTTAGATGAGCAACTTCCTGAGTTGATGTTTTTCAGAGCTTGTGTCCTTAGTCTGAAAATTAAATGTTTTAATTTTTAATGTTGTTTTTTTAAAAATAAAACAAAAACCACGCATCCTATCAAAAAATGATTTATTACAAATTTGTTGCTCTTTTTTTGATGAATATTTGTCTCATTACGTTTTTTCGTAGCTTGTTTCGTTTATCCAAAAATTCAATTTTTTTATTTTTGATGGTGTTTTTTACGAATTTAAACAAAAAATACGCGTCCTATCAAAAATTGATTATCAACGAAAATTGTAGATATTTTTTTAGTACACAATTTTTGTCGATTCATCTTTTTTCGTATCTTGTATAGTTTGACCGCGAAATGGAATTTTCAATTTTTAATTACTTTTTTGTGCAACCAAAATTTGAATTTTCGATTTTTCAAGAAAATTCAAAAAGTTGTTATGACAATCGTATAGGGTGTTCAAAAATTAATGAAGCATATCGAGCTTTGTTTGGCTTAAAATTTTCATTTTCGTTTTTTTTTTTTTAAATTCTCATCTCAATAAGAAGGTATTGGTTTTATGTGAAAAATGACTTTCACGGATTCAATCAAATGTCGACGTTTTAAGACCCCCTGAGTCAGAAAAAACGGTTTTTACGAAGGTGTCTGTCTGTCTCTGTCTGTTTGTAGTCTGTAGTATCGTGTAGGCATGATAACTTCTGAAAGATTGATCAGATTGATCAGCTATGATGGATCAAAATTAAAAAAATGAGCACATTTTGAAAATTTTTGAGACCACTTTTTTTCGAAATTTGAGAATTCAATGTGCGGTTGTTAGTAGTACTTAAAGTCAAAAACAGTTTATCTCTGTGAAATTTTTCGATAAAATCAAAATTATCAGAGTTGTAGCATTTTCAAAATCTCAAAAAACAAAAGGAAATTAATATTGTAAGCCGAACAACGCATGACATGAAAAAAAGTTAAGAGGAGAAAAACGTTTATTTTCAAGAGACCTAGAAGATTGTAATAACAACTTTTTGGATTTTTCCGAAAAAATCGAAAATTCGAATTTTGATCGTACAAAAAAAATAATAAAAAATAAAAAATTCCATTTTGCGGTCAAACTATGCAAGACACAAAAAAAGATGAAGATACAAAAATCGTGCAACCAAAAAAGGCTGACAAGCCTACCCGCGGCGCGGCGTTAATTCTCGGAAGCGGTCAACACACCCCGCGCAGCACCTGACAAGCCTACTCGCGGCACGGCGTCAATTATCGGAATCCATAAATTCGGGAACGTTGAATCCGAGTTCGACTGTATTTGATCATTTTCATTTTCTAAACTGATTAATTAATTATTAGCTGAATAACTTTTTTCACAATATTGAATTATATAAGCATTGAATTTCAATTAATTTTAATTAGGTAACATAAATTGATTAATCACTTAAAGGTTGTGTAATTGAATATTGGCCATAATTTTTATAATAATGATTTTTTTCAATACATTCACTATAATTATATAATTTTTTTTAATGCTTGCGATGGTCTGAATTGAATTTTCGAAATTATATTATGTATGTTTTGATTTTTTATAAAATTTGTATAAAAGGTTATTAATAATTTAAATTATAAGTAATGCAATTAAAATTGTTCAATTATGAATTAAAAATTAATTGAATATTCAAATTAAAATATCTTTCTAATGCTTTTTATGTTTTGAAATGATTGATTAATTATTGATTCTATTAGAACTTAAATTTTCTGGAATTTTTTCAAAAGCTTATTAATAAATGAAAATATTCAGAAATGAAAGTTCAAGTTTAAGGAAAAAATATGAAGTAAAAATAATATAATTGTTTCGATGAAAATAATTGTTTGAGGGCTTATATCTTGTGAACTGTTTGATTAATTATTAGACCATACATTTTAACCACAATATTGAATTGAATAAATATTGAATTTAATTTGTTTTAAATTCAGAAACATAAATGGATCATTTACTTTCTGTCACGTACGAACTAAATGAGATTTATCTTTGAATCCAAAAACACCCGTAAACAAAAGATGCTTAGTATCGGTACGCTGGGGGGAGGCTTCGCCAAACTGAAGGAAGGGCGAGAGACTCTACTTTCCTGTATTTATTTGTTTGTGGGTTGCTACCCTTACTCTCTGAGTGAGAGTTGTTACTCCGTAATCTGAGTAAAGGAGTTCGCGGGATGCGTCGATTTATCAATACAATTTTCACTTCCTAAATTCACTTGACAACTATTTTTTTTATTGCTAATAATTAAAAGTACACAGGCAAGAAAAATTTGAATAACACATATTAAAATGGGTATAATGTGTTGGCAGATAAACAGAATTACATATAAGAAAAGATTGGAATAATACAGCTCACCAAATTCGTTGTCTCATTACTACCGCTTGTCGTAGAAGAGAGAAAAATTTATTCCAAAAGGAACGAACGTGACGCTTGGTTTTTCCTTTCCTCTGCTAGAGCGGGCGAAGCCCTTTTGTCGTTGCGTGGCTCGAAGGATCCACTCTAGTCCTTTTTCAGGTATTCGCGACACACACAAACACGCGCGAACATCCGTCACCTTTCGTGAATTCGCTTATAAGGGAAATAGAAAATATATCTACTTCTCGTAAAAGTGAATTAAAGCCTTCCGAGAGAATTACTCTGTCTCGTTTTGAGATTCGAGAAGGAGTAAAATTTTCTAGGCTGATTTAATTTCGTTTTAAGCAGGTGGATAGGACGCGAGAAAAACGACACTCCCGTTACGTGGTCGAAAGTTAGAATTTCTTTGCCAGGCATAGGACGTGGTTGCGTCGTATGGACTAAGTTTACCAGTCAAAACTTTATTAGATTCTTGATCCCGACGTTCGGACGGGCAAAAGTGCGAGTAGTTCTGGCCCTTGCCAGGCTGCTCAGGAGACTGCCTTTACTCCCGTCGGATAGAGATTTTTAAAAAAGGTTTTTACTTCCGAATCGTAAATATTGAATTCTTCCGGTCAATCCATCGATTCCGGCGGTTCACTCCCGTTCCCAAACCTAAAATAATACAAAGAATTTTTCGTTGACCTGGACAGGGGCTTTGCGTCTTATGGGCCAGATTTCCCAAAAGAGAATTGACTAATTCGATCCCGACTCCGGACGGACAAAAGCCTGGCAAATGCTTCCATTTGAATTTGTGCACCTGTGAGACAGGAACCTCTTCAGCACCTTACAGAAGTGAAGTGCATTTAAGTCTTTCTTTATATTTCTGAAAGAAATTTTAATTTCAATTTGCATCGAAATTGATGCAGGTTGGAATTTTCAACTGAAATATAAGTATGTATTAATTGCAACCCTTTCATCAAAAAGAATAAACGAGCATTTTGGCGTTACAAGTTTTTGCTGAGCGAGCACGTGGTGTTGTTTTGGTATTTTCCTCGTGCTCGGATTTACCGCGGTCCTACTGGGAGCCGATGTCATTTTTTAGATGACAGTTGCTCCCAGTGGGACCCTGCGGTGGGTGTTAACCTTTAGTTTTTAATTATATATATGTATCGAAACTTCGTAAATAAAAGTATTCTAAGTTTTTGTTCATAATGTCATTTTTCTCATCCCTTTAATAGCGTGAAAAATGCTAAATACATATAGTGTGGTAGCAAAATGTTAAGAACATAATTATTTTCCAATATTAAAACATCATTAATTATAATTAAAATTTTTGACCGAAAGTTTAAGGTGGTCTTCTTTTTTGTTTTCATCACATTATTTTTGCACACTTCTTTATCAATTTTCATCTCTTTTTATGTCAATTAATGATTGTATTAAGTATTAATTAATAAACTTACAAGAAATGTTTGTACATGCTCAATCATTTTTTTGGATAGTTTACGAAGAAAACGTCTGCTTTCTTATAAATTTAAATGGAAAAAATACACCCATCATAATAAAGAAACTAAATATTAGCAGTTTTATCATTATTTAAACTAATACGGAAATTTAATATTCCTGTCTTGCATGTAATAGAATATTTAGTTTCTTTCTAAATCTGGCGGAAAATTCTTTAAAAAACTTCAAAGTAAACAAAATGGTGGCGATGTTTCTGAAAATGTTGAAAGTCAATTTATTCAAAAACCCTGGCAGTATTTTATTCTCCATTTGTACTTTAGCGTTCTAAAACTAAGCATCCGACGTGACGTTGGAAAATGGAAAGGGGTAGAGGGGTGTTGTGACCTACATTATTTCTATGACTTTTGCCAATTTTCATATGAAGTTCAAATTATTCAAAATGAAAGACGCCGCTATGTGAATTATCGTGAATATGATATGCAATGTGATTTGCAGAAATGTGCCTTGCCGCTTGTCACTTGACCCGACCCCGCTTCTCTGACAATTGATGTTTCTTGATTAAAATGATTTCTATGCGTGGATCAATATTCATAAAATTAATTTTGAAAAAATACATGCAATTTTCCTAACCTTTTTTTGCAAGTAATTAATGAAGTAATAACTTGTGCTTCTCAGACAATTAATGTTTCTTTAATATAAAAGATAAAATAGACATAAAATAAACATTGTTTATTATCTGGAATTGTTTTCTAAACATTCTTCGCGAAAAAAATACACAAAATAGCCGACAGTCAACAATTTTTCTGAATCAAAATTGATTTTTTTCTTAAATTATTGATTGTAGAGAAAGGTGTAAAAAACAAAATAGTTGTAGTTTTTCAGTTCTTTAAGCCTATTATAAAAGTGTATAATTTAAAGTCAACACCTTTCTCTATAAATTAAAAAACTACAAGGAACTTTTTATTTTCACCGTAAAGACTAGTGTCACTCTTAAACCATTGACTACATGGAAAAATATCTTGCAAAATAAAAGTGTAATTTATTGAGGGCTAAATTTGTTATGTACAATATTTTTCTCTGAAATGCATACTTTTCACGATATTATTCGTTATTTTACGAAAATCATGAAAAATCAGTTTGATTTTCATTTCTTCTCGATTTTTTGGAAAAAATAGTTTTTTCAAAATAGATCTTGAAAGCCGCGAAAATGGAGATCGTTTCAAAAATTCACTGTACCTGCGAAATTAAAATTCACAGAAAAGCCTTAGAGGCTTTTTTTATAAAAGGTTGAATGTATGAATTTGCAGATAGTATTCAAATATTAAGGTTGAACTACAGCACTTAAATCGATGTGAAAATGGTAAATTTGATAATAAGTAGCTTTTTTAGCTTTATAAATATTCAATTAAAATCAAAACTAAGGCTTCATTAAAATTATTTTTTATTTAATTATTTACTTTTTCAAAAGCGAGCTCAACTTGAAAATTAGAAATTAGCAGCTATTTTAATTTAGCAATAACTCTTTAAAAACTTCATTCGTTTACGAATCGATTGCCACAAACCCCGTTTCGATATTTTTTTAGTTGCTGACTTATCGTAATTGTTATTTAAGATTATGTAAATTAGATACCCTTTGTTGCAATGGTATAAAGGTAAGAAAATTTTTTTTTACAGTTGCTTGTAGGTTTTTCCAAGGACTTTTCATGTACTTTTAAAAAATAACACAACAGGTCTAGTTTAAGTGTAATTAAATGACAAAGTACAGGCGGCGCTCGAAAAAACGGCTATTTGGAGGCAGAGTGGGAGTGGAGGGGATGGCTCAGCGTAATTAGAAAAAACTGAATCGGCGAGTTCAAATTCGTCGTAGAGAATCCTCAAAAACATAAATAATAACCTATCAGTGCAATACTAGATAAGATTTTGCAACGAGGAGAAACGAACATTAAAAAAATTTGCTTTAACTGCATGTGAAAAACCGCATAAATATGGTTAAAATTCCAAACTTTGCAGAGTTGGAGTGCAAAAATATCGAAAAGGTAGGGGCTAAGATGGGTTGAACTTTGTTGTGGGTACCTCAAGGAATCTTTTTCGTCCGGTTATAACCCTCCGGGCGCTGAAAACTTGAAGACCTTCCCTTGTAAGAGTGATTGTGACTTCGTGACTGCAGAAATACGAGGAGTGAAAATGAAACGGTTAGGTGCCCTAACCTCTTTATCATAAGTTTCGTTAGTTTGCATCAAAGCGACAGAGTCACCTTGATAATTATGAGAACCTCTGAGTCACGTGACACCAACTTGAATAAGTGTTTTCCCGCCTTCAATTTTTAATAATTTTTTTCTGTTGAACGACTCAATAGAAAAAAAATTTAGAACGCACATTGAGTTTAGATTTAGAAGTTCAAAAACATTTTATATGAAAAAATAGGGATTGATTTTTTTTGCAAATGTATAAATTTAGAGAGTAAAACTAGATTATAAAAATACATTTTTTTCATAAATGGGAAGCCCATTTAAATGCGGAAACATTGCCTCAGTAGAAGACCCCTAGTCTTTGGAAATCGTTTAATATCTTCTGTCGCCCCTTTTTGATTTACATTATTAATCTAGGAAATTGGGGATCAAAGTTATATCACTTTTCCTTAAATTATAATTTTTTTAATATGATTCACGCCAAAAAATTTTCTAGTTCTGATTTCCGTCCACTACCTGTTAATTTTATTGACAAATCTTTTCCCAAGACTATTTATCATAAGCATTTTTTGAAAAAATAAATATTTTACTTTTAAAAATGAAGGTCAAAGCAAATTGATACACGTCAACGGTGTATAAGGCAAAAACAATCTTTTGGGATTCGTGATTTCTCTTTTACGAGCACATCTGCTTGGGTCCTTTTATTTTAAAAAGACCTAAGTAGTGAACTCGTAAATAACAAGCATGTATCCCAACCTATCGTTAAAGAAGACCTTCGTTTGAATCATTTCCTTCGAAAAACTATTTTCGAACGGTCCAGATTAGGAGTAACTTTTACAATTTACTTTCAAAACCAAGGTTCAATTTTATTGCCTCCAGCCCAGCTGCCGGCCAGGCGGAGGGATCAACACGTTTCGTCGGGGCCCCGGAAAACACCCAGCCCAGGCCTACGTGACAAATCTCCTGTTTTTCGCAATGCCCAATGCTGCTTTCTTTTCTTCCTTTAATACTCTCTCCTTTCTGGTTTCGCTCTCTCATTTATAGTCGCGCGCGCTCTCCCTCTCTCTCCCTCTCTCTCCCTCTCTCTCTCTCTCCCTCTCTCTCTCTCTCCCTCCAGGTCCTTCCTATTCACTTGATCCCTCTTCTCTTACTCTCAGCAACCTTTCCCGGAAAAAGATGTTCCATACTATAATTTTTCATAGTGAAGCGGCTAACTTATTGTGGAAAAGAAAGAAGTATGGAATTGTTTCAAGATGAATGAAAACCGTATTGTTGAATTTTCTCATTTACTCCAGAGAAATGCCGCCTCTCTTTTTTACAGCAACTAATTAAATTAATCAAAATCGAGCTCTCAAACGATCTGAATTGAATACGGGCAGGTAATTTTTTATGTGTTCATAGTATATATTATCGTATATTGTTATTAATATGAGAGAAGTTGTAGGCTCCGAAAGCTACGATCATGGTTCCTTAAAAAAACAAATCCCGACGCAACTGGAATGTGTACGTCATCCACTTCTGCTCCTTCTGTCATAGAAAGTAAGCAAGAGCGGGAAATTTACGCGAGACAATGTTTTGCAACACTGTTCCTTGTTGTCAGGCCTCTAGCCGCGGATGACCTTATGCGGCAGACAGGACAGTTGGAGATGAAGGTTTCACCTCTGGATACTTTTTTAGAGCCACCAATCTTTGTAGAATGTTATGAGGAACAGTGTTGATGGACCAGATGAAGTGGTCCCAGAAGAACAGCCTTTTGCATCTGGTTCGCGATGGAATGAGCCTGACGCTGGCAAGCTGGAATCTTGTCGAGTTGGCTAAGAAATGAAGCCTTTATACCTCCATGACAGCCGATTATGAGAACTACAAGATGGACTTTGTAGCCTTGGTACAGCCTGCTCAGCCCGAAAAGAAGTGCTTGATATTTCGCCCGTTTTTCTTCCCCTAGTAAGGGAGCTTCCATAAAGGATGTCACAGTTTTAGGGGGGGGGGGGCGAATTGTGACAGTCTATGACAGAGGACATTGAACCCCATTGTCAAAATGTGACAATGGGGTTGGAGGGGGTCGAAAATTCGCCAAAAAACTGTGACATCCTTTATGGAAGCTCCCTATGATCCAATTAGAAAGTTCAAAATTACAAAATACGAAACCGCACAGACGTCGGATTCAAATCTGATTCGCTTCCCCTTAGGTTCCACTTCGAAACCAACAGCTAATACGGTACGAGTGCCGAATACGGACACATTAAATCCTCATAAGATCAAATTAGAAAGTTCACAATTACCTAATAGAACACCATATAGAACCAGGAACAAAACCCACTTTCTAAAGTAGTAGGACCTGACAGAAGCCACATCCTATTAGGTTTCTATTTGGTTTCTAATACGCATTTTTACTAGGGATAAGTGGTCTTTTACTTGGAATGTTAACTATTTGACACTGCAAAGGCCAATATTCCACCTGACCTACTTTAACTGCACTTGCTCCATCCGCATGCAGATCGAGTTCTAATACAGTTGGAATTTCAGAATGATGTCGCAATTCTTGTGTCAACGTGTTAGCAAGCCCTATATGACACTTTCAGAATTTCTTTTCCTTGAAGGATAAAGAAAGGATAAAAGAATAAAATATTGACCAATTGAAAACACTTTTTTATTTTATCAATAAAGTTTTGTTGTTTAATTTTATTACCCAGGCGGACCGGCCGAACGCAAGCATTACGCTACAGCGTAATGCTAAAGTAATGTTAAAGTAATGCTAAAGTAATGCTAAAGTAATATGGCATTGTAATTATTAAAAGAAGCAGAATAAATATGTAAACTGTTGCAATTATAATAATACGTTAAAATGTACGTTAAATGATCATGCCGTAATTGCAACAAGTTGCTTTTTCAGCGTTAAAAAATAAAAAAAAACAAAGTGGCTGTCATTGAAGTCGGGCCCCTGTGTGCTGGCAACCCGCTTGAAGCCGCCGTTAGCAGACTGCAATGACAGTCACATTATTTTGTCATTTTTTAACGCTGCAAAAGAAACTTGTCGCAATTACGGCATGAGCATTTAACGTATTATTATAATTTTGAATTACTTTGGCATTACGCTGTAGCATAATGCTTGCGTTCGGCCGGTCCGCCAGGGCATGCACACTAAAATCAGTTAAACATTCGTCATCTGTTTCATCTGTGTTACCCATAAAGGTTTTTTTTCCTTAGAAGGAATATTTCCGTCTCCACTCATGTTTTAAACATATGAAATTTTATAATTATGTTTGCCCAGTTTTTTGGAGATAGCAATCATTTTCCAATTTAAATCGTTTTGAGCTCAAGCGAGCGCGTTTTTGTCGGGGACATAAATCGTCTACATTTTTTCTACTTCTTTGAAGCATATTTTTTCTTCTTTCAAGCTTGAGATTAAAATCTAGATCATGATAATTCAGAAGATACGATAAATCCTTCACGATCGCAATTCTGCATGAAGATGCCGAATCTGTAATGGTACAGAAGATCAAGTGCTTCAAACATTAATTTCGAAAAAAAGGAATCACGCCTTACGAAAAGGTTTTGTAGGAAAATCATTTAAGCTTGTATTGATTTTATATAATTTTTTTCGCGATCATAGGAATAATTATAGAACAAATTATAGAAAAATAATTATACATGATATGAATAGTATTTAAATATGAAAATAATTACTGCAAATGTAGAAGAAAGTATGAATTAATAATTTATTTTGAACTACTTACACAAAAGTAAATAAAAATTGAAATATTAAAAAGAAGGTTCTTCTTTTCAAGCTTTTTGATTATAGGAATTCATTATAGGGAAATCATTATAGGCCTGTAATCCTATAGATGGAAAGTCGAAACCTCCATTGTAGTTTGATGGTGGGACCTTTCGTTGTAGTCGCCATTTTATAAGTCATAGGGTGACCACTTTTTTAAACGTAAAATTAATATAACTAAAAAAGTAGATTTCTAATTTTATCGATCGCCGATAATGATCTCGATTTATGTATTTTTACTATTACTTGCAAGGTAAGTTTTTATTAAAGATATTATATCTTTGACTGTTATGACTGGCTTTCTCAATACATGGGATGAAATAAAATGTATTTCAGTAATTTTTCCAAATTTTTAATCCAGTCGCAGATGTTCTTCTTTATCATGATATGCGCGTTATATTTCGGCCGATATTATTGTATGTACTATATTTTTTTAAAGCAAAATCTTTATTATTGTAGGAAAAAAGCTGGGGGAACCTAACACTGCTAAAATCGATAATTTTCTAAGTATTACATGCCCTTAACTATTAAAAATTAAGACAGAAAAATGAAAAAATTTTTAAGTAAAGGACTTTAGAATTGCGTATTGTAATTTGAATGATTTCATACTTAACAATGTTACAAATTGAACTTTTGAAACTTAATAGAATTTCATATCAAACTCAATAAAAATTGTAGAATTGCATGTGATATTCAGTTAGTGACATTTTAAGTTTTGGACAAGTTTGTCTAACAAAATATTTTTATTTCCCTGTCAAAAGATAACTTCACTGGCAATTCCCCGAGTTTTTTCGGTCTTAAAAAATTCCCCTTAAATTTCCAGTCTAGCTACCACCCTATTAAAATGGCTCATGAATTAATTTGTGTATTTGTGGGTTTCAATAGAATATGCAGATTTTTAGGATTAAGTCTTCCTACCTTTCAAAGGATCTGTGAGAAGGAACGTATCAGGATGAATAGAATTGTTCGTTGGTTCCGCAATCCATCCGAAAATAGATACCATTTTATGGGGCTCTCTCTTAAAATCAGATCTATCGTTCCTGAAAATAAAGGACAATTTTGTACATTTTTAAAAATGCTTAATAACAGTAAAGAGTAAAATTATGTTTAGAAAAGATTTTAATTTTTTAATAAAAGGAAAGAGGTACTAAAATTTTATTTCCGTATCAAAAATAAAACGGATAAGTTTTAATTTCAAACCCAAACTGAAATTAACTTCAAAGCCTGAAATATGAATTATATTTTATTTATTTCTTATCATGTTTCCACTTACCCTTTGAAACATTTAGAGGAGAAATAAACGATTGTAGACGCCCACAATTGCACCCAATATCTCTGCCACGTAGAAACTGCTGGCTTGCGACCATCTCTTAAAATAACTTTTCGCCTTAATAAGCCTTGCATAGAACAGCAAGGTTCCGCACATCCATCGATATCACTCGGTAATACTGTTAACGTGCTAAAACAAAAACACAAAAATTATTCGATCATACGTAATAAATAATTTATGAAAACTAAGTCTGTATTTGTTTACTTCATTCTAAAATCTATACATTTTTGAATGTGCAAATACAGTCACTACTTGTAGTCCAGGCATCTCGTACGAAAAAAAAAGTCTTTTCATTGTATTAAGTAAGTAAAGCGCGCTTTTTTTTGCTGAAATGGTTTATTGAAGGATCATGCTGAAAATTCTAAATTTTCTAGAAGTTAAAAAAAGCAAAACCTTTCATCACAAATAGACGCTGAGTTATTTCTCTTCAATTAACACCGAGTTTTTTTTTCAAAAAAGAGTCTACAAAATCCAACACGCCTCCTCAACCAAGTTTGACTTAAAATAGCAGGCTAAAGTTTGTACCATAAAAATTATGTTTTGGCGATGCCTCCTGAGTATTTTTACCGAATATGAAGAAAGTCGTTAGTCCCCTTTTAAAATAACTCGATATTTTTTGTTCTTTTTTATGAATTCATATCATTTTTTTCGAAAGCAACAAAGAAACAATAAAGTTTTATCTGATAAAAAAAATGTTTGAAAAATGTGTGAAAGACATCAGTTTTTTTTAAATGATACGTTATTTGTCCCTTATACATCCTACATACAAATAATATAAAATAAATAAATAATAAATACAAAATAATACAAATACCATAAGTGTATTTGGAAATTAGTTTTTATTTTTCGAACATCCTACAACGAATCGAAATTAAAAAAGGCATCGACTTTATTACTTCATTAGATGGTGCTTTAAAAATAAAAACTAATTTGCAAATACACTTACAATGAGAAAATATTTTTTACGACGAAATTAAAAATATGAAGTTAAGTCCCATGCACTTGGTATTATTGTTGAATAGAAAGCACCTGATACTCTACCTTCGGGATGGTGTGGAAAAGAGTTCAGTTAACAAAACAATTTTTAAGTTTTTACGACGCAGTCCATCTCCTGATACTAAGTAATTTATCAGTTAATCCTTCAATCAATTATTTAATCAGTTTTTCATTAATTACATAATTACATAATCAATTTATTTACATATTCTTTTATTGTCAACAATTATTAATAATTAATTTATAATTTTTTCTTTATTCACTTTCGACAACAGATATTCTTGAAGTAATTAGAGGATCCGAATGCAATACTGATCATTACCTTTTAGTCTCCAAAATAAACTTAGGGCGGGGATGGAGAAAAAAGAATTTTTAGATGACAGTTGCTCCCAGTGGGACCCTGCGGTGGTTGTTAACCTTTAGTTTTTAATTATATATATATACGTATGACGTTTCTAAACATATACCAGTTTCCTTATCAGATTAAAATTGATCTAAAATATAAATATGAATGAACAATAATAATAAATAAATTAGTTTAACAAGACAATAGAAGCTCTAGAAAATTAAAAATTTGCTCACCATTCAAATGAAGTTAAAAATCTTTTTTTATGTCGATTAGGTCACCATTTCTTTATCGAATCATTTTTCCTTGTACGAATTTATATATTTTAATTAAACAAAGTAATACACATCCGATAATCAGTTGATGGTATTATTTTTCATTTCAAAATTAACTTTAGTCAACATCGAATTTATACGTGGAACAGTTCTGATAAGACGAAAATGTTTTTGATGAATGTTGAATACCATACCGAAATTTACGTGCGAAAATTAGTAGTTTATTTTTCTTTGACTGATATACCTTCAATGAAAGTCATACACATGTATTTGAGGTCCTAAAAGACCCCTTAAAAGGATAAGTAAACAGAAAAAAATTTACGATTTTATATTATTTTTGATTATCCTCGAAACATTCATTTTCATGTGAAAATATATATGTGCATAACTGTATTTATCACTAGGATATAATTTTAATTCAATAGGATTTACAATAAAAATCGAGAAGAAAAATTAAATTGCAAGGCTCTTTGGGTTTAATCATGTAGGTGCCTTTAATTAAACTTTGCCTTGTTAGGCTGTTTTTTTATTTTTTCAATTATTTTCGGTCTGCCCTTATGCAAATAACATATCCATTTTATTGAATTTGAGTAGTACACACTTTTTTATACAATAGAATATGACTCATTACTGTAGGAATTTTCGCACAATATTTTAAAAATATAGTACTGCCAATAAAAAAATGTTAATATAATTACAATTCTTTATTTCACTACCCAATTGCCACTTATTAATTAAAAATTATGATATTCGCTAGTAATTAATTTCCATTTTAATTCAACCAAGCGGTTGAAAATTGAATTTATTTAAATCCATTCTATTCCTTCTTTTGCAAGCTCGAATTTTTCAATCCCCTTCAGTACCGTTCCGTGCAATTTTCGACGTTCATGGGCAGGAATTCACTTTTATTGATCCTGACTACAGATTTTCGTATTTTTCAGTTCCTTTCAATACTGTTGTGTAAAATTTTCCTAGGTGCATTGAAGGGGATTGATTTTTTGTCATATCTGTTTCCCCGACTTCTTAGAAGACGGCCGGAAAAATCAGGTATTAAAATGAATTACATTTTTTAATCCCAATCAATGCAAGCCTTCTTACTGGGATTTGCCAAGCGGGTGAGTCCATTTCTTATTTTTTAAGGGGTCACTTTCATTCACTTTTGCTGTGCTTTAAATAATTGCAATCCCTTTTCTTATTATTTTTGTCTTATTGCTTTTTTTTCAATGGATCAATTTTGAGGTTAAGTGTAAAAAAAGATTTACTTCACTTGAGCAAAATCTATATTTGATAAAGAAAAAACAATATCGAATGTAAACAAGAACTTAATTTAATTTGGAAAAGAGATTTATTTAAACTAACAAAAAATTTGTTCAGAACAAATAAGTGAGGACAGACAAAAAATGTCTTTGAATCAAACAACATTTGTTTGACCTCATTATTAAGAAATAATTTATTTTATTCAAAGAAACATTTTTCTCAGTTTATCTACATTTTGCAGTGCAATTATTATCTAACGCAATTGATAATTTTTTTTTTTTAATTTTACAATTTATTTAGAATCTACCATTGTGTATTATGGTTATTAGTAAATTATTAAAAGATGGTTACAATGAATAATAATAAAAATAAGTTCAAAATGAAAATCAGTAGATAGATTTTTTCTTCCGAAAATTTGAACCTAACTGTGCGAGAGTCATGACGGAGAACGTCTCTATGTATATGGATTTTCCTTCACTCGACGCTAGCGGTTGATTTACAGACCGGCAAAAAAGTATCTGGTAGATAGGTTTTCCGAAGCTGTTTCTCGTCACGCAGTCAAACTCGCAATACTCAAATGCGTGCAGATAGGCTTACCTTTCAGTAAATAGAGCCTTTCTTAAAAAGTAATTCTCCAGCTTTTTAAAAAATATGAGTATAGACAGGTTAATTAGGGTCGAACAAGGAGAGGACGCGAGATGGGCATCGCCGATTCGACTGGGACTTTGCAGGATGAAAGTACATCAAAATCCATTAAGGATAAGGCTGCATACTCTGAGAGGTCGCCCGGTATCCCAGAGTCACCGTTTGAGACACCTCACCCAGGTGCCATTAAGCTTTCGGCACGGTTGTCACGCCTCCGCTTAGGGGTTATTCCTTCGGGACCATCCCTGGGCAATTTTCCGCGACTGCTTATTAATTATTGTAACCATATTCAGCAGAAACACTTGGTGCAGGGACCCTCTATCTGCAACCCGAGGACGCGTTCGGTGGATTTGTCACAGGCCCTACAGTTCTATTCCAAAGGAATAGAAACCCATTTCGTACTACCGAAATATATATATATATATATCCAGGGTACTCAGACTCAAGTGTTCGGTCTTATATAGCTGTATAAAAATGAAAAAAAAAAAAAAAATTCCTTCTCCAAAAATCAGTTGCAATTTTAGTTTTTGAGTTATAAAATATTTAAGCTGGACCAATCAGGAGTGCCGTATAAACAGTCGTGTGTACGTGAACGGGAGTTCAACGTCGTGTTCTTTCGTTGCTAGCCCCATCTCTGCGCTCGCTTCGATAACACTGCGTTGGAATCCCGCTCACACACACGCGACTGCTTATATGGCGCTCCTGATTGGTCCAGCTTAAATATTTTATAACTCTAAAACTAAAACTTCAACTAATTTTTTGAGAAGGCATACAACCTCCATATTTTACAGAATTTGTCTTAAAATTATTTCTTACAATCTAATATCCATCCACACGGTAATGCCACTTTCGTTCTACGACCGCTCGCTCTAAAACGCTATGCCAGCTTTATTTCGCCTCGCACGCATGTGCTTATCTTTCACCTTGCCTCGCATTGCCAGCCTCTGCCTCCGCGGTTACTGTCTAACACTTATCTACTAATTATTTTCAATATTTACAATTGCTTATATTTACTTCCTCTCCACTTTACATTCTTTCCCTCTCCATTCCTCTTCCTCCTTCCTTCTCTTCTTCTCCATCTCATCCAACACCCCCTTCACTTATGCAACCACCCTTCCCCTCTTTCATGCAGTAATACTTCCATGCTAATCTCACTCCTTTCCACTTCCTCGCAATCCTTCAGCAAGTGTTCCATTCTTGCATAACCCTTCCCGCACAATTCACACATTATGTTCTCCCTAGGAAGCCAGAAAATGTTAAAACGATCCATGCACCCACACCGAGCGATCGGCTAGATGTAATAAACAAATATTTATTTGCTCGAAACAAGTGCTGGGCCCTCTCGTGGGAGAGAGTCCGGCTCTAAGCTAAAGGGGCGACTGGTTAGACCCAATTAATGGATATTTCTTTTTTCAAAACAAGTGCTGGGCCTTCTCGTGGGAGAGATTCCGGCTCTAAGCCAAAGGGGCGATCGGTTAGATTTGATTAAGGAATATTAATTTGCTTAAAACAAGTGCTGGGCACTCTTGTGAGTGTGAGAGCGAGAGAGAGTCTGGCTCTAAGCTGAAGGGGCGATCGGTTAGATACAATTAATGAATATTCATTTGCTCAAAACAAGTGCTTGTCCCTCTCGTGGGAGAGAGTCCGGCTCTAAGCTAAAGGGGCGATCCCCGTTTTGAAGGAAATGGATGAAAATAATCGAATTAGTTATTGGTAACTACTCGGGACAAATGAAGGCAATTTAATAATTTATTGCACTCGCGGATTCCAATAACCATGGGGCTGGTTCGTTGACGGGGCCTAGTCCTTCGACAGGTGTTTTGAGGGTGGCGTCTATGTCCTCCGAAGAGACGAAACAGACAAGGAATAAAGTTTTTCGTAATTCTTTTTTGAGGGCCCTTCATGCAGAAGGGAAAATCGTTATACAATTTTGTTACACGGTTTATCACTCTTTGAGACTGAAGGTGTCGACGGAGCGGTGGCGGACGTCGTACTGAACTCCGCTGTAGTAGAACACGGACTCAATATATGGATACGACTGCGGCACAAAGGCCTTGCGATTGCTAGGAGTAAGGAAGAAAACTGATGTTTCCTTTGTCACTTCTTCTTTACGCGACGCCTGCGCAGTTGAAAAAGTAGCGGTCTGTTAGCACCACTGAACTGAACTTTCGAGCTCAGTGACTGAACTGGTCCACGGGGCCTTGCTCCCCTGGCTACAGTGGGTCCAGAGACAGTGTGGCAACCTACTTACAACTCGCTGATTGGCTCCGCGATTTTTAGCTGGCTTCCGCCACATATATAGATATACTTAGTATAGGTTAGTAGCGGAAGCGCGTAGTGTGCAGTATACATCGATGTAAACAGTATGCATGACGACAGATGAGCAGAACTATCCACTAAAATCGTTTATAATTTTATTATTAACTATCGTTTTCCTACAATGTAACCATTTTAATAATTTAATTAGGAAAATATCTTATTTGTTCTCCAGCCACATAAAAGTAAGGATAAAATGAAATATTTATTACACGTTAACAGAAAAATCATTTTTATCAATTATTAGAACCACTAAGAGCCTAATTAAAAAAATATAAAAAATGCCGCACTAGGAGAAAATCGCTAAAATGTGTTTTAAAATGAAAAATCAAGGTGAAACAATTTTTTATCGTTTCATAATTATTTTTATTGTAAATCTTGTTAAAATAACTTTCCAAAACCCTCATAAAAAAGTAAAATTGGATAGCTGTATCGGGAGTTATGTACAATTGAAAGTTAGCAGTCGGGATGAATCGTCGAAAATTCGGGCCCCTGTATCTTGACAACTCGTTGTACTAGGTGTGCCTGCTTTACAGAATTTAAAGAGGTCCACTAGCACTACAATCTGGCGGAGTTTAAATAAGATAGGCGACAACCAAATTTTAGGCGGGGACACTTGGCAAATTTTACCCCATAAATAACATACTTTCTAGGGGTACAAGAATTTTTTAGCTTAAAATTTTTATTTATTAAGAATTGAAAATTAAGAAAATTCATGTTCAGACCTAATACGGCCTAGCACTCTCAGCTCGCGGAAATTATTACAACACATTTATATAATTTTTTTTAATGAAAATATTGCTTAAAGTGTATTGCTTCGAAAAAAGTAAATAAACGTTTTCAAATAATTCCCGCGAGACGAAAGTGCTGCCATCAAATTGCCACTTCGTCACTTCAAAATCCTACTACCGATTGGCCCGATTGGGAACGATTGAAACTTTGCAACACTCAATCGTTCGAAATCGTGCACACATGATTAAGAAAGACGATTAGAAACAATTAAAATTTCTTTCTATCGTTCTGAATTGTTTTGAATTAATTATTACTAGAAGGAAAGTCACTCACATCTGGGTATTCTGTAACATTATATGGAGTTCTTCGAATATCTTCTTGTACTATATGTCCCGCTACTGTCACGATTTTTATACGTTCTTCTTCTTCATTGTCTGATCGACTCTTATGCCAATTGTTGATGGCTTTAAATCCCGATTTTCGCAAACATTACTGAATTGATGAAAAAAGTTGAGGAACATATGCCCTATGGATCATCCCCTTACGAAAAATGCGTACTCGAAAAACCGTATACTCAAGTGAATACTGGCAGGAGTACACAGATTCCAGTACTAATTTCGCGCAGTAAGTGGTTGGGAGTACTGATGTGAGTACTGGATTTAGTACTGGTGTGAGTACTAGTGTGAGTACTGTTTTGGAACTGGTGTAAGTACTGGTGAGTACTTCGCACTTCACCCTCAGATATTCATTCCTTGCACTCTTTTATATCCCAGTTTTTTCATGTATCTTCACACTCTGCCTTAAATCCACAGCAACTACTATTATAATTTTTGATAATATAGAATATATATAGCTTACGTCCTTTCCTAATGGAGCTAAAAATATGCAGTACGTCGATTGGGTAGCAAGTACAATTCCTGAATACTAAATGTATTGCATATTTTTATTCATACAATGCAAACCAGTACCCAGGTCTCGTAACACCACCTATTGTACCCTCTTCCAAGGCAAAACATCAACCACAAATCGCACAGCGAAGCTCAACATTCAAGAAACTCGAAAGTTTCTTTTTTACAATTGGACTCAGATTAAAAGAAGTTCCAAAACAAAGAAAAATTGCTTTTCAGCAACATTCAATCTATACAATAATTAATCTCTTTTGGTTGAGGATTCAATTATTTCGTTGAAATTTAACGTATTTTTGATTGAATTTAACAGTTTTTCACGTAATATTCCAATCTTATTCTGTTAAGATATCAATGCATCTTCTAAATTCACCATTTGTTTCTTTGGTTGATGATTGAAAATACAACTATTTGGATGAATATTAATTTTTTGGATCAAACTTTAACTACACTAACATTCGTCTTTTTTCAAATTTAAAATCATTGATACATAAAATTCTTCATGGGAAAGTTCTCTACAAGTTGTATAACTTTTCAGTAAAATTCTCCGAAGCCCATGGAAGTTACTCCGAAAACCAAAAACCGTGATTTTTTCCCATGTTTGGGTAAAAAATCGTTGAATTGTGAAGTTAATTGTAATACATAAATTGGTTTAAGAAATAGCCAACATGATGGATTGCTCGTTTGCGTCTAAAATCAGAAGTTGTACAATTTATATACATTCTTGTGAATTTTTAAATAATTATTTATTAAAAGTACAAAAATTGTTTTTAATTCCAATTTTGAATTTCGCGCAAACTGCGGCCAACCAGTGCGCGACCCGAACGCAAGCGCAGTAGCAAAAGGGGCTCACACTGGCATCACTGCCTGTCTACAATAAAAACTCTCTGCATTCATTGGCTTTCCACCTGTCAATATCTTTAACTCATCATGGTTTACGAGCGAATTCTTTCGGTATGAATTCTTTCATAGTAATTAAACTGTCGGAGAGTCTCTTGATGAGATTATCTGATAATCTTACGTGGAAAGGACCTTCAGCCCTGATTATATTTATTAAATATTTAAAATGAATTATAAATAAATTGCGAAAGCTTATTAAAGATAACTTATAATTGAAGCATATGATACAGTTTTTTCAGTCTTGAAGATCAGACTGTTTTGTTTCCTGTATATCTATCTCTGTATACAATAGTCAAATTAACCCTGCCCAAAACACTGATTATTATTTCTTTATAAAAGTATTTAAAAAATTCGCAGTAATCTCACAAGCAGAATACGTTAATTACTTATCATTTGAACGCATGAATCTTTCAGTCTTTGAGATCAGACTGCTTCGTTTTCTATACCTATCGCTCTATGCAGTTAAATTAACCCTGTCTAAAACACTGATTAGGCACTGATTGTTTTTAACCGTACAAAAAAAGCGCATGCAGTACTCTCACAAACAGAATACGTCAAGGAGGTACGGTCACGAACACACTTTTCTTACGAATTTGTTTAAACTTTGGCTATAGGCTCTTTGGAATATGATCTAAACGTTCGCGAAATTAAAAAAATATTGTCCTCTCCTGAGCTAAGATAATTAAGATCAAAGTTGAACCCTTATACACGTAAAGCCTATCCCAAGCATACGAAAATGTTACATTTCTAACTGTAACCCGTAAACTCTTCTTACCGTTTTTTGTTTTTTCAAAAATTAATATATTTTAGAAGAGGGTTTCATGAAGATTTAAAAAAAATTGCAGAATTTTTGTCCTCTTAGTTTGAGAATGAGACGTATGCAAAGTTTGAGAATTTTGAGTTATTCGAACAATGAAACAAGCACGTGGTAGCTATCCGGCAACGCTGTGATACGCCTAGCGGGTCCAGCGCATGCGTGACATCTTTCAATTTTGTTGTGAGAAACTTTCTTTTTCATAAATTCATTTTTAACTACTAATCAATCTGTCATTTTCAACAAATGTAACGTTTATATATGCAGTCGAAGAGCACAACTGTCAAAGCAGACACAATGAAAAATGCGAAGTTGCCGCGTCTACGTTTAGATCTTGAGGAGGCAGTGTGTACTCGTCTGTACATACAACTTCTCTTTGTGTAGTGTACCATCATAGCCAAAAAATTTCTCTTAGGTCTGACAGGAAATTAATTAATGAAACATTATACCGGCATAATTATCTAATTTTTGACTTTCTTCGACGTAAGTAAGCTACATAATATCCATTTAAGGGTTAATAAAACTCATTTCACTCAACCAGCATTATTTTCCGACATAGACTTAGGACTAACTTTTTGCAGCTAGTATGCGGGACCGTACCTCCTTAAGGCCTGTTCCAATAACTAACATCATGAAGACATGACTCAATTAAATTCTAATTAGCTGAATGATTTTCCTAATATAATTGTAAGAAAATGAGAAAAAATTTTATGAACATCGGTTAATATTCCAAGCAATTAAGTAAATATTTCAATCCATGCAAAATTACAAGAACTCTCAACTGGGATTGAAGATATTATTCGATTTTCCTCAACTTTTTTTTCATTTTCTTAAAATTATATCTGGAAACTGACTCAGCTAAGGGGCCATTCACATATCACGTGGTCCGTTTAGGGGGGGGGGGATATGGCAAAATTCCACATTTGTCCACGAGGAGGACGGGGAGGGGGAGCTAGAATCCACGTGGACACACGTTCCCTTAATATGCAAAAGATATACCAAAATGACACAAGGTATTCCAGCTACCTTTTTTGTAGGAGAACATGAAAAACTAAGAATATTTTCAGAATTTTCAACCAATTTATGGCTCCTTTTGGCCTCCTTGCTTTTGAAGACCAATAATATCAATATTTTAATAAAATATGTCCACTAGGGTTGTAAAAAAAAGCTTTTAAAGCTACAGGGAAAGTCAACCTCCTCCCAAAAGTCTCCATTTCCTGAAGAAATAAATCCATAACTTAGGCTGTATAGCTTGAGCGCCAGAGGAGCTTTTCATGGGCCCCTCGCCCGTCCTAAAACTAACTAACTAACTAACTTCTTTAAATCCTTGTTTCCCTCATTTTAGGGGTAAATATTCGGTTTCCTCTGTTGTATATTTTTTAAATGTTATGAGCTTACAATCACAAATTTTTAGTGTTGAAAAACATGTGGTTATAAGTATATTCCTAGTTTTTTTGCTTAGAATAATTATATGGAGAATAGGAAATAAGAAAGAAATAAACTTATAGTGTAATGAAAAAATTCAGTTTTCAAGAAAACGAAGTGATACTAAATATCATAAAAGCAGTGCTTTCGTAGGAATTTTTTCAAAGAACAATTTTGTTTTTTAAACTTTTTTGCATATTTCCCTTCGTTTTCGAGAAAAAATGAATATTCCGAATTTTTATTTTAAAAATGGATTTTTTTCAAAAACGGCTTCAACGTAGATTTTTTTATTGGAAAATATTATAGGGGAAAGTAGGGTATGGTGTCAGTGAGGGGCAAGATGACTCTTGCAAATAATGCTCGTGTTTCTTGACTTTCAAATTAGTTTTTTTCTCATAAAATAGCTTTCTTGAGTACCAAAGAAGGCTATTTTACGTGAAAAAGCTAATATGAAAATGAACAAGCACGAGCATTAGTTGCAAGAGTCACCGTGACCCGCACTGACACCATACCCCACTTTCCTCTAAGCCACCGCAGATATAAAATCAAGAGAAAATACTTGGTGTTTGCACCTTTGGGTTGAAGACGTTTCAATGAAACCGTGAGCTACGAGTTTTTTGTTAGGAGTGTACGTTTTTTTACTTGATTGTATGAGGAAAACTATCAAACATGGAAAAATACAAATAAATGCTTTATAACAATATAAAAAAAGTTTGACCTAATCATAATTTCCTCAATCTCACACTCGATAACAATTTTGAACCATTTTTACCTCAGAAGTCGTTGCTAACTTTCCTTCCTCTTTTCATGATTTAATAGAGCTGAATCAAGACTGCAAATTGTATTTCAATTAATTTTTTTGTACAGAATATGTTTCAATTATACACGTTATTGCATCTCAGGTCTGTCCTTTTAGGAGATATGCCTAAATTTTCATAAGACTTTTCTCGGAAGTGGTTACTCCTTTCACGATGTTTCTTTCCCGCTTCGATAGTGCTCAAAAAGTACTTAAACTGTTCTTTGTATACTAATATTATCTAATTTAAACATCATTTTGTATATGGAGTAGATTTTTTATTAACGGCTTTTTGCCCATTTCGAGCGGGATTTCTGTAAAACTGTTGATTTTTCTGGATTTTTCTTGAAGGGTTGGAAAGAACATAAAAAGGAATCAAAAGTACTTTTTTACTTTAAAAAAAATCAAATACACCAAATTTATACAGCTTTTAGTATCCTACATAAAATTTTCCAAGGGAGGTGCTGCGTCACGTTCACATGGTTTTTCTCGGAGATGGTTACTTTCCATTCGATATATTCAAGTAAAAGCTCGAAAATTGTTTTTCGTTTTTTTTTAAATTCAAAAAAAGAAAAGTCACACAGCTCTTTCTGTGTCAGGTCTGGCGTTTTTCAAACAAAATTTCACAAATTTTCTTGGACAAGTGTTTTTTCGGAGATGGTAACTTTTTTCCAAGCGCTCCTTTCGTGATTCAATAAAACCTGACGATTATTTTTCATTCACAATCACTTAACAGTGTTAAAACCTCCGTATCGTGGACAATTTTCAAGATTTGCAAAAAATTGTTATGGTGCATATGACTGCATTTGAAGACGAATGCCACCCTGTTCGTAATTTTAAATTTAATATCACTGTGACGATATTAAATACTACGTCACACTGCCCCTCCTCCCCAAAAAATAAAGATATCTTTGATAATTACACAGGCCTACAAAAAAAGTGGGTTGTGCGAGAGATCAGAGTATGGTACACATACGTATTTTGGGGCGCTAAACACGAATCTGAGATCAGTTTTTCCCCAGCACGTCAGGATTTTCCCCTAGATGCGAAAAATTCCCAAGTAATCAACTTTTCTGGATATAAATTACCCTTGGTATTAAAATCATCTGAAAACAGATCAGGCATGATAGTTTTATGTATTTTTGGACGCTGAACACGAATCTGACATCAGCTTTCCCCGAGCTTCTCAGGATTTTCCCTTAGACCCGGACAAATCCCTATAAAATCAGCTTTGTCGGGTATGAAATAACCTTTGTTATTGAAATCGTCTGGAAAAAGATCAGATTTGTAAATTTATTAATTTACCCAGTTTGAAATTATAACTTGGAAATTATAATTTGAAAATTTTGAAATTATATTTATGAAATTATAAATTATAAATTTATCAAGTCACCCAGAAATGAATTTCAAAACCATCAAATTTGAATTCTGAAATCTACAAATTACGCCCTCTGCAAATTTATTTATAAATTCCAAGTTTATCAAGTCGCTCTACAATAGATCCCTGGATATTTGATAAGTTTTCTTTCTTTCCTTCTCAAATACTTGGGGAAAAATATATATTGAGTTAGTGCCGTATCTATGAAAAAACATTCCAAGTCAGATTTAACCAACACCCTTAACCAATAAATTGACTGTAAGTGAAAGTATAGGGGAGAACACCCTACAGCAGATAATGATCCTACAGTAGATAATCATTAATTTAAAATACTAAAATATATGTCATATAATTGGTTTACTCTAATAAATACTTCAAACACTATACGTGTTAATATGTTAAAATTAGAATGGATTATTATACTTATATTTGTGCTTATAATTAATTATTATCTACTGTAGGATCAGTATCTATTGTGGAGTGGTCAACCCTATTTATAATAAATTATAATTATTGATAATTTAGTATTTTCTCTTGCCCAGGCGTAATACTAGAATAAATTATCTACACTGACGACGTGTCAAAATCGTACCTTTGGTGGCGTACAATATAAATGTACAATACGCAACACTGTAATTAATTTCATGAACACTTTTCTGAGGAAATAATGAATTGAATATAAAAGCATCATTTAAATATGAAAATCTTTCTTTTTGTTTGCAAATTGACTTAGTTAAACAGTTTGGAAATGTTAGCTATCCATTGTAGAGCGGTCTCGCCTGCAATTTTGAGAAGTTATTTTGGAAAAAAATGATCGAAAACGAGAACTAAGCGAATGATTATGATTATAAAATGAATAAAGGAGGATCATTTCATCATGCTGCAAGATAGATTTGCTTGGAAATGGACACTTAACATGTCTTACCCCAAGAGAAGTTGGAGCACCATCATGCAAATCCTGCTCTATAGTTCTAATCTCGAGAAGTGGCAAGCATTGATCCCAGACTTGAGACTTAAATTTATATAACTTGTATGAAACTACGATATTTCAAATAAATAAAAAAGTCATAACCATATGATAAGGTCTCAGGCAAAAAGTCTCAAATGAGTAGAATTAGGGAACTTGAATTTTGTATGCTAATCCCTCAGGGCTCCCAAAGTGTCTGGCCCAGTTTATACTTTCTCAGGAATCTTTGAAAATAATTTAATTTAAACGAGGTTAGGGAGATTAAATGAATTCTAATTGATTACATTTGACTCAACATAATTTAGGTACTGGTGGGTGTGTAGCTTTTTAATGTGTTTTTATATAGATGGAAATTTACAAACAGCACTTTTCTGTCCCAATACTGTTTACGGCAACGTGCCAATACTGAAAACCCCCATAATTATAATTACGTACTCTATTGTTTAATAAAATACCACTGGTACTGTCTTTGGTACTAGGTATTTAATGTGAACAGTACTTTCTTTATTGTAGTGATCTCAGTGTTAATAATAAAGGTATAGAAATGGTATTGGCTTTCTACTAGGTCAGTACCACTGGTATTTTATTACAGCGCCAGTTGTTTGCCAGTAGTTGGTCAGTACATACAGCCTTTAGTGTGAACGGTACTGGGCCAATACATTTTTTTTATTGGGGACGTACTGTGCCCTATAAAATAAAACTGTAAAAGCGGTACTGGCTCAGTACCACTAAAGGCTTGGGACCAGATCAGTATCAGTGGTACCACGCCAGTGGGTGATTTATTTTGCACAAAGTTTTGAAATATAAATACGCTCATCCGATAATTGCGGTCATATTTGACGAAAAAATAATGTTGCGAAAAAAATCGACATCGTTTAATATTCAAAACTCGTGCAAGGGGTGAATCAACGTTTCGCACACTGAAATACGAGGGCTGTTTGATAAGTCAGTAACTTTTCGACTAAAAGATTTTTTTTTAGGCAAATGAGCGTTTTACTTCCCAACATAATCTCCTTTTAGCTCGATGGATTTTTTCCATCGTGACTACACACGTGTGCACCCTTGAATTGTCTTGATGGAACAGCACTTTTTTCTTCGACGAATGCGGTCGTTTCTGCTTCAAATTAATATCGAATCTGTCCAAAAGCTCTGAATAATATTGGCTGTTGATCGTTTTACCCTTCTGAAGGTAATCGATGTGAATCTGCTCATCTGTTACATGTCGAGATGGTTTTTGATAAGTCCTCTTGCTTCCCACGTTTTGGTGAGTTTTTTTGTGTGTTAATCTCTTTGCCTCTCACGCTTTGGGGTGCTTTTTGGTTTGAGTCCCCTTACCTCTCACAGTGTTACTTAAAAAATGATTTTTTTATTTAATTTATCGTTCACGTTACTCTTCTCTTCGCGATCTATAATTTGAGATGAAATCTATTTATTTTCTGGCCGCGAGATACCTAAATTGTTCTAAAAGTATAAAAAAAGTCGGAATAAAATCGAATTTTTGTCAAGCGTAAGCACGAACATCATTTTTATAAATTATCAGAACCACTGAGTCACTACTACACGCCTAGTAGCGCCGGGGCTAGTTGGCGCGGGGCACTTGCGTTCTTATAACCTTCCATAACTCAACCAATACTTTTCATCCCATTTTCGTTTTGAGAAGTTTTCCAAGAGAAAAAATCAAGCTTTTTTTCTAGCCTATTTAAAAAAATATAAAAAATTCCGCATTGGGTGAAAATCGCAAAAATGTTTTTTAAAATGAAAAATCAAGTTGAAATAATTTCTTTATCATTTCATATTTATTTTTATTGTAAACCTTGTTAAAATAACTTTTGAAAACCCTAAAAAAAAGTAAAATTGGATAACTGGATAGTATAAGTTATGTATCTGGCAGCATATATTTTAAATGCAATAGCTCAGTACAGAGTTCTTTGCCATTAACATCAGTTTCATTGGCATGAGTTAGATTTTCTTCTAATTGAGAGCGAAGTACTCTTAAACTATTCTCTTCGGGGATCTTTTTGAAATTTTATAGAAGTGACCAAATCTTATTATGGTTTTCTAGTTGCTCAAATCGTTTTTTGATTGATTCACGCGCAATATGTAATATCACGTTAAAAATTGGCTTTAGAAAATCGTTTTGGCTCTTCTAATAATTCGTCTGGTATTTCATAATCGAACTGCTTCGTTTGATTTCGCGTAGGTCCCTTTTTCCGAAAACCGGTTCTACTTATAAATCTTTAGCGGTTTCTTTGGCAATTATTAAAACGCTCTCAAAACTTTTATTTCGGCAATCTTCTAAACATTTCTGGCAGAATCCTAAGAGATCCGCGGAAGTATTTTGCATTCATTTGCTGACGATATTCACATGAAATAATATGTCATACCAAACACCCATTGATACAATAAATTTCAAATCTGTTATTTGTGCAGCAAGTGTACGAGCTTCATGGCGTTCATCAGAATCATTGTCTTCCTTGCCAGAAAGAGCTATAAAAAGAGCTATATAAAGCTGCTCTGATGTTCTTGAGATCATACCTAAATGGTTTCACGCTATCAGATCTACTTTCCCATGGAGTAATACAGAGAGGTTTCAATGTCAACATTGTTACGTAAATACACAAAACTTCCCAACGTTGCGTTGATCCGGAAAATAATACATAAATTCGTTGAATTATCCCAAAAAGTAAAATAGATTCATTACATGATTTTTCTGCATCGCCGAATACTAAGTTGATGCTATGATTTCCGCATGGTAGATAACTTGCTCTAGGATTGATCTCGAGAATTCTTGCTTGAACTCCATTCAAGTTAACATTTGTTGAAATATCAACAGAAATCGAAGACATGAGAATGACAACTGGATAAGGATCAATTTTTGGAAATTCTATTTTTAACGAGTTCAAGTAATTGAGGACACTATTTATGGATACGTATCAAGAATATGTAAAAATCGTTTCTTCTTTCATTCAAAAAAATGAATTTTAAAATTATGAGTAATGAATAGGACAAGTAGATAAGGACTATTTGTTTTGTTTTTTTTTCGTCTTCAAAAACAGAAAATTAGAAGACAAAAATGTTTTCACCTCCCTGAAACATTATAATTATGTAAAGCCAGGCAGATGTTCGGGTGTTGGCCGGGGTAACATAAGTTGAAGATGGTAGTAAGAAATAAAAGTGTAGCTTAAGTGTAGGCCAATTACTTCTATAATTGAGCCGCCGGGTGCAAGAACCAGCCCGACGCTCGAAAACGCGTAAAAGTATTGTCCGATCGTTTCAACAAAAGAAAATTTTCAAAATCGAAAAATACATTTTTTGAAAATTTAGAATTGTAAAGAATAAGAATTTGAAACTTTTTTATATTAGAATTTTTGTTGGCAAACATTTATTTTTAATAATAAAAACGAAATATTGAGAAAAAGTTGCTCCTTGATTTAATTATGTTTTAAAACTTAAATCGTTCTAACTTGGAAAGAAAGGATAAATAATAATATGAGTGACGAAGAAGTTGCCAATGAAAATATCATCTATCATTTTTCACATGAATCAAAAACTTACAATTTATTAAAAGTGCATTTTAATAGGAAAATTAATTGCTTCAATTTTCATAAGTAAATTAGAAAGAAAAAAACATATATAAGAGTGATAAAGTTCTTATAGCTGTATTCAAGTGTGAGAAACATACATATATTTAATCATAAGCACATAAAAAGTGAGTAGTGTAATAAAACTATTAATAAGGATTTTTGTACTAATTTTTTAAAATAATAATAACGAAATAATGACATAATTTTCAATTCAGAAAAATGAAGTTTCAACTCATAAGAAAATTATAGTAAGACATGAACAAGAGAGAGGACCATGTGATGTAATTGACTTATAAGCTATGGACTAAATTAATTGTTATATTCTAAAAAATCAAATCATAATAGAGTAACAGCAAGGTATGAAGCATGTGTGCAGGCTAGAGAGAGAGAGAGAGAGATATGTATGTATTAAAAAAATTTAATTCTAAAAAAATAATTTTGTAACATTTAGAAGATTTCAGAAGGCTTTGCGATTGAGCGACTCAAAACCAATCGCAAATCTCACAGCATGCCTCTGCAAATGAATTAAACCATATACAAATTTTGCAAGAATTTTGAAAAATATCAACAGATTCTTAATAGACCTTATTACATCCAGTGGATGGTAGTGAGAGATTTAGAATCTTATATTGATATAGCTCCGATGTCAAATAAACTATTAGCAGTTAATACTTGGTAGCTGCGTACTAATTTTTTGAATAATATTGATTCAACTATTTTGGGATGAAGATCATATAATTCGAAAGCTCTTGTTAGATTTTATGAAATAAAATCAGCTTCATAAAATATTATAATGGACTGTAAGGAACGTTGAAATCATCTTTCGCATAGTAGAGTAATCTGCTGAAAAGATTCAATTTACTTACTTGAAACATTGAAATGAAGTATCAAGAATGATAAAATAAATTCAGAAATATTAAAATCTAATGCAAGAATACTATGAACCA
The DNA here is from genome assembly GCA_011634705.1 of Andricus grossulariae. Taxonomy (NCBI): domain Eukaryota; kingdom Metazoa; phylum Arthropoda; class Insecta; order Hymenoptera; family Cynipidae; genus Andricus; species Andricus grossulariae. The sequence goes on along the minus strand of JAABKJ010075445.1, from coordinate 111,117,841 downwards.
AACATTGAAAAATGATACAATGCTCTAGTGATAACATGAACATCTACTTTCTGAATATCTTTAATCAACATTTAGTGATATAGAAATTTAATTAAATAATGCTAAAAATGCTGAGCGAAGTATTGATTACGTATATTAAAATCAGCTATTATATATAACAGATGAAAATCTGGTTTTTTCTTAGAACCAACTTTTTTTTTAATGTGGTTAAATAAATCCATTCAAAGGAACCAGGATTTATGGTTATCAGAATAATGGATATACAGTTGATTCAACTGTTCCAACTTAGTAGGCGAAACTTTGTTTCACTAAAACGGGAATCTGAGTTACGAAAGATTATCATAGAGTGCGCCACTATCGGATACGCTGCTTTTTCTTGTAGTTGTTATCACGTTGTTCCCTTGTTGAATCTTGAATTATCCTAAATCAAGTTAAATGAACTATTAAAATGTATGTGGAAGAACGAGAAAGAATAGAGTGAGGAGGAGGAGGATACGATAAATATTACAACTAAGTCAAGTAGGTAATGAAAATATTACATTCAATGATTATATGCTCTAAATCATCTGTTAGAGGTTTTAAAAGCTGCGTTGCGCTTCCTACACTTTCTTCTTGAAAAATTTGTGTGTATATGTGGCATTTGAATGTGAAAATGACGAGCACATCTCCTTCCCAATAACAAAAAACTAAGGAAACTGTAGGTAATGCCTTATTCCTGCATACTAGATGTATCACCACTCTCGGTGCTGCCCCCTGCGCTCAGCTTGGTAAATCACCATCCTCATATAATATTGACTTTATGTAAGTCTTAAATCAACATTTAGTAATGAAAAAATCTAATTTAATAATAATAATGCTTAGCGAAGTATCAATGACATTAAAATATGCTTTTCTATAACAGCTGTAAATTATTATTTTCTTAGAACCAACATGTATATATATATATATATATACCTCTTTGTTTCAAAGTTCTAGAATATTCAACATTAGAGAAAAAAAATGTTGACCTCTGAATTAAATTAGTTAGTTAGAGAGCAATAAATCATCCTCGACTTCCATAGAACTATGTTCGCAGCAGAAAACGTTTTTCACTATGTAACCTTGAAGCATTATATATATATATACATATAATTAAAAACTAAAGGTTAACAACCACCGCAGGGACCCACTGGGAGTAACTGTCATCTAAAAAATGACATCGGGTTCTTGAATCTCCTCTTGTGTCATTACTTGGGTTTCTAAATAATTTTCCTCTTGTTCCTGTTCTCTCGTTGTCCTGGTTTGAGTTTGAGGTGGTCCTTTGGGGTTTGGGGTATTCTGAAAATTTTGGGGTTTAACATAGCATTGGGCCACGAAGTGTCCTAATTTTCCACATTTATGGCATTTCATTTGTGATATATCAGCTAGTGGTGAATTTCGGTTCGGTGTTCTGAATGAGAATAGTGTTGTATTCGCCTGAGGCCTAGGTATAGACGATGACACTTGTGGTCGTGAGAATCTTTCTTTCCTTTCCAGAACTGTGTCGGATTGTAAAGCATAAGTTTACTCATTGTAAACGCTTCTAAAGCGTTAACTATAAATTTGTACATTTTCGAATCCTTGTCGCACATTTTCTAGTTTTCATCTGCATAATTCTACTGAAGTAGTTATACTGACATTTGATTTTCAAGCTGCATATAAATCCTCGAAATTGTTTATTCCTACGTGCCTAATTGTTCTTTTTGCATCACCTATAATTCTTTCAGTCAAAATGTAGTCCAAAAGCAAATTATGGTTGTTACACTGAAGTCGTGCGCGTTAAACAGATTTAATTAAATCTTCAACTCCTACATCGTCGTTCCCATTCAAGGTTTCTACCGATCTAATTATATCTTTAACCGGAAGAAAATCAATATCACCTTGATCCTGTTCACGATTGTTTGTATTATAACGTGTTCTAGTAGGTGGTGCGGTTGAAGGGTCGGAGGGCGCAAAGTTATTAATTGAGTGTGGTGCGCATGCTGTTCGCGATTGAGTTGTCCTTCCAACTTTCTCATCTTTGTTCTCATCGCTTGTAATATCTGGATTATCAGTTACTATCTCCCCTTTCAAACCTACAGAGTATTTGCGTTGGTTATCACCTGCTTCATAGTAGACTCCATTCCGTCTACTTTTGTTATTAATAATCTTAATAATTCATCCGTGAACATTATTGAGGTAGATTGCATTCTATTAGGGGAGGATGCTCGGGACATATTTTCTGCTGTATGGAAGGGATTATTGATTTTCTCAATTATGTCTGTCGAGTCAGAGTCCGCTGATGAGTCTGTTTCAGTTGTGTAATGTTTATTTTCTCGATATTTCAAAAATTCCAGTTTGAAAAAATCTTATTTTAATTTTCTTTTACTCAATTTTTCGTACTTGCGTGGTGTGTACCAACAATTAACCTGTTCATAAGCCTATTTTAATTCGCGGTAAAGCTTTACTTTTCTGAATTTCCTTTGGTTGATTCTTCTTCTTCGCGACAAATTTTTTCGTGATAACTATTTCCCGTTTAAACCCCTCATTTGCACAATCGTGCTTCAACGAGTACACGCAAATTTGAGGTAAGTTTCTCGGTTTATTGACGGACACAGAGGCCAGGGAACACCATAAGCGTGTGTACGGACGTGAGCCTAAAGTTTGATAGTATTTGGGCGCAAACTTTATGATTTTAATCACAATATTTACCTTTCAAATCTCTTCAAACTTTACAAAATTCTAACTTGAAATTAACACTGCACCTCTTAAAACTATTCTTCTTTACTTACAATGTGCTGCGTCGCGTTACTTCGTCGAGTTGCTTCCGGGCGCGGATCAATACCTGGGCTGCTACTCGTGGTGGGCTGCGTTGTGTTAACCTGTAGAATTGTTACCGGGGTCCGGATCAATATCTGGGCTGCTACTCGTGGTGTGCTGCACCTGCTGATCTCTGCTACCTCCTTTTCGCTGATGCTTCGTTGATAGGCCCTTGCCTCTTCCGCCTGTTTGCGGGCCTTGTTCCTTTTCAGTTTTCTTTTTAGAATTTCTTATGTAATTGTTTTTCATAGTATAGTACCCTACATACTTCAGGCATTATTAAACAATGAATAATACTTTCCTTCGGTTTACGGGCTACTTCGTAAAGAAGTCCGGAGTTCTTCTTTGGATTCCGTGTAATCCTCCTCGTCGTCTTTTAGTTCCCTTTTTGAATTCCGTAGAATTCTTGTCTCTTTCTTTTATTTTTATTGAATTCCGTAGAATTCACTCTTGAATTTCCGTAGAAATTCTTTTCCTTATTTCCAGTTTGTTTCCGAAGATAGGGTCGTTTGATCTACTAATTGTCTCGTAGAAACTAGATCGAAAACACCTATCCTGGCAGGATCGCCAATTCTGTTATGCGCTGATAACGTTCAGGATCAGGATCGCCAATATTAACACGTAATATATTTATATAAGCTTTATTTAAAAGCCAGCATTACTACATGTTTTTGACTAAAATTACCGGGCACAAAATTTAATTTTTGCGGCATATATTAGCACTAAAGTAGCACTAAATTCCTGTGCAAAGTAGAATTTGATACCACTAATAGTTTCCGAATTTCACATACCATAGTGACCTGAAGTCAGCATTACTACATGTTTTTGACTAAAATTACCGGGCACAAAATTTAATTTTTGCGGCATATATTAGCACTAAGTTAGCAGTTTTCATTTCGATCTTAAATAAACTGGATATGGTTTTTTACTCAAAATTAAAAACTTTCCGATCAAACTATAAACTTTGTCATCCTATTTAAAATCCCTAAAAAATGAAAAAAGCAATATTATATTTTTAAATATTTTATAATTGTTTACTTCTTGAAAATGCTGAGAGGGAAATACAATCTACACTTATTCATGATAAATATTGACGTTACAGATAAGGGAACAAAAATTGTTACCACATCAATTACTTTGAATTTTTACGTTCTCAATACAATTGTTTACTCTCTGACTATACGCACACTTATCACTATAAATAAATTATTGTTTTTCATCAAGGAATTTAACAAAAATAGTTATGATCTATTTTGTATTAAAGATTGTTGGAATCTAAGTATACATTTCTTTTGAATGTCAACTAAATTCAAGATTTAAGAAAATTTATCAATAGGTACTTGATGGAAGAAAATCAAGTTTCCTCATTCAGGTACATTTTCTTTTTGCAAGAACAATTTTCTTGTCTCAATAAAATATTGTATCGCCCATGAAACGAGTGATCGGTCGAAATGTAAATAAACCAATAAAGAGAGTTGCAATCAAATTACATAAGGGATAAGATAGTGAAACCAATCGGAGGAGGGAAGCGTAGAGCGATTTAATGCAAGTGGTTTATGCGGAGCGCGTATCTCAACGTTTGTTTGAGTACTGTATAGGTCTGGTCTCTTGATCGCTTATACATGCTCTGCACCGCAACGGCCTTTACGAGAGTGACTCGTCACTAGGATCACTCTTTCCATCAGGGTAGCGCTGCTCACCACGCGTTTCCGGTTCGCACATGGACGGTATCAAAAGAGATTTCACGCTGATTCCTGGAATGATATATTGAGGCGATGAGTCAACGAACCTCATTGTACATGTTGAACCAAGTACAACAGATTTGTTTAAACTTTCATTGTCTCAAGTAAAAAAGTGCTTACGAAATCTGTCCCAATAACAGATTCACTTACACCCAGCTAGAAATTACTACTACTGCGTCTGGCTACTTATGGTACTCAGTCATCATAGTACATATTCTCCTTGAAAAAGGTTTGTTTTAAAAAATAGCTGATAAAGAAAAAGTGTTATAAGTTTTAAAAAAACATGTGAATCACTGCTTATTAACATATTAGCATAAATGCACGCGCACAGGGCCCGCGTTCACGACCCTAGATTTTTTGTCTAACATTAAAAATATAAACAATTAAAAAATACATTGTTAAACAAAATTATAAATAACAAGAGTTTAAAAAAGGTTTTGAACAATAATTAATAATTAACAATTTCGAACTGAAAGCGTTTGAAGATCAAAAAAAAGATATTGAACGATTTTGAATTGAAAACGTTCCAAATCAAACAATTGTAGATTAGGTAAAACTTTGAACAAAGGACAATATTTCGAATGGAATGGAAAGGAAGAGGCGCCGGATGCAAAAAGAAGATAAAAAATTATTTTGCTGGAGTGGGGAGGCCCCTGGGCACTTGAGAATAAAGATTTGATTTTTAATTTTTTAAATACGCAATTGTATTGAAAATTCAATTACGCATCTTTTTTTTTCAAATAGAAAAAGTTGCAGCTTTTTTAGTTTTTGAATTATTTGCAAAAAACTGTTGTTTTATCTGATTAAAATATTTCGCCTTTTTTCACTTCAACTAGTGACGAATTCGGAGCTTTTTAATATTCTTTCGCGAAATTCATAAGAAGTATGCACAGACATCTTCTGCGAATGACGACGTTAGCCAAAGTTAAAAATGTATATTTAAAAAAAAAAAATTTTTTTTGCTGAGGCGTTGCACAACTCGTGCACATACAACTTTGATCGTTTCGGGAGTCGAGCGAATTTTGAGCAAGCAAAAACTGCCAGTGAGAAAGTTGGTCAGGAAGGTTAAAAAAAGTTTTCTGGAAATTTTTAGCTTAATTGAAATAATAGTTAACAAACTGTTGATGTTTTAATTTTCCGGCGCGATCGATTATCTCCCGTGTAGGCTGCGGTATAGGGAGAGAGAAATTGGTGATAAGGCAGAGGAAAAGGGTTTGGAATTTCGAAGAGAAACTTAAGAGCGGTAAGGGCAGCAAAGTTGCACAAGTATGCCTGCAGGAAATACTAAATAGAGAGAGGAGAGGTAACACGGGACATTCAAGATAGAAGGAGGAGAGATGGCAAGTTAGAAGGGAATGGAGAATGTGTGACGAGGGGAGGGAGTGGCATGTAGTAGAGGGTGAAATGAGTAAGAAGCAGGAAGAGAAGAGGTGGGAAAAGATTATGGAGACAAAATATAATAAATGGGTTGGAGAGATGTACAGGGAAAGAGGAAGGCGAAAAGAGCTTGGTAGATAAAGTTAGGTGGATACTGAGCGGCTGTGGACAAGGGAAAAAGTGGATGAAGAGCTTAGAAGAGAAAAGGGAAGAAAGAATGCATGGGAGAGGAGAAATCCAAAATTGAATTATGTATGAGGAAAATTAGTGTTGCGTGACGTGAAAAAGCTTAAAGAGTAATGATAAGAGGAAATGGAAGCCCTGGAAGGTCTCGCGCACTTGCTATAGATAATAGTTAGTTAGATAATATTTAAGAACTTGTAAATAATGAGAAGGCGATGCGATTATATGTTAAGATAAGCATAAGGCATAGTGGTTAAATGAAATTGTAAAAGATGTAAAGGGAACGGAGCCCTCAAACACGTGAAAGGGAGAATAATAAAATACATACATACAAAATACATACAGTGCAAATTTACCTTCTTTGGTTAGAAATTTAACTATTTGGTTAAAAAATCATAAATTTTTTTTTAATTCTTCCTTTTTTGGTGGAAAAGTAATTTTCATGGTTGGAAACTAATCTCTTTTCGGTTGAAAATCGAACTACTTGCTTGAGTTTTTAATTGCTTAGCTAAAAGTTCATTTTTTTATGATTCATTATTATAGTCTCATGTTTGTACATGCCCCCTTAGGGTGATTCAAATTTATACCTGTAAAAATTCGATTTTTGGTAATAAACCCTCCGCATTTTGTTCGTTTTCTCGAAAAAGAAATTCCGTAATTTTTCTTTAACGTTAATCCGTGCCCCCGGGCTTTTGAAGTTAACATGGGGTTTTAAATGGGAAGAGCACGATTTTCAAAAGAATGGAAAAAAAGTACTTGTTACACCGAAACCAGCCAAGGATTCTTCAAAAGCAAGATCTACTTCTTCTGCTACTTATATGACTGCAAATCTCAGACCACATTTTACTTCGTATGTTAATGTATGCTTAAACCTACTTTTTATTTTATCACTATTAAATGTCTTGAACAAAAAAGATAAATCATCTTTATTTATGCAATATTTAATATTTTTTGTTCTTTTTCTGCTTTAAGGAATTAAGATCTAGGTCAAAAGTTGCCTGCACTTATAGAAAAATCGATTTCCGAGCAATACTTTAATCAAACTAGTGGTTCTGATATGCATTGCAATGCACCAATGCATGGTCTGGGTATGAACAATGAGTTTAGTTGTTCAGGCCTAAACTGGAACCGAAATGAGTTCTCAGATTTTCGACCAGAAGATCGCAGCGAATTAATGTAAGTAAAATATAAAAATATGTTTTTCCTATATACCGAATTTATGTTATTTACTTTTATTTATGTTATTTACTTTTATTTATTAGAAAATGACTTTACAGGAATTTAAAAACTCAAATCGAGCAACTACGTTTGAATGTTGAGAACCTAAAAGGGACTAGTGACAAGATTTTGACATTTTTGTTGCAAAAAAGTGGCGGTCGCGAAAAGTTGACGTAAAACTTATACAAGGTTCCAGAAGGGTTTCCAGTTCAGAGACTGGAACAATTTAAAGATCTGGAAGAAGATGAAGATAAAACAACGAAACTTGTAGGTTCATTTACTTATTACTAAAATTTGTAATTATTTCATTTTTTAAATTGTTCAATCATTTCTTTTATGTACTTCCAGCACGACTACCTACAGCATCTGGGAGGCGCTAAAGTGCGCGAATTTCTTATCTGTGCATTCAAAGCAGTAATGACAGACAGACTAGTATGCCAATTTAATTGAAGAAAATTACCCGGGTACGAAGAATTTGAAAGTTGAGTGGTATGCAGCATATTGTATGGTAAGTTAAATATACGAGGGGTGTTTGATAAGTCAGTGACTTTTTGAATTTTTTTGCGCAGTAACTTTAAATGCGCCACTGATCCCGTCAACGCCATCTATGAATAGACTACTGTTAAATTTTGAGCAAACTGGGTCATTTATTTTGTGTTTTCTAAGAGAAAATTGCTAAAAACAGTAATAAATTGTTTAAATAATGTATTCAAACATCCAATTATCAGTATAAAGTATTATTTCATGTATTCGAACCAATTTGCATTCAAAAAACCGCAAAAAAAACATAATTAGCGCCAAAAACTCGCAAAACCCATTTTTTCACAACAAAATTTTTGGACCACACTAATGTTCATACCTTGTCTAGTCCGCTCCCTACAAATAACGCATTTGTTAATTAAGTTTATTTATACAAAATAAGCACTGGTCGTCTTGTCAAATATTGCGCAGCTAAGTTAACAATGAGATTCAGCTAAAGAATTTTTCGCAAATTCCACAAGAAAAACGGCATTCTTAGTTGAAAAATGCCTCAGGCGAAAAAAATGTCCTCATAACATTGCTCATAACGATAACAATAATTGATAGTTATCCAAGTGTTTCAAAAATTTTCAAAAATTAGTTGTTGAGAGTTGATTACGCGTTAAAAGAACAACGTTGAAATGTTGAAAATAATCGGAAAATGCATTCTTAATTGATTTTATTTAAACAATCATCAATTGTTATTAGTAGTAGGGCTATGGGGATACGAGGCCAAATTCCGAGGGATGGCGCCACCGTCGCTATGCCCCTGAAGACCAACAGATGGCGCCACCGACAAAGGGAGGGTTCTGTTCCATACTAAGTTACAGACAGTCGGTAAAGCAGTGAGGTTGGTATTGCAGATTCCTGCTATGATAGCATTGTATCATCAATCGATAATGCAGTTTCCTAATGTTCCCAACAGATGGCGCTACCGTCGCAAGTTACCGACAGTCGGTATATTATCAGTTGGATCCCTGCTAAGTTAGTACTATAATGTGCGATTCCGTGATAAGTGACCATTGATCGGCAAAACAGTTTATTACAATCAGCCGGTAAAACAGGGAGGTTGGTAACTTTTACATTATCATTTCACCATCGGTCGGTAAGATAGGGAACAATTTTACCACCAGTCGGTGAAACAGGGAGGTCAGTAACTTTTATATTCTCATTTTACCATCGGTCGGTAAGGTAGGAAACAATTTTAACATCAGTAGGTAAAACAGGGAGGTTGGTCACTTTTATATTATCAATTTACTATCGGTCGGTAAAGTAGGGAACAACTTTACCATCAGTCGGTAAAACAGGGAGGCAGTTAACTTTTTATATTATCATTTTGCCATCAGTCGATAAGGTAGGGTACAATGTTACCATCAGTCGGTAAGACAGGGAGGTCGGTAATTTTTCTATTGATATTTTGCCATCGGTCGATAAGGTAGGGAACAATGTTAACATTATTCGGTAAAACAGGGAGGTCGGCAACTTTTCATATCATCATTTTACCGTCGGTTGGTAAGGTAAGGATCAATGTGACTATCAGTCGGTAAAACAGGGAGGTCGGTAACTTTTTATATTATCATTTTCTATATGTGGGTACGGTGGGGAACTATGTTACCATTAGTCGGTAAAACAGGGAGGTCGGTAACTTTTTATATTATCATTTCACCGTCGGTTTGTGAGGTAGGGAACAATGTTACCATCAGTCGGTAAAACAGGTAGGTCGGTAACTTTGTATAGCATCATTCTTCTATATGTCGGTAAGGTAGTGAACAATGTTAATATCAGTCGGTAAAACAGGCAGGGTGGTTACTTTTAATATTATCATTTTACTATAGATCGGTAAGGTAGAGAGTCGCAAGTTATGGACACCAACAGATCTGACACCACCGACCAAGTGAGGGTTCTGTTCCATGCTGAGTTATCAGCAGTCTGTAACACACAGTGAGGTTGGTACTGCAGATTCCTGCTGCGATAGCATTGCACCTTTGGTCTGTAAAGCAGGGAGGTCGGTAATTTTGGGGTTATGTTCCGTGCTAAGTAGGGAAAACATTGAGGTTGGTAATGGAGATTATTGCAAAGTAAGCATTATGAGGTTCTGTTCCAAGTTAAGTTTAAGGTTCTGTACCAGGCTGAGTTACCAACGTCAGATAATTACCATCGGCCGTTAAAAGTACACATCCTCAGTTATAGACTGAACCTCAGTCGCTACATCAGGAGCCTATCTTAACAATCGCGCGTAAATAACTGATGACGTCACTCAGTACTCCATGGACTCTGAATTAAAGTGGGGGCAGGGAAGAGTGGGGATAGCGTCCTATAATAGGTCCGAATAAACGCAGGCTGATCATTCCGTCGCATCGTTCGATGCAAGTATCATCGAGCGATCCAGAAGACGATACACCAGGTTATGTATGACATCCTGTTTTGGCTATCTAAATTTGATTTATTGCTTCCTTATAGATAACATATTTAACTTAAAATTCTTCTCCTTATTTATTTAATGTGCAAATAATTCGCGAAAAATATTCTTCTAGAACATTATTGATGACAGTATAAAATTACACTGCGCAATTTTTTTTTTGGTAGGCAAGTTCAAGGTTATTTCCATGACGCATTACATTTTGCGGTGTAAAAAAAATTATATCCCAAACGTGTTGATTATAGTGTGGAATCTTCTAGAACTCAAGGAATAAGAGGAAGATGAAATTAAAATTCAAAAAAATTTTAAGCGAATCGAATAATATAGGTAAGAGAGTATCTAAAAGCATATCTTATGGTAGGTTATGGGTCCGTGATTCTTATCGCTTCATTCTGGTGTCGAGTAGCGAGTGAGCGAGGACTCGAGATAAAATCCAAACGTGTTTAAAAGTTCTGATTTTTAGAAAACATTTGAGGCATTGACCGTCTAATTCTGCATACATTTCATTAGACTCTGCTTTCGTTCGCTAGAGATCACTTCTTTTACTGCTCGCCAAAGTTCGCTTTCTTAGTCGAACCACAACGTTTGAAAATCATTCTTTTGCCATATGATAGGTCCGTCAACCTCTCGACGTGCCACATGAAATAAGATACTGCAAAGAATTTCGAGACTTGAAGGGAGATAATACAGCCTGCATTTTTTATCCCATGCTTTTTCACACTTGCTTTAACTTATATATACATTAAGGGTGCACTGCTTGGCACTTATCGCTTCTTACATCATATAAAAAAGCACTTGATATGAGGTCACATGCCTTTTTATTCACAGATGTATGCTCGTTTTTCATCTCTCATTTAGAAAGGTCAGTTTTGCCTATTGCACGTTGAAAATTTAAAATAAATTTATAAAAAATAAGCTAAATACAAAATAAATATAATAAAATATTTCAAAATTTTCAATCATCCACTAAAGCTGCTGTATAATAGAGTGTATAGAAATCGAGGATGATTTTATTTCTTTCCAGCTAACTGATTTAATTCAGAGATCAAAATTTTGTTGCAATCATCTTCAAGGTTGTTGCTGATATTTAATGACGCATTACATTTTTTTACTTCGCAAAACGTTATATTCCAAACGTGTCGATTATAATGTAGAACGTTTTAGAACTTTGCTGCATCATATAATGCAATACCACACAATTTCTGGAAAGAACTGTTCTTAAACAACTTCAAGGTTATTCTAATGACACGTTACATTTTTCGTTGCAAAAATTATATCCCGAACGTGTCGATTATAATGTAGAACGATCTAGAACATTAGGACAAAGAGGAAGATATTTTACTAGACAAGGATAGCAAATGTGCATCTATAAAAGACGCGCTTCGCATATATTTCTCTTAGTTGCCATCCAGCATTTAAGAAAAAATACACAAGCATAAGAAATTAAAGTGAAGTGAAAAAATTGATATAGTGATTTGAAATATTTTTTGGAACTGTTTTCGTACAACAGTACAGTTTTGTACACTTTAGTATATACTTTTTTCAACGTTTTAAAAGTTTGTTACTAAATTACATTCAGTGACATATATCACATTTGGACTGGAGATGAGAAACCTGGTGTTGAAAATCGGTTAGTGCTCCTTCATATTTCAAAATTTACACCTAGTGCCATCTGTTTGAATATTTGTGAAATTGGTTGACTATAAAAGTCACTTCATAGCGAATTTTTTTCAGTCGACTTCTAACCATCCTGTGATTATATTCAAAAATGGACTCATCGGACTGTAAGAAGGTTGTCAAGATTTATGACAGTGCATATGAAATTTTGCATGAAAATGCAACTTCAGAGATCGCATACTGGACACATCAATGTACCCAAGATATTCAGAGGCTAAATAAAATTTTGCGACAGGGAAAGAAGAATCTATCTCTGGGCGAAAAAAATAAACTCCTATCAACCATTGGCCTACTCACATTAAAGAACAGACTATTCAAGAAACTGCAGAAGAGTGGAACTGGTGTCAACGAGGGCTTGGATAGGAAAGAAGACAGAATCAGATGGCAAGATCTGGACTCTGCATTTAAGAGTCGAGTGAGAACAGTTTTGATCATAAATTTAACACATAAAGATTTAGATAGTTTTTTTGAAGATTCCAAAAAAATGTTTACTCACAAGATAAAAAATGCTTTGAAAAGTTTCGGTGGGGGTTTAAAAACGAATGTTATTCTTGCCGCAAAATTCAGTGCTATAGTGTTCTTCTTTTGTTTGAATAAAGACGAAAAGAAAATTGCCGTTAAGTGATAAAGGACACAACGTTATAAACAAAAGGAAAACAGGCTACGTAGTTTATGGACGACCCCTAACGCAAATCGAAGGGCCCCCTTTTTTTGTATCGACTCCGCTAGTTTTTCGTCTCCAAATTCTCGGGAAGGCGTGGGAAAAGTTGTTCTTGGAAAATCCTGAATTTTAATGAGCTTCAGTAGGGACGGTTGGGAGGTCTTTTTAATTGAATTTTATAAAACAGGATATGACTCTGAGACTCAAAAAAGGGACGCACTGCGACTTGGGATGGGAAATTAACCCCATTACGAAAGAGATCACCTCCATCACACAGTATATATATCGCTCCTACTAATTGCTATGATTTAATTCAGAACCTTGAATTGCAATTTAAATATTTGCAGTAAGATTTCTCATAAATTATATATTAGTTTAGGATCGACCTGTAATTAAACTTTCTCATCATCATTATTATTATTACTATTGTTATTATTATTGGTCAATTGATTTACTTATGCACTTGTTTCGATAGGTCATGTGAGTTTAGGTTATAACTGATTGAAATTAAAATACTATTATCCTTTTTGTATTTGATCATAAAATTATCTATCTTTATTAATTATTCTACTAAAGAATTAATGTTTGCTAAATTACACTATTATAGAATTATGTTTAATAAATTAGAGTTAGATGGAAATTGTTAAAAAGTTAGGAATTAATTTAGAAAAGGCTAACATATATTTTTAGAGATTTAGAGTATCAGGAGTTTGGGGTAAAATAGAAGTAAGAGCGAGTTATAGTTAGAACGTAATTATTAAGCTAGGAAATAATTTAGGAAGAGCAAATACATGTATTTGGAGTATTAGGAGTTTAGCAAAAAATAGAAGAACGCGTTGGAGCAGAAGCGAAAAAAACGAAGAAGAGGTCCAACCCCAATATCCAACCCCCTTTTGGTGGAGGGGCACGGAACCACAGCAGCCCCTGCGTGGGCGAGGATCAACACTCGATCTCCGAGCTTAAGACCGCACGGTTGTTCTCCTCTGTTTGTAAAAGTCATAATTTAGAGGACCCCGTATCTAGATTGGCCAGGTGGCGCATAAAATTAAAGGATTACCAGCACGTAATTCAATATAAACCAGGAAAAGTAAACCTAAACGCGGATGCTCTCTCTCGCAACCCAGTAGACGATGACGACAATTATTATCCAACTAAACCCATTGACGAAAAGTACAATCCCGCAGACCCGAACCCACATTCCCAAGAAGAGACTGATTGTCAGATATTGATCTTGCAAGATCAACTAACCGACACAGACTCTAATCCCGACGATTTTACTATGCGCAGTGAACACGAAAAAGAAAAGGTATTTTTATTTACGACAGAAGAGGAAAAGACAGAAGACGAAAAAGTAGCAAATGAGAGTAGTTGTGACGAAACAGAATTTGATACAGATGGAGGGCTGGTAGAGAAAATAGGTCGGGATGGCTCCGTTGAATGTTGTAATGAGGAAGGGGGCACACGGCAATCTAGCTGGTTGAAACAGACCGAAAATCTGCAGTAAAACGGGTGCTTCGACGAGAGCGGGAGCCATCTCCGAATAAAAGGGAAATAGTTCAAGAAAAAAATGAGGAAGAAATTGTGGTCCTCAAGCAGGTACCACTCACGACAGACTCAGAAGGACCAATTTCAAATTATCCTAAAATTAGAAGAATATCCTATACTGACCATGAAGGAGTAAGAAGAGAGAGAGGTTGCATTCGTCCCCTTTTAAAACCATTGATCCAAACAAGTAAAGATAAATTATGGATTCGCGATGACAACATACTCAATTTCGTATCGGTAGACTGCATTTTAACAACTCCTATTGGCCGAGAATTGTTAGAGGCTAGAATTTTCCGGTTGAACGACCTGAAAAACGAAAAACCAGAATTAGGACAAGCAATAGTCACGAAAATCGATAAGAAACACATTTTTCACATTTTTGCCAAAGAAAGGTTTGCCTAAAGCATTTACTTTAAAGATTTTGATTTAGCTATCGACACCATTAAACAGGCTACTGAAAACTTGAAAATTAAAACCGTCAGTATTGTGAGAGACGCAAACGGTTTAACTAGTATCCCCTGGAACTAAATCGAGACCGTGTTTAAAACCCACTTTGGAAAAAGTGACTATCAAATCACTGCGTGCACCGGCGAAGTGCGAATCCCAGATGAATCAGAGCGTTTGGTAATACTCGAAAAGTATCGAAATTCGATAAGTCGAAAATCGATGGGTACCAGAATATCTGGTTGAGCTTACCAGAACATCTGGTTATGTTTACCAGAATATCTGGTTATGTTGACCAAAACGCTGTATTCTTAAGCTACTAGAAAACTGTCTAGCAAATATTCCTGGTTACCCTTACCAGAAATTCTGGTTAAATTTACCCGAATTTCTGGTAACATTTACCAGAAAATTGCCAACCGGAAAATTCTGATACTTTTAACCACTAATTATAGTAAGTCCATATTCAAAACTCTATTCTAGTTGAATTAACCAGAATTCTGGTTGGTTCAACTAGAATTTTTTCTGAGTGCACAGCCTTTTTTTCCACCCTTTGCATTGCTCTCGTGTAAGTTTATGCAGAAGAAGAATTGCACGGAAGAACAATGCGATGTAATCGCGTTGGAAGTGAGAAGCGCTAAGCGTTCGGACGAGGCGCTAAGCATTTAGGCAACGCGCTAAGCGTTCATATAATAGCATGTTATCGAGCTTCAAACGCGAAATTCGATTTCTATGATCAAGAGGCGTTTGTTTATCTGAATCGGTGATAAAAATAGCTAATTCACAAACGCATGACAAACGTTACTTTTGTTTGAAAGATTATATCCCAAGTTCGTCGCAAAGCGCTTAAGTTGAATGGCCAGACAAAAGAATCAATACCCAGCGTTGCAATTTGGCACTTATCAACCAGTTTACGTCAAGCACTCTAAAGCACCTTTTACAGAATGTTCTTTTTGTGCCAACGCTTCCATCCTACCTTCAACGCTAAGCGATTAATAAAAGTACTCAAGACAACAAAATATACTCCCAGCGTTGTTGTTTGGCTTGGAATCGCCACTTTTATTCAAGCAGTCTAAAAGACGTTATGAGAAATGCTTATCTCGTTCTAACGGCCCAACTTTAACTTTAACGCTAAGCGTTTAAGAAAGCATTCATACAACAAAATCAACTCATCAAGCTCTCCAGCAACCACCCCAGGTGGTATTTATTTATTATTACGCAAACAGCACCGCTGGAGGTTGATTTTGTGATCTACTTACATACTTAACTTTTACGCTTAGCGTTAAAATTAAAGTCGAAGCGTTGGTAGGAGATAATCATTCCTTATAAAGTATTTTGGACTGCTTGAATTAAACTGGCGAAACAAAGCCAAACAGCAACGCTGAGAGTTTATTATGTTGTCTGAGTGCTTTTCTTAAACGCTTAGCGTTGAAGGTAGGATGGTAGCGTTGGCACGCTATAAACGCATAAACTTACACGAGAGCAATGCAAAGAGTGGAAAAAACGGCTGTGATATATTCCACTCCACAGGTAAAAATATGTACCGAAATCTGACTTTTAAATCATCGTAACTTTGAAAATTCCATCGGGACCTTTTTTACCATGTATTTGGTGCGGGGTCCTTTATTTAAAAATTTTTTGAACGTTTTCTTTAAGTTGTCACTTTAGGTAAATTAGTCCTACAATGTTAGGAAGTCACTTCTAAAATATGAACCAAAAACTAGCGGGGGCAGGCTACCTATACTTACCCGGCTACGGCCTTTCTACAGCAAGAGATACTCTTTTACACCAAAAACACGAATCAGACGAAAATTCAAAACAGTTGGATTTTCAACCAGGAACTACTGCAAAATAATTCAATTTTGCAACAAATATTAAAATTTTTGGAACGACTGAAAAATCCCGTAAAATAAAATTCGCAACACTGTCAAATTCCCGAAATTATAAAATTGCCGGAATATAGAAATCAATAATGGGAAAATTCCCGAATAATGAAATGCCCGACAGTTTATAATGTTACCGAATTTGAAAATTCTTGAAGAATAAAATTCCCGAAAGAAAATTGGCGAATTATAAAATAAAACCACTAGAAAATTTCCTAATTATATTCACCAATTTGAAGAATTAAAATTTGTTTGTAAAAATTTTGTTTGAAAATGTGCATAGTATTTTTGAAAATTACAAAAAATGTTCTCAAAGATCGAATTGTTAATTTAAAAGAAGTAAAAGGAAACATTGAGATAAATCAGTGCTGAATCAATCTTGCAAATTTTGGTTGAAAAATGTTATTAGGCTCGGAGGAAATTCAGAGAGATATTTTTCTCGTTGGAGGCACACGTATTTTAAAAGTTATTTTTTTGTAAAATTTGTATACCCATAGAAACACGAGAGCTTGCATGAAAAAATGCATGGACGTGCAGGAAGCTAGAGTAGTATACCAGGACAGAAAAGTTTGGCGATTGATAGTCATTTGTTCGCTAAACTAGGCTCAACATCCTAAAAATGCCAATATTTATTTATTAAATAATTGGAGAGGAACATCAGAACCATATAATATTCGTCCCAATGATTTATTTTTATATTCTTATATCCGTTTCGAAACAAAAAATTTCTCCGGAAAGATGGTAAAATCCGAATCCAAAAACATCTTCGATGCAAAAAAGTTATTTGGGACAATAAATTCATAATAAAATATATTAAGAAAATTTACTTATAAAGTATAGTATAGAAATCAAAAGAGACACTATACAACTTGGCAAACATTTTGCTTATAACTTTCAGCCCCACCAAGTTTGATCATGTCTAATATGGCTTTTTAAAATTTATTTTGAAAAACTCTATATGGTGATTGATGAAAAAAGTTTTTTAACATATTTCATCATGAATATTTGTTGCTTACACAAATTAAATTAAATTACCCTTTCATTCAATTTGATGGTACCATATTATTCAACTAAATTTTTAATATTTCAATTTTAATTAAAAATAGAAAAGCTGGCTAGGTTTACCGAACTTAAACGATATTTTGACATTCTCATCATAATGAGAAGGTATGGATTTTATGTGAAAAATGACTTTCGCTGATTCCATCAAATGTCGATTTTTGAGGCCCCCTGAGTCAGAAAAAATAGTTTGTACGACGATGTCTGTCTATGTCGTTGTCGTCGTTGTATGTATACCGGATAATTTTTAAAGACTATCAAAACAACCTTTTGAATTTTCTTGAAAAATCGAAAAATTGAATTTTGATCGTAAAAAAAATAATAAACAATACAAAATTCCATTTTGCGGTTTGTGCAAAGGTACAGAAAAAAATGAATTAGCAAAAATTGTTGCCCCAAGAAGGAGCTGCAAATTTGTGATGTATCATTTTTGATAGAATGATTAGTTTATGTTTTATTCGTAAAAAACAACATCAAAATTAATAAATTAAATTTTTGAACAAACGACGCATGCTATGGAAAATAAGTATAGACAAAAGCTGCTCTTCCGAAAAAGATTTAAAACTGATTCTAATTTGTCATCAATAATTTTTTGACATGACGCGTAGTTTTGTTTTAATCGTAAAAGATAACATTCAATGTAAAACAATTAAATTTTGTTGAAAAGCGACACGAGGTACGAAAAAAATTAATCGATAAAAGCTGTTAAACCAAATAGGATCTACAAGTTTGTTATTAGTAATTTTCAGATAGGACGTGTAGACTTTCTTTTAATCGTAAAATACAAGATTAGGTATAAAAAAATTAAATTTTTGGAAAAACGACACAAGAGACGAAAAAAATGACAAAAAAAGATGTTCTACAAAAAAATATCTTCAAATAGTTTATAAACTTTTGTTATAAAAATATATTAAAAATTAAAAGATTCACGTTTGGAAAAAAGGACACAAGCTATAATAACTTTTTATTTAACAAAATTTTTCGTCTAAATTATGTCTACTGTGCTTAGAACCACCTGCCACTATGATGCGTATTTAGTAACAATTTTTTAAAAATAGGATACGCTTTTTTCAAATTATAGGAAAAAGACAATGAAAATACTTTTGTTTAATGCCAATGCATGTTATGAATTATAATAAGATAAAGTTGTTGAAATGATACATTTCTCAGGGTAGCTGGAAATAAAATTTAATGCAAAATAAGAAATAAACATTAAAGTAATATAAAATGTGTACACTATTTTGCAATATCTAAATAAGCAGTCCCAGACCGAGGTACACAAATAAATATATGTAATATACCCTTGATATGGTAAAGTTGAAAATAATGTAGAAAAGTTCGCATTTTCGATAAAATCGAGTGCAAAGGATGAGACACATAATGAGAATGTGTTCGTTAAAGCCGAAGAAGCTTCAACAAAAGATAATTCACAATCACCAAATTATAGTTGTTGATGCTTTGACCTTTAATTTTAAAAGTGAAGGAACCAACAGTCGCGCGCCCTAGGCGCGCTTAAACTTGCGTTAAAATCTAATGTCAATTGGTTGTGCAATGAGTGAGCACAAGTCAAAAAAAAATCTTCGATGCAAAAAAAATACTTTGGGACAAAATATAAATAATAAAATATATTAAGAAAATTTTTTATAAAGTACCCTGAAGAAATAAAACAAAAATAAATAGCCATTTGAGACAATATATAACTTCGCAAAACATATTATCAAACCCATCACGTCTTATGACGTCTAATGTGACTTTATAACATTTATTTTCAAAATTTCCATCGAATTCTTGGACGTCGCTCGTCCCACCTCTGCTCATCAAACACATAGGGTGATACCACTCCTTACTATTCCTTCGTGATTATTGTATAAGAAGTTCTTCTTGTAACAATTACTTAATGAAATAATTGATAGACGTTTCATGAATCCCGAGCAAGTTATAGTCCTACTTCACTTTATTACAGACGCGATATTGTGACTTTAGTGTCAGAAGTGAAATATCTTTGACCATCGTTTTTTTTTCGCACATCTTTTGTTCTTTATAGATGATTGACATTATCATTTAATTCTTCTTGATATTCAGTCGTTTCGCCCTTTTTCGATTCCAAAATACATGACGTGAAAGGTAAGGTTATTGCCATATCTATTCTGAGTTCCTGTTCATTATTTGGACATTCTTAGAAGACTTTAGATCCGTTTTATTTATTCTGCTTTTTGTTCCACGTTTAAAATTTACTCCAGATTTATGGTGACGTTAGATTTTTCAATCAGGATTTAATTAAGAATTTCGTTTCTTGTTGTGAAGTTTACGCCAAATTTATTCTGCATTTCATCATTCTTCATCATTATTATTTCCTTTTCTTTCACTTCTTCTTATTGGATTCACGAGATTGGTTCAATCATTTATTTATTTCCCAGGATTATTATTACTAGTCCGTCAATATAAATGATGTGATTATTTTTTGATAGCTGATTCAGCTAGTTCTATGCTTATATAGATTTCAAAATCTCGATATGGCTTACATGAATCGGTTGCTATGTTTTATTTGTAATCGGCAATTTCGTCCCGGCTTCTTGTCGTGGATTGATAGAGACGAAAAAGCCGCTATATGTGCAATGGCTATTACAAGACGTAATGAGATGAATAGGCCACAACTCATTGTCGACGAGCTCACCAGATTAAGCATCAATTGTAACCGATCTGTTCGAAAGGAGGTAGCTATAGTCAAGCATAATCCCTACATAATAGAAGAGCAACATTTACAGATGTTTTTGCAAGAACTTCGCAACGCTGCACTCAATCTGAGTAGGTATGAAGAATGGAACAGCTTATCAGATATAGAATTTGATAGTATGGCTCTCGTCACAAAGCAGCAATTCCGAAACCCAATACCTCGTCAGGGCAGCCAAAGGTATGTCACTAAAACAGATCTGCTCATTTTCCTATGCAAATTGCGTTAAGGGCTTTCTAGCGAATTCTTGAAGGTTATATTCCAGTACTCGAGTACACAGACTACAAGTCTGGCAGTTGCTACTGTTAGACAATCCTTAATGCAAAGATTTGTATCTGAAAATCTAGGAGTTGGTTAGATGACGAGAGAGGATTGCATTGCAAGACATGTCACCGAGTTCGCTAACGAATTGTACAATCCACAGCCTCATATACCCAGAAAAATCATTTATGTCGACGGCAGTTACAGTTACATTGATAAGAGTTGAAACTTCCATAGTTTGCGACAATCGTACAGTCGTCACAAGGGTCGTCATTAAGTCAAGCTTGCTTTACTTGTTGTACCAGATGGTTATATACTGACATCCATGGACCATACTTGTCAGACTCACAAAACAACAATGCTGCGATGCTGAAAAATGAGTTTCAATCTCCAGCCTGGACAACGTCATCTCTCTACAGAGTAAGCAAATGAATCAAGGTTGGTGACAAAGACTAAGTGGATAGTGGAAGCTATGAATGGTCACATCAAATCCATGTACAAGTTTCTTGGTAATACAATTCCTATCCAACATGTTTACAACTTTAGCGACTGTTATAGCATTGCTGGTGATATAATAAGGAGATACCATGCCTCCTGGAAACTGAAAACCTGCAGGCTAGAGGTGGTCAACTATGGGTTCGGCTGAATTCCCAGCACATGCTTAACTCATCTCGATTGACATTGGAGTTTCTTAGAGATCTAACAGTCGGCATCTATCAGTTCAAGTTAGGTTCTTCGTACATTCAGGATAAGTTACAAAGAGAAGAAGAAGAATTCCAGTTGAATTTCATGAATGAGCAACATCGTGACAATATACAAGAGCCTTGTATGATCAGCGTTAGAGTTTATTCACGATTTAAAATTTCAGCTAGGCACCAAGTTTGGATTGCTTATCTACGAACTGACGAAGACAGAACAGACTTCAATGATGATCTAATCCAGGGTTATTATAGAACGTGCAAATAAGGAGTATGAAATCTTGGCTCATGCGCACACGTGTGACGACTTGAAAATAATGTTTGGTAACCCTCTACTCATCTTCTTCACACTGTACATGAAACAATAAACAATAAGAAACCCCTTCCCTTCCCAAATCGTCCTAAGAAATCTGTGGATGAACCCTTAGGAATAGGTATACCATATGCCCACGTGGTAGTTAGTTAATTTATAATGTGATCGGAGGGTACCTTGAGGTGCCCCCCTGGCGCTCATGCTAATAAGCCTACTGTGCCACAGTCGTGTTTATTCTCAAGGCACTACTCCGAATCCGGCCATCTTCGCCGTGTGTTTTTGGATCTCCGTGGGTTTCGTTGTTACCAACGTTCTGAGTATATACCTCTCGAGTGCAAGGCGTACTTATCGCACAGTAAATGACGTCCTTCTGCGTTGATCCGGCAAAGTGATCCTCATCCACCCTGCATTTCGGCAGCCTCCCTGGCAGGCCGCAGAAAGACAATAAAGCCAGACTAGGGTGGACGAAGCGATCCCTCTGAGGTAATTAGTTATATGCTCCGCTGGAGTCTCAAGCTCAAGAAGATCGCTGACTCATTTTCAAGTCTTCTCAAACTCGGCTAATATAACTTCCCATTTGAAGCTTTGAAAAACTAATATAAATTCCAAAAATAATACAGAGCATGATAGTTGTAGAAGGCCATCCATACGAAAACTAATCTCAACACTATTCTATATTCAGAAAAAGACCCACACACAACATAGTTGAAGAAAATTTGCCGTAAAAAAAACAACAAAAAAAACGATTTTTCAAACAAAATTTCGTAACTAGCTATTATGCATCATGTTCTGCAACACTGGCGAAGCCATAAGTAGAGAGGTAAAAGTTATTAAAGTTAAAATTAATTTCAGGATATCTGAATGGTGGGCTGGTATAGCAGAAAACTACTTATTTACTCGTGACATGAGATGAACAGAGAATGGGGAGGCAGCGCACTCTATGAGAATCTAACAGAATCATACAATATATCCGATGGTGAGCCAAACGTAAGGCAGAATTACATTAATGGTTTTGTAAAAAAATCGTAAAGATCTTGTAGAAAATTCATATTTTCGGTATAAAAATTGAACTATTTTTAGCAAAATCGCCATTTTGACATAAAAATTCAACAATTTGTTTGCAATTTTGTTCCTTTCATGACTGAAAAATCTTTTTTGGTTGAAAATACCACTTTTTTGTTGGGAATTCGTTTGTTTTCATTTGGGTTAGAAATTCATCTATTTTGCTAGAAATTTCACCCTTTTCGGATAAAAATGCAACTGCTTGGTTTAAAATTAATCTTCTTTGGCTGCGGATTCAACTATTTTGTGTCGAAACTAATTTTTCTGGTTAAATTCAACTTTTTTAAATCGCAATTATAATTTTTGTATTTAAATATCATTTAGTACTTCTGTTGTTGAGATTTTATATTTTTTAGTTGTATCTTTTATGCCGGAAGGCAATACTCGATCTTGTGCTTTATAAAACTGCGATTGATGTAGCTGTTGTTTTTTTGTAGGTCTGACCGAATTTTAAGACTGCAATATTTCGCAGATTTATAGGATTTTCAACAAATACAAGAATAAAAAATGTTTAAAGATTTTTGAAGAATTTCTTCCACAGATGTTACCGGAATTTCAGGGATTATAGAAGATATCAAAAAACTAAATTTGATTTCAAATATTGCAGGCGATTCCAAGTTATTAAAAATAATTTTTAATGATTTCACAGGCTTTCAAAGTACTTGAAGGGATTTAAATGATGCCATAAGATTTTAAGTTACCCCGCGGATTTATAGGCAATTAAAAAGATTTTATGAGAATTACTGGCATTTCGCAAAATACAATGACTTCAATCAAATTCACCAGATTGCAAAGGATTTCAAAAGATTTTATAGGATTTTATAAATTCCAAGGGATACAAAAGGGATATGATGAGTTTAAATGGGAAGTATACGTCAGATTTCGAGAGTGGTATACCCCTCGTCTAAATCTAATGAAGATCAATGGTTGCCTTTATTTAGTATCTGAAAGACGATACTTGCTTAAAACCTGTAAATAAATTTATACTGACGTGAAATTTTATGAAATTTTAATCTGCTCCCTAGTTGACCACAGACAGGTCTCACTTTCTCAAATTTGAATAAACTTGATAATACACATACTACTAGTAATAAAATAATTTAAATTAAATGAGAATGTGAAAGTTTAAGAATCATACGTTAATTTATGATTATCTTGGACAAGGAATTAGTTACACATATCTTAAGAGAATACATTCGAATAATGATTGATTAATTAACGATTATGGTGGTTCAAATTTATTTTTCGCAATCGATCATTAATTTTTCTAGTCCGCTCTGCTCATTTTTCCATCTCATCAGTTTCTTTACCTGAAAAAAAAATTTTATCTGCAAAATAAAAATATTTTTTCTGAAAGAGGAGAGAAAAAAGGGCCTTACAATAAGAAGCCAAAAAGCACTTTTCAACTGGAAGCAATAAGGAGAATTTCACAAAAATGGCGGAATAATTTTGTTTATATGAAATTAATGTAGGTGTTATATTAAAATACATTTAAAACGCCTTAAATTCCTAATATTTCCTGTGAAAATATTTCATTTTTAAAAAAATAGATTAATTTGACACCAAATAGTTGAATGTTCAACCAAAAAGATTAATTTCCTATCAAAAAAGCAGAATTTTCAACAAAATACTTAAATTTCCTACAAAACAGGTACAATTCCAACCAGAAAGACGAATTTCCCAAAAATAAGTTTAATTTTCATCCAAGAAAAATTTTTTAGGTAAGAAAGAATGGAAATTGCAATCAAATTATTGAACATTGATGCCAAAAAGACAAATTTTCTACCTGAAAAAATACATTTTCAACAAAAAACTTAAATTTAAACCTAATTTTTGAAATTTTCAGTCAAATAGTATAATTTTCTACCAAATAGTTAAATTCTCAACACAAAAAGACGAATTTCAACAAAGTAAGTGAATTTTTAACTCAACAGTTGAATTTTCAAAAAAATAGATAAGTTTTCATCAAATAAAATCAATTTTTCAGTCAAGAAAAAATTAATATTTCAATCAAATGGTTAAATTTTCAAGCCGAAAAGACGAATTTTTAAAAAGTAGATAAATTTTTGACTAATTAGTTCAATTTGCAACCATAAAGATGAATTTTCAACAAAATAGATACATTTTTTACGGAAAAATATTATTTTCCATCGAAAAATGTAACAGTTAATATTTCGACCGAAAAATATTTTTATTTAAAATTTAAAAAAACCTTAACCTAATCCGATTTATTTTCAACCAAACAGTTGCATTTTCCTAACCAAAAAAAAGAATTATATTCCACTAAAATAGATGAATTTTCAAACCAAAAAGACGAATTTTCAACTCGAAAAAATACATTTTTCACAAAAAAGTTAATTTGCATAAGAAAATGTAATACTGAAATTTGTAGTTTAAAAAATTAAATTTCAATTAATGAAACCAGATATATGAATTTTCAACAAAATAGATGAATTTTCTACCTACATAATCTAGTTTTCAACTAAAAAAGATAAATTTAAAACCAAAATGGAATAGTAAAATATTCTGTTAAAGAAATTAATTTTCAACAAGAAACGAATTTTCATCAAAACAGCTTAATTGTCAGCCAAATATTAAATGTATTTCCGACAACAAAACTAATTTTCAGCCAACAACAAAATAGATTAATTTTCTACCAAAATACTGAGCAATATAGTTTAATTTTTTACAAAAAAAAAGACGATTTTATAATCAATGACTGGAATTTTCAACTTAAAAACGTAAATACTCAACCTAAAATTGGATAAGTTAAATTTCCAGTTTAAAAAAAATTAAGTTTCAACAGAAAAAAAAAAGAATTTTCAACAAAATAGTTCAATTTGCAACAAAAAAGATCAATTTCCAACTAATATGATGAATACTAAACCGAAAAAATGAATTTTCAACAAAATAGATAAATTTTAAACAAAAACTGTAATAGTTGATATTTCGACAAAAAAAAATTTATATTGTAATTAAAAACAGCTGAATTTATCTGGAAAAGACCAATTTTTAACATTTTAATTGAATTTCCAACCAACCAGTTGCATTTTTAACGAAAAAAGATAAATTTGATACCAAAATGGATGAATTTTCTATTGAAATAATGAACAAAATAGTTTAATTTTTAACGAAACAAAAGACGCATTTTCAACCAAATACTTGAATTTTCAACTAAAGTATGTAAATTTCCAACCAAAATTGGATAAGTTAAATTTTAAGTTGAAACAAAAATAATTTTAAAAAAAGTTGAATTTTCAACTAAAAAGATAAACTTTCAATTAATATAATAAGTCTTCAACAAAAAAAAACAACTAATTTTCAACAAAATTGATGAATTTAAAAACAAATTATAATACACATTTCTGACAAGAAAGTTAGATTTCCGCCAAAAATGAAATATTTTTATTTTAAATATGGAAAAATAATTCTTAAGTTTCAACAAAAAAACGAACATTCAATAAAATCGGTGCATTTTTCACTTAATGTTAAATTTTGAACTAAGATAGTATTATTTATACATCAGTTATAATTCACTTTTGAATTATTGTGTTTTTAATGTTTGATTTATAATTGCTCTTTTAAATTAAGGGTTACATATTGATAAGTATGACAAAACTGTTGTTTCAATTTAAAAATTTTAAATTTAATGGGTTAAAAATGTAATAAATCAGACTGAAACAATATTTGAATAGAGTTCAAAATGTTTTTTTTTTCAAATATCGGCAATCATTTTTTTTAAATTTATATTTACTATTTAAAATAAAGATATAAAAACTGTAATTATGAGCTGGAACAACGGATTTTCAAAAAGGGAGTTTTAGAAAAGAATTATATTTTTCATTGATTCAAGTGATTTTCCAAATCAGTTATAATTATGAATTTAAAAAAATATATATTAAAAAAACTACCAACTTCAAAAATAAAATTTTCGAACAAAAATTATAATTTTGAGTTAGGACAGGAATCTGAAGTATTTTTTCAAATCTTCCGAAATCTTTTATGAAATCTTTGTGAAATCATTAAACTCGTTTGAAATGTTTATGAAATCTACAAAATTTTTTTGTAAATACTTTGAAATATTCTTGAAATGTTTATAAAATTATTTTGAAAACTTTAAAATCTTTGTGAATACTTTGTGAAATAATTGAAATCTTGGCGAAATTTTTCAACTAGTTGCGAAATTATTGAAATCTTTCAAATCTTTTGAAATATTTGTGAAATATAAAAGATTTTTTCAATCATTTTGAAGGATTTTCGTAATGTTTATGAAATCATTGTGAAAAATTTTAAAACTTTGTGAAATCTGATTTTTTCAATATTTTCAATACTTTTCAATTGTTTCAAAAATCTGTTTGAAATTCTTATGAAATCATTTTTTAAAATCTAAACATTTTTTAAAAACGTTTTGAAGTATTTTTGAAATATTTATGAAATTATTGTGAAAAGTTTTAAATCCTTGTGAATACTTTGTGAAATAATTGAAATCGCTATCTTTGTAAATCTCTAAAAGTCTTTTTTAATATATCTGAACTCTTTTGAAATCATTGTGAAATTTGCTTTTTTTAATATTTTGAATATTTTTAAATTATTTCAAAAATCTTTTTGAAATTCTTGTGAAATCATTTTTTGAAATATTTGTGAAATATGAAATTTTTTTTTTTTTATTTTAAAGTATTTTAAAAATAACAATAAAATAATTGTGAAAATTTTAAAATCTTTGTGAATACTTTGTGAAGTAATTTGAATTTTTGTGGAATCATTGTGAAGTATTTGAGGAATTTGTAAAATCTTTGAAATATTTGTGAAATATTTGTAAATATATAGAAGTCTGTTTAAAAATTTGTGAAATTTGTTGGAATCTTTATGAAGCTGCTTTTTTTCATATTTTGAAATATTTTTGAATTTTCTTAAAAATCTTTTTGAAATTTTTATGAAATATTTGAAACATTTGTGAAATCATTGGAATCTCTAAAATATTTTGCAGTATTTGAAATATTTTGAAATATATGTGAAATTTTTTTAATCTTTTAAAATCTTTTGAAATCTTTTGAAGTTTTCTTGAAATCTGAAATCTTGAAAAATCATTGAAGTCTTGAAAATCTTTTCAAATCTTTGTAAATCATTAAAAAATTTTGAAATATTTGTGAAATCATGTAAATCTCTGATATCTTTTGAAATATATGTGAAATCTCTAAAATCTTTTGAAATCCTTAAAAATCTTTTGAAGTATTCTTGAAATCTGAAATCTTGTTTGAAATTTTTTGAAATATTTCTGCAATCTTTCCGAAATTTTTTAGAATTATAAAAATAAATTCATTGTCATT
This sequence comes from Andricus grossulariae, assembly GCA_011634705.1. Lineage (NCBI taxonomy): Eukaryota > Metazoa > Arthropoda > Insecta > Hymenoptera > Cynipidae > Andricus > Andricus grossulariae. The sequence continues at coordinate 111,089,908 of JAABKJ010075445.1, read as the reverse complement.
TCCCATTTTACCTCGGTCTTTAGAAATTCCTAGTCACTTCCAAAAGGTCTTGCACTCCCCGGTTTCTTATGTCCTTATCACAGTGATAATTGGCGATCATTTTGAGACTAAAATTTCAAAAGTTGTTGTAGCAGTTTTTGAAAAAAAACGACATTTTTGACTAAAAAATTGTTTCATTTCACTTTTGCTAAGATAACTCAGAGTCCTTTTGAGTTGAGTTTTACCAAAGCGGACTCTGATAATCAGTCACAGATTCAATTATTTTCTTCTAAATGGCACATTGGTTTGTATTTTGAAATTTGTTATCATTAGGTTATTTTCATCAAAATTATAAACTATTTCAAAGATAATATGAATCATAAGAAGGAATGAACTTATTGCAATTGAAAATGCAGTTAAAATTATAGATATTATATTTACCAACAATATTGGTGAAAGCTGCTAAGCTGAGGAAAATGGTGTAACTTTTTGAATTTTTACCCATAATCGCTGGCTAACGAACTTGGCCTTTAGTTTAGGACACTAAAAAAAAGTATACCAAAGGTAAATTCAACAAATGTATTTGCATTGTCTCTTTTTATAATTAAAAAAAGTGTGCATCCTATGAGAAAAAAAATGTTGTTATCAAACATTTCATTGTAACTTGTGCGGTTTTTCCACAAATTTAATTTTTTTATTTTTAATGCGATTTTTTATGATTAAAACAAAAACTAAGCTTCTTCAAAAAAATTATTCATGACAAATTTTTACAGCTCTAGATGAGAATGTAAAATGTTAAATTTGTAACCCAAAATGGAATAGTTATATTTACAGTTTAAAAAATTAATTGTTAACCACAAAAATCGAATTTTCAACAAAATCATTAAATTTGTAATGAAATAATTAAATTTTCATTTATAATGAAGAATCTTCAATAAAAAGAAATTTGGAACCAAATAATTAAATTTTCGACCAAGAAGTCGAATTTTTGGCCATAAATATTAAATTTCTACCGAAAATGATACATTTTTAACAAAATAGTTTTTCAATTTTCAAAATAAATTTCAACTAAAATGAGGAACCTTTAACCAAAAATAAATTTTCAACAACGAAGATTAATTTTCTAACAAAAGACAAATTTTCAATAAAATACATAAATTTGCAAGTAAAAAGATTTTCCAACCTAAAAAGAATACTCATGTTTGCAGTGAACAAAAATTAATTATTAGCTACAAAAAGAAATTAGTTAATTTTGTAACCAATGAATTAAATTTTCAACTATAATATGGAATCTTCAGTAAAAAAAAACTACATTTGGAACCAAATAGTTGACTTTTCTACCAAAAACGATGAATTTTCAACAAAATACATACATTTTGATCATAATAGTTAAATTTTTACCGAAAGAAATAAATTTTTCTCATGTGATATTAATTTTCCACCAAAAAGGCAAAATTTTCAACAAAATACATGAATTTTCAAAATAAAAGACAAATTTTCATTCCAGAATGGAATAGTTATATTTACAGTTGAACAAATTAATTGTCAACCAGAAAAAATTAATTTTCAACAAAATCGTTACATTTTTAACCACAGAATAAAATTTTCAATCACAATGTTGAATCTTCAATAAAAAAAAATTAGTTTGCAACCAAATAGTTGAATTTTCGATGAAAAAGATGAATTTTTACCCAAAAATAGAATATATATATTTTCAGTTTGAAAAAGTTATTTTTAAGAACAACAAAAAACGAACTTCCAGCCAAGTAGTTGAATGTTCAACTAAATAAGATAAATTTTCATCCAGACATAGAGGAGTTAAATTTTAAGTTAAAAAGTTAATTTTCAACAAAGAAAAAAGAATTTTCAACCAGTAAAATTAATTTTCAACAAAGAAGATATAGTTTCCACCAAAAATATAATAGTTTCATTTTCAGATAAAAAATATATTTTTTAACAAAATAAACAAATAATTTTTAACCAAAGGAATTAATTTTCAACCAAAAAGATTACTTTTGTGACAAAAAAGACGAATTTCAACAAAATGCATGAATTGTCAACTAAACATGAGACAAATTTTTAACCAAAAATGAAATAGTTATATTTTCAGTTAAAAAAATTAGTTATTAACAAAAAGAAAAATGATTTTCAACAAAATAGTTAAATTTTCAACCAAAGAAATGAATTTTCAACGAAATGGTTAAATTTTCAAGTAAAGAAATAGAATTTTTAACCAAACGGGGTACTTTAATCGAAACTTGTTCAAGGCAACCGACACTTTCCCTAACTTTCACTGTCTTTTCCCTGAGCAATTTTTCATTTTCTGTGGCCGTGATTAATTTTTCGTTCAGGTTCAATTTCCAACGAAAGGAATTACTTTTTAACCAAAAATATAAATTTTCAACCAGTAAAATTATACTTGTACCAAAAATGACGAATTTCTAACAAAATACATGAATTTTCAACAAAATAGTTAAATCTTTAACGAAAAAAATGGATTTTCAACAAAGAAGACAATTTTTCTAACAAAAAAGACGAATTTTCAACAAAATTCATACATGTTCAACAAAATAAATGAATTTTCAAAATAAGAAACGAATTTTCAACAAAAGCGTTAAATTTTTAACCCAAGAATTAAAATTTTAACTATAATGATGAATCTTCAGTATAAAAAAATAATTTTTAACCAAATAGTTGCATTTTTGATCAAAAAGATGAATTTTTAACCATAAAGATTAGTATTATAAGTTGAAAATTCAACTCCGTAGTTCACAATTAATGTATTTTTTTTAAATTTGCCTTTTTTGTAGAAAATTAATCGTTTTGGTTATTAATTTTTGTTGTTGAAAATTTAACTATTCCATTTTTTATTTTATATTTAGCTTTTTTTTGTTGAAAATTCAACTATTTTTCTACAAAATTTATATATTTTGTTCAAAATTTGTCTGTTTTTTAGAAAATTATTTTTAGCTAAAAAATGTATATTTTTGGTTAAAAATCAATTTTTTAAATTCAAAATTTGAATATTCAATTTTTGATTGTAAATTAAGTTCTTTTAGTTAAAAATTCAACTATTTGGTGGAAAATAATGTGTTTAGTTACAAATTTGGTTTTTTTGTAGAAAATTATCTTTTTGACTGAAAATTCACCTTTTTGCCTAAAAATTCATATTTTTCAAATTGAAAATTTGTGTTTTTAACTGAAAATTTGTCTATTACATTTTCGATATTAAATTTATTTTATTTAGCTGAATATTCAACTAATCCTGTCTTTTGTTTGAAATTCTTCTTTTTTTTCTAAAATATTATTTTGTAGCTAGAAAATTTATCTTTTTGATTGAAAATCCGTTTTTTTCTTTGTTTGGTTGACCCAACCAAATAGTTTTGTAAGTGCAAGAAGAAGAAGAAGAAGAAGCCTGGGTGGAGCGCGTATAAAATGACCCTCTCCAGGAAGAATGAAGAAAGTGGGGTCGATGGGGTCGTTGGGGTCGTTGGGGTCGTTGGGGTCGAGGGATGCTTCGCGCTCATCAAGAAAACAATATAGCCGCGCCCCGCGGTGAGCTTACTGGCCTTACAGGGTGTCAAATCCGTAAACCCGTAAAGGGCGTAAAGCGTATAAACGTAAATGTATGTATGAGGAAGGAAGGAAGGAAAGTGATGTGACGGGACGGGAGGGGAAGGGGAGGGGTGCGACCCCCTCCTTGCCCCGCTTGACACCCAACCGGATCACAGGCGCCTCCAAACACTCGATGCTTTATTCATGAGGACTCTCACCGCGATAACACTGATTCGTTTAATAAACGGCAGAGGGGTGAATCCCCCCACCTCTTTCTCTCTCACTCCCTCTCTCCTTCTCTCTCTCTCTCCATCTCTAGAGCCTTATTCAACTGACTATTATACAATTTATATTCCCATACTCCAGAGAGGGTCTTTTTATTATTATTTTTTTAATTTCCTTCTTCTCGCCCCCCCCCCCATCCAAGTACCTTTTTACTTGTTTATTCGCAATTTTTCGGTACTAAAAAATATAATTTTTCTACTAGAAAAAAAGGGAATTTTTAACCAAGATTAATTTTGTAGCTGAGAAAAAAAATGTCTAGAAGAAGAAAACAAACTTTTAAGAAATTATGTAAATTTTCAACCAAATAGTTGAATCTTCAACGAAAAAAAGATGAATTTGAAGTCAAAAGTGGAATAGTTAAATTTTTAATAAAAAAGATCAAAGTCAACAAAAAAAAACGAATGTTGAGAAAAATGGTTAAATTTTACTTTAAGAAGTTGAATTTTCTACTAGAATGATTCATTCTTAACCCAAAAATTAATTTTCAGCAAAAAAATTCGACTTTCAACGAAGTAGTTGAATTTTCAACCAAAAAGATTAAATTTTTAGCTGAAAAAATAATTTTCTAAAAAAACAAAAAATTAAGAAAGTACATAAATTTTCAACCAAATAGTTGAATTTTCAAGAAAAAAAGATCAATTTAAAATCAAGAATGAAAGTTAAATTTTCAATAAAAAAATTAATGTTCAACCAAAAAAATGGTTTATTAAATTTTATTTATTTCATTTTATTATTAAAAAATGGTTAATTCAACTTTAAGAAATTGAACTTTCTACTAAAATGGTAAATCTTCAAACAAAAAATTAATTTTTATAAAAAAAATGACTTTCAACGAAATAGTTGAATTTAAAAAAAATAAATAAATAAAATAACCAAAACGATTAATTTTCTATAAAAAAGGCAAATTTTAAGCAAAATAAATTAATTTTGAACTAAATAGTGGAATTTTCAACTCAATAAAATAAATTTACAATAAAAAATGGAATAGTTAAATTATTACATAAAAAGATTGACTTTTAACAAAAAAAAAAAGAAAGAAAAAGACCAATTTTCTAGATAAAAAAATAATTTTCTGGACAAAAATTTTAGAAGAATATACATGATTTTTCAGTCAAATAGATGAATTTTCAAAAAAAAATATAAATATACAATCAAAAATAAAATATTTCCAATAAAAATTTATAAACTTCTTGAAAATGTTGAAAAGTTGCAAAAGAATAAAAAAAAGTTTTCAAGATTCCTGAAAAAATTGTTAATAATAATTTTTTTTTTTTTTAATTAAGTTTCAACGAAAATTTCAAATGATTACAAGACATTTTGGAAGATTTTCTAAAAATTTTGAAAACAAATCTAGAAAATATTAAGGCAATTTTTTTAATTTTGAAAGATGTTTTGAAAATGCTAGAAAACATTTGAATAATTGTAAATATATTTAGAAGTCTTAAAACAACTTCACAAATATTTTAAAATTTAAAGAAAATAAAATTAAAAATAATATGTACAATGCTGAAGATTTCGGGGGAACAAAATAAGAAGGATTTTAAGAATTTTTTAAAGTTTCAAGAGAAAAAATCATTGAAAAAGGTATTTAGAAGTTTCAAAACAATTTCAAAAATTATTTCAAATTTGAAAAGATTCAAAAAAAAATTAAAAACAAAATGTAGATTTTTGAAGATTTTCCAATCAAATTTTTGAACTTCTTATTGACTTTGAAAGGTTTCAAGGGTTTAAAAAAATGACTTAATATTTCTGGGTAAATTTAAAATAATTTTTTATTCAAAAAATTAATTTTCAAAGCAAATTTAAAATTCTCGAAAAAGAAAATATTTCAAATAGAATATCCCTTTTTAAAATTCCAAAATTGGAGAATGCCAAAAAAATAAAATTCCAGACAGTTTATAATATGTCCAAATTTGAAAATTTCCGAATTGATATGTTTGAAAAGTTGTTAAAATAATAAATATTTAAATAATAAACGAAATAAAAAATATTTTTATCAACAAAAATAATTGTATTTATTATTTATTATTTTACTATGAAAAATTTGTGTATTTGTTTAGATTATTCAGGAATTTCAAATTTTCGGAAATTGTCAAGTTTCGGAAATTTTCCATTGTCGGCAAAAAAATCTGAAAGATTATGATGGAATTTTTTTAGTTTTGAAAGATTTTTCAAAATTTTAGAGAAAATACGAGTCACTTTAAAACATATTCAGACGTTTTAAAAAATATTTCCGGGTTAATTTCTTCCAAAAATTTGGTAAAATTGAAAAAAAAAAATAGTTTTCTCTAAAATTTGTTTGTAATGTATATTTTTCTTAAAGTAGTTACTGAGAGCTTTTTTGTTTAAAACAATATTGATATTTATTATTTGTTCCTAACTAAAGAGTCAAAGCTGAAGATTTTAGAAAAAGCCACAACTTTCTAGAATTACTCTAAGAGAAGATAGTTTTAAACAATAATATATTATTTAAACAATTATGTTTGGTAACTTGCATTAATTATTACCTGACTATGTAAAAACTAGACAAAAAGTTAAAAATTTCAGAAAAAAACTGCAAATGTCTAGCATTACGATAGGAGAAGATATTTATAAACAATAATAAATTGTTTGAACAATTATGTTTATCAATTGGAATTATTTATCACCTCACTCTAATTGAAAAGTGGACAAAAGATTCTTAATTTCAGAAAAAAACCGTAACTTTTTAGCTCTTATCTAAGAGAAGATAGTTATAAACAATAATAAATTTTTCAAACAACTATTTTTGTTAACTTGCATGAGTGAGAAGTGGACAAAAAATAAAAAATCTACTAATTAAACCGCAGCTATCTGGCATTAATATAGATGAAGATTGAAGATTGTCATAATCAATAATAATTTGTTTAAAAATTATTTTCGACAAATTTAAATGTTTATTAAGTCACACCACTTTAAATATAGACAAATAGTCAAAAATATTAGAAAAAACCGCAACTTTCTAACATTCAGCAAAGAGAATATTATTTAATAAAATAATAAATTGTTTAAACAATTATTTTTGTTCACTTGAATTAATTATTACTTCACTCTAATTGAAAGGTGGACAAAAAGTTGAAAATTTCAACAACAACAAATTGCTAGCATCTAGTATTAATATAGAATAAGATGAACAAAAATAATTTGTTTAAACATTTGTTTTTGCTAAATTGAATTGAATATTAACTCATTCCGAGTAAAAAGTGGACAAAAAGTTGAAAATTTCAGAAAAAACTGCAATTTTCTAGCATTATTCTGAGATAATATTATTAACAATAATAAACATTTTATAATATTTAACAATTTATTTCTATTCTATGGCTAATTGTAAAGAGAAATATCGATTCTCAACTCGATTCAGCCAATATTGACGATTCTGAATAAAATTTACAAAAACGTCTATTTTTCTTATATGTGTCACTCTTCTCATGTATTTTTAAGGAAAGATGTTCTGAATAAAGTTATTTCATTATTTTCATTATTACTTATCAGGGAACTTTGAACAGATTTCATAGGAAAAATATACAAAGATTTATGGAGAAAGCGTCCACATATTTCTTTAAGAACAATATTATCGTCACGAAAAATTTATAAGTTGTACTCTTCAACAAAACTGTTGAATATTCAACCTGAGAAGATGACTTCTATACAATATAGTAAAATTTTCAACAAAATAATTGAATTTTCCACCAAAACAGTTGAATATTCAACTGATAAAGTACAAAATAAAAAAAAATTAATTGAAAAAAAAATCAACTGAATAGTTTAATTTTTACCAAATTGTTGAAGCTTTTAACCGAAAAGACGATTTTTCTACAAAACAGTTGAATTTCTCACCCGCAAGTATGAATTTTCAACCAAAAAGGTAATGTATGACCAAATAGTTGAACTTACAATATAGAATTTGAAACGTAGTTCAAAGTTAAAGGATTTCAAATTTAATATTTTTAATTTGAAATATATACATAATTGTTAGATATACATTTTAAATGTCTTAAGTATTTTAGAAATGAACGACTTAATATTTGAAGATTTTTTTACTCATAACATTCAAAATTCAATCGTTTTAGCTCGAAACATAAATTAGATCATTTAAACCTATAGTGTCTGAAATTCATCAATTGTTGTTTGAGTTTCTATAGATTTATCACTTTTCTGCAAATTCCATAATTTGGAATTCAAATAATACAAATTAGATAGTTTCAAATTGAAAAGCTTAATAATTGAGTAATTTTATGTTTAAAGCCTTCTATACTTCAGGGAAAATCGAAATTTTGAAGATTTTGAAATTGAACCATTTGAGATTCTGAAAATGTTATTTTCAACTTAAAGCCTTAGTAAGTGTCGAATAAGTTTAGATCTAAACATTCAAAATTGCTTGGTATTGAATTAAAATCTTTCAAACTTGTAGATACATAAATTAAAATATTTCACACTTGCAGATATATAAATTAAAATATTTTAATACTTTCATAAATATTATTTTCCGATAACGAACATCACCAAAATGGTTAATCTTTAGTACAAAAATGAATTTTTGCAAAGAAAGTCATCGCCATCTAGTTGATTCTTCAACCAAACAAAAATTGAATTTTTAACGAAACCTGTGATATTTAATATTTAAACAAAAAAGATTTTTTATTTAAGGTCAAAAATAGTTGAATTCGATGGAAAAGACAACTTTTCAACAAAATACATGAATTTTTCTACAAGAAAAGATCAATTTTCAATTAAAAATATCAAATTTCAAAAAATTGGTTTTAAGCAAAAATAGAATTGTTACCTTTTCAGTAAAAGAATTTAATCCACAAAAAAATGACTTGTTAGAACAACTGTTAAATTTTTATTCGAAGAGATGAATTTACATCTCAAATGATGAATATTCATAAAAAAACGAATTTCCAAGAAAAGATTTCATGATTCATCCAAAGCGTTGCATTTTCAACCAAAAAGTTAATTTTTTAACGAAGAAGAATAGTTGAATTTACAGTTAATTTATGGGATTCAAAAACGGGAAAAGAATTTATGATTAGCCTCTAATCTGTTAAGCTGGTCTGCCGTTTAAGTTAATATTAAAATTATTTAAATATTTTCAAATGGAAAGAAATGTCTAAAGAATATAATTAAATGTATTCTCATACTAGGATAAAATATTTTTAAGTCATTATTCATTGATCTATTCACGTATATATTCCAAAGAGACAAATCTTCAACAAATGACGTAAATTTTCAAACAAATAGTTGAATTTTTGAACTGAAAAAAATCAATTTTTAATCAAAAGTCGTTAAAAAGACCAATATTCAACACAACAGTTGAATTTTTCACGAAAAAGGATGACTTTTTATCAAAATAGTTTAACCAAAAAAGATGAATTCTTAAGAAAAAATATAATAGTAGACTTTTCAACCGTGAAGAATGAGTTTTCAATAAAAACTAGTTGGACCATCTTATCTTGTTCTATTAATTCAGTTCTCAAGAAAAAGGGGAGAGACTGTGAAGCCTACAGCAATAATTAGGAATTTTTATTATTTATAGAATAAAGTATAATTGTCTGAATAAATATTGAAGTTTATTTTTCATATTTTTAAAATATAAGTTTGGAGATCCAGAAATTTTGCTCAGAATACAAGGTTTATTTTTCATTGCACTCTTTTTGATTTTGGACCCTGAAGCTTTCCGACTTCAATCCGGGTGATTTAAAGAAACAAATGTTAGCTCATACGACATCGACAGATCCTTCACATTTCTGTGGAAGATGCCGTGCATCTCCTTGTCGAGGAGATGTTCGCAGAAGTACTTCTCCGGTGCTTCATCAATCCAGGCCTTTAGGAGTGGGTACTCGAGATAGATAAGATTTGCTGCATTTTGCTGATCCCTGATATGAAAAAAAGCCGTGTGTTCCAGCAGCCTCCTCCGTTGCTTTGTACAGAAACACCCCTTTGCCCACTTCTTCGTGTTTCCTGACCATTTTAAGAAGAGGGTAGTGTCCATTTGCGACTATATGTGCTGAACCTGTACTGTTGTGAAGACATACGAGATTTATTATTCCGCGACCACATTGATGGCGTGAGACGTAAAGTCGGAAAACAGAAGATTTAAGGTGCATCCTTTTTTTCATGTGCATAACCTTTCGGGACCCAATATCGAGGGGTCTTCCGGGATGCCATTGCGTGTTCCTTTCTTCAAATAAGCCTTGGCGTGTTTTTATAACCTGAACTATATTCCAATCTCATGATTGTATTCTTCGACAATGTTTAGAGCTAGATGTAGTTTCCCTTCATTTTCAGCATAGATCTTAAGATCATTCACGTAAAATACATGAGTGACCTTATGCTTTCGATTTCCAGGTTTGCTGCAGAGATACTGTTCGACATGGCAAAGTGCAAGATAAAATGGCATTACTGTGAGGCAAAAGAGGAGAGGGCTCATGGTGTCGCCCTGGAACACACGTCTCTGGAAGGTGACACTGTTAGTGATCATACGATGTTTTCCAGATGAGATAGTGCATCTGGTTTTCCAAAGAGGCATTAATCTCTCTATGCACCTCACGATGTGTGGATGAACCTTCAAGCTTTCCAACACACAGGTGATCAGTCCATGGGAGGTTGAATCAAAAGCCTTTCGGTAATTAATCCAGGCCATCGATAAGTAACGCTGATAGAATGCTATGTCTATACAGACACATCTATTGATGAGCAGCTTCTCCCGACATCCTGCTACACCTTTTTTTGAGCTGCGTTGTTCATGCATCTCTTGCTACACAGTTTCAATTGTTCTAACAATCCTATAATTCAGGATAACTGTGAAGATCTCATACAGTATGTTCAGACAAGTTATTGGCTTGTAATTTGTAGGGTCAGCTGAGTTGCCTGTCTTCGGCAGGAGCACTGTGCGCCCTTTCACTAACCGCTCCGGAATAGGCTCTTCCAACCTGAGATATGAGGTGAAAATGCGGGCCAGATTCTGGTGGGTTGAAGAAAACTCCTTCAACCAGTAGGTCTGGATACCATCTGGCACCGGAGCGGAATGGTTCTTCATGCCTCTTGATGCATTTTTCACCTCCTTGGTAGTGATAGTTGGGCATTCCTCCTCAGGTGTTATAAGAACACTGCACAGCACCTTGAAGCTATTTATATTCTTTGAGTGTTCTTTCAGTGGATGCTGGATTTCGTGACTCCTCTACAAAACGCCTCGACCTCCTCTGGTGTGGGCGGGTGGACTACAGTAACTGGAGAGTCTTGGAACAGTCCAGATAGGTCAGACAAGAACTGTCTATGACAGTTGATTTTCTATGATGGTTTCATATTTTAAACTTCATTGCAACAATAAGAAAGCCCTATTGAGAAATTCTTAACGTCTCTTCCCATTTTTAAAATATTGCCTTCTGATTATTCACACAAAGTTATACGAATTTCTTAGAATCTCTAAATTACAACGGATCAACATAGGATCAATATGGATCAAAAAAAAATTTTTACAACTTTTTCCGGTTGAATATTTGATCTATTCACCATATAAAATGGCAGAGTTAAATTTACAATGAAAGAGGCGCATTTTCAAGAAATTAGATCAATGTTCTATCCAAGAAGATGAATTTCCAAAACAAATACATGAATTTTCTACCAATAGTTGAATTTTCAACCTATAACGGAAAAATTTTTAACCAAAAATGGAATAGCTACATTTTCAGATGAAAAAATATAATAATTTTTCACCAAGAAAAGTGAATTTTCAACAAAACAATCAATTCACGACAATTTTGAACAAGTTTGATTTAATTTAAATGTTGAAGATATTTCAAATTCTTTTTTCTCATTTTCAGGGTTTTTGGGGATTTTAAAGGAAAGTTTTCAACGGATTTTGAGTGATTTAAAAAGATTTCAAGATATTTGAAAAATTTCAAGCGATTTCAAAGAGTTTTGTAGAATTTATAAAAATTTCAGTTCCAGGAATTTAGATAATGTAGAATATTCAAGGAATCTATGGAATTCAGAAAAATTAGAGATTTTAGAAAATTAAATTGAAAAACTAATTAAAAAATCTTCAGTATATAATGCTTTTTTCAAATTTTTTAATTCTTTTTTTTTTATTTTTCATTTGTAAGATTTGGAAGATGCGAATATTTAATTTTAAAAGATAAATATGATATAGTACCACTTTTCGAAAATTCAAATGAAAAAATTTTTAATTCTACACATTCTAAATTTTGAAATGATCGACTTTCAATATGTAAAATTGAATAATTTTCAATTTTAAGTGTGCAATATAGTTTAGAATGTAACAGTTGAATTTTGTGAAAAAACCGTCTGCTGAAAATTGAATTGTTGAATTTTGTAAAAAAATATTTTCAAAAATTCTACTGCTGAATTTTCAACATTTGAACTTCGTAAAAAAATTACTCTGTTAATAATTCAACTGTTGAATTTTGTAGTATATTCTTCTCTGGAAAATTTAACTGTTGTATTTTCAACCAAGAAGATTAATTTTCTACGAAGAAAGACGAATTTTCAACGAAATAGATTAATTTTCTACAAAATAGTTGAATCGTCAACTAACGAAGAATAATTTTTTCAATAAAAAATGGAATAGTGAAATTTTCAGATAAAAAAAGTAATTTTCAACGGAAAACAGAACGAATTTTTAACAGAATACATGAATTTCAAATTAAATACCTAATAGAATTTTATACTTTAAAAGATCAATTTTCATAAAAAAAGGGAATAAATAAATTTTCAGTTTGAAAAATTAATTTTGAACAAAATGCTAGAACAGTTAAATTTTCATTCAAATGAATCTTCAGTCAAAAAAATGAATTTTTAATAAAGTAGTTGAACTTTTAATCAACTTTAGAAATTAAAAAATACAATTATTTTCAAACGATAAGGTTCTAAAAGATTTAAAAATGAAACCAAACCATTTTCAATGTTTCGATATAAAATGATTTTAATTGAAATGCTTGAAATTCAAGATTGTTTGATTTAAAAAAATTTCTATTTTGAAATAATTTAATGTTGAAAGTTACAAGCTGAAAGCTGATTAACTAATATATAGAATTGTTCAATTTACAATTATGAAATATTCAAAAACAGGGAAATCATACAACTTTTATAATATTTGAATTAATTTTGACTTTTTTATATAATAAACTGAAAAGGTTAAAAACTCTACCTATTCTTGAAATTAAAACATTGTAATTGGAATAGATTCAAGCAATTTCATTATTTTCACTGAAACCGAAGGAGCTAACATTAGAAGTCAAAAAGGTTATAGGCTTCTTCTGTATTTCAAAAATTTTAGTTACCAATTATTAATTTGATTTTGTTGTACAATTTCGAAGATTTGAAATTGCTCTAAAAGAATTTCATATATATTACCAATTGATAATAAGATGTGAATTTGGGATGGGAATTAATTGAAAAAAAAAACAGTGTGTGCCAGTGAGGTCACGCGCCAAAAATGAAACTTTAATGGATTAGGTTTGAAATTTTTGGTGAGGAATTATCATGAGTTCTGAGGAGATCAGGGAGATCAGGGATTGTTGACCTTGAACATTGAAAATGGCACGTTTCAGTTGAAAGTGTATCATATTTTATCATGAAGTATCATAGTATATCATAATGTATCACAGCGTATCATAATGTATCATAGAGAATCATATGGTAACATATAGTATCACAGTTCATCATACTGGTGGTTCATATTGTAACTTGGTACAGCATACTGTATATCGTATCATACTGTATCATAGTGTACGCTATTGTTTTGTCTTGTATCTAATTGCATCGTGTTGTATCATGTTGCATCATTTTGTATCATGTTGTATCATATTGCATCATGTTGTATGATAATGTATCATACTATATAATATTGCATAATATTACCTCATATTGTATCATGCAGTGTGATAGTGTATCATACTATCATACTATCACATTTTATGATACAATATGGTGTAGTATATTGCATCGTATTGTATCATGTTGCATCATTTTGTATCATGTTGTATCATATTGCATCATGTTGTATCATAATGTATCATACTATATAATATTGCATAATATTACCTCATATTGTATCATGCAGTGTGATAGTGTATCATACTGTAGCATACTGTAATATACTGTGCCATGTCGTGTCCTGTTGGATTATATTGTATCATACTGTATCATTATGTACCATTTTGTATTTAATTTTATCATATTGTATCGTTATACTAAATTTACTGTACGCTGGTATACTAAATTTGATTTCATGTTGTGCATTCTTGCTTCCATTACATGTATACTGAATCTAGTACAGATTTCTTTGACAGTGTAGCATTACCAATGCCTTTATTAGATATAATTACTAATTCATTTAGTCAGTTATTCTTACTCACTGAATTTGTAGATTTTTACTAATTACTAGTAAACGAATCAGCACTATTTGAATTAGTAGAAAAATACTACCAATTAGTAGTTTTCTACTAATTCAGATTTCGAGAGAAGATCGAAGTGTGTGATTTAGTTAACAATAGAAATAACTGAGAATAATAATGCCTACAATATGCAATGTTGTTTTCATGAATGCAAAAGACGCATACGACCTTATTTCATGAAGATATTAATGATGCGTTTCCATGTGTTGCGTACCAGACCGCCGCCAGACATTATCATTCTGAATAATCGTTGTTATTGTTACGCTAATACGATTCATCTTATAACTAGCACATTTCAGAAGATCAATCTCAGCTCTGACAGAAGAATAAATAAATAATGCATTCTTTACGTTACTAATTATTGCTCTCAATTAGAAATCTTCTATCAGATATTTTCCTTCTTCCTCGTGGAAAATGGAACATACTTTCTTGCTTTTTATCATATGAGCGTATAAACAATCATCATATTGAGGCTTGATCAAAACAAAGTTGCTCCAGGTCAGGGAGTTTTAAAATGATCGAGTCAAGTAATGAGTCGTAAAAAAATATTTATAATATTCTAAACAAACACAATAAATTACAAACAAAATTACAGGAAAGTACAACATTTTTTCTGTTGAGACGAATATTGTACTTTTTTATAATGGTTTGTGCATTGTTGTATTTTATTGTAGTTTTTATTTTCTATAAAACTTTAATAAGTTGTTCTTTTTCGGACCAGGATAACAAATATTGAAAATATTGCAATGAGATTTCAAATTAAGATGTGTGCATGATCGATATTACAAGAAAAGCTTCTATGTTTAAACATTAAAGGAATGGTAGAATATTAAAAGACAATAAGGAATAATTGTTATTTAAAAAAAACCTTACTTTTGAAGTTTTTTTTTATATAGCAATCGATTGGACACCATATATGTCATTTAAAATTATGTCTGTGCAGTATTCTCAATATTAGTCATCCTAAGTCGAAAAAGAACAAATTTTAGACTGAAAATAAGAATTAAACCATTGAAAAAACTTTTTTCAAAATTATATAATTTTAGGCAATTTTAAGCTACAAACATTAATTTACGCATTAAAATTTTTTTTCAAATCTTTTTAAATATTCTCTTAACAATTTGTTAAAAAAAAATCATCCAAAAATGTTCCGAAAATCTGATAATAAGTTTATTATCGTGGCTCTCGAATTTTTCTTACAATTTTTTGAAAATCCTGCATAAGTAACAAAATTTACTTAAAATCATCCAGACTTTTTTTTTGAAAATTTTGAAAATGTTAATGAATATTCTTTCAAACTTAATTTTTAAAAATATACATTGTGTTTTAAATGTTTTGAAATTTTTTCACGTTTTAAATTATTTTAGCATCTTTTCAAAACTTCTAAACATATTTGAAACTTACTCGATTATTTTCCAGATTAATAATTGTTCAATTGTCATTTATTATTCAAACTTTTTTTAAAAATCTTTTTGAATATTATCCTAAAATTAATTTTTCAAAATGAAAAATTATTTCAAATTTTCCCAGAAAACTTGAGAATTTTATTTTATTTTCTCAAAACCTAACATTTTATTTCGAAATCTTCAAAAATCTAAATTTAGTTTTTTATTTTTCGATATCTTTTCCAGTTTCAAATTAGGTTTGGATTTTCTTAAAACTTGTAAATATCTCTTAAAATAACTCAATTTTTTCCAAATTGATAATTTTTTAATTGTTGTTTATGCATCAAAATTCAATAATTTCACTTACATATTAAAAAATCATCTATTTTAGTAGAAATTGCATTTTTTTGTATAAAAATGCACATTTTTAGTTAAAAAATCAACAATTTGTTAAAGTCATCCTTTTTTGTCGAAAATACAACTGTTTTGTTGAAAATTCAACTATTTCATACAAAATGTAATTGTTGTTTACAATTCATATTTTGATGTTAAAAAGTAAACTAAAAAATTTTTCCATGAAAAATGGTGTTTTTAATTTGAAAAATCATCTATCTTAGTAGAAATTGCATCTTTTTTGGATAAACATGCAACTATTTATTTGAAAATATAACAACAGAATTCTTTTAACTGAGTCTTAATAATTTTACCTCAGTTTATTGAAAGAAATCTATTTTTTATTAAAAAATTTTTGAAAGAAGAATGCATTAAATATTAGCAATGTTAGAAATACATTAAAATTTTTGATAGTTTCTTTTCCTAATTGGAAAATGTAATTATCTAAACAGATTGGTTCACAATCAACCAAAAATATTAACAAATTCCCGAATATAAAAAATTAATTTTTTCTATAAATAAAAAAATTTTAATTGTGGTATAATTTTTATTGTAATAATTAAATTAATGTTATGTATAAAAAAATTTAATTGTTTAAATTCGACAATTTTCTGTCGAGAATTTTTTAATTTGTTAATATTATAAACTGTCGGGAATTTTCCAATCGGTTAATATTATATACTGTTCGTGAATTTTTTTATTCGGATATTAACTAATCCTAATTTTTTAAATAAAAATTTACTTTTAAAGTTGAAACTTAATGGGTTTTGTTGCAAATTCGATTTTTTTTTGTAAAAAAATTAATCTTTCTTAGTTGAAAGTTTTATCCAATTTTGTTGAGTTCAGCTGTTTTTGACTTAAAATTCACATCTTTTTGTGTTGAAATATAAACTATGTATTACATTTTTTGTTCAGAGTTAATCTTTTTTGGTTGAAAATTAAAACTACTTAGTTGAAAGTTAAAATCTGTTATTAAAAGTTCAGTTTTTGTGTTTGAAGATTCATACTTTTAATTGAAAATTCATCTCTTTTGTTGAAAATTTAACTGTCTGTTTTGCTGATTTTTTTTTTTTTTAGAAATTAACTTTTTTTTACCCAAAAAGTAACTATTCGAGTTGAAAATTTAACTATTTTTTTTTAAATTCGTTTTTTTTTCAAAATTAATTTTGTTAATTGAAAATTTAACTAATGCAGATGAATGTTCATATATTTGGTAGAAAGGTTATTTTTTAAATTAAAATTTATCTTTTTAAGTTGAAAATTAATGGGGTTTGTTGAAAATTCGTTCTTTTTTGTAAAAATTAATGTTTCTTAGTTGAAAGTTTGCCCTTTTTGTTGAATTCAACTGTTTTTGACCTAAAATACACACCTTTTTTAGTTTAAATATATACTACGTATTACATTTTTTGTTGAGAATTAATCTTTTTTTGTTGAAAATTAAATTAATCATTTTAATTTAAAATTCATATCTTTTGTTGAAAATATAACTATTTTGTTCAAAATTCTTTTTTTGTTTTGTTCAGAAATTATTTTTTTTTAAATATAAAATTTAACTATTCCAGTTGAAAATTTAACTTTTTTTTATTGAAAATTCGTTTTTTTTGTTGTTGTTGAAAATGAATTTTTTTTACTGAAAATGTAACTAATTCAGCTGAATATTCCATCATTTTAGTTGAAAATTTATCTATTTAGTTGAAATTTAATTTTTCAATCGAAAATTTAACTATTCGATTTTTAGTTGAAAATTTATCTTTTTCAGTTGAAAATGTATTTTGTTGAAAAATTGTTCTTTATTGGTTGAAAATTAATCTTTCTTAGTTGAAAGTTTATCCATTTTGGTTCCAGTCAACTGCTTTTGTTTTAAAATAAAAATCTTTTGTGGTGGAAATATCAACTATTACATTTTTCGTTGAGAATTCATTTTTTATGTTTGAAAATTGATCTATTTTCTTGAAAACTAATTCTTTAAATGAAAATTTAACTATTCAATTTTTATTGAAAATTTATTCATTTTAGTTGCAAATTTATGTATTTTGTTGAACATTCGCTTTTATTTTTAGTTGAAAATTGAACTATTCTGTTGAAAATTCGTTATTTTTTTGTTGAAAATCAAATTTCTTAACTGAAATGTAAACTAATGCAGCAAAAGTGTATACATATTCCAAGTCGATTGTTTAAAAAAATGCAAAATACTGAAATTGCTCCGTACTGTGAAAAATTATACCTGTAAAAATCTTGATATAGCTGGAAGGAAACCTGGAATTGTCTAAAAAATTTTCCAGTTTCTTTGGTTTCGAATCTACATCATTCAAATTTATAAACAATTTCGATATTTTTTTTTTCAATCCATTTTTTTCTAATTTTTTTTTCGATAATTTTTCGAAATCTTTACTTGTCGATTGATTTCAAATTGAAAATGTTACAAAATTTCCCCTTAAAATGAAAAAAATAATTCTTTAATCATAAAAGAAAAAAAATTTCCCGTACCGGGAATCGAACCCGAGCCTCCTGGGTGAAAGCCAGGTATCCTAGCCACTAGACCATACTGAAAATTGAATTCAGATACTCATTTCGCAACCTCAGAAACAATTAGACATTTATGTCACTGGAATAGGGCTATTTTAAATATAAATAAACTTTCATAGTACAAGTTTTGGCCAATATTCATTTACATAATCTCAAAGTAAATAATCAATGCATGTTACTTAATTAAATAATATTACAGTTCAATTTTTATGTAATTTTATATTGTGAACAAAAATTAAACAGCTAATACATAATTAATCAGATTACAACATAAAAACCAGGAAAAAATTATTTTCATTGAAACTTTCAAATAATTTTTACTTTATGTATATTTTTTTTAATTTTTAATTTTTCTTTCATTAAATTTAATTTATAATTCATCTTTTAACTTATTCCAGAAAATGTGATTTTTAACAGAATCAGTTAATATATAATTAATGAGTCCACACAATAGAAAGCATTTAATAATGATTTTCATTGCGAAATATTAGAATAACGTGTACTTAATATTTATCTGAAAATTTTAATTATTAATAAATTCAAAAAAATATTTAATCGTAATGGAGATTTTTATGGTAAAAATAAATTTTTACCATAAAAATAGCAGCCAATATTAAATTACATGACCTTAATGTAAATGATGGATTTATGTGACTTATTTGAAAACTATTCAAATTTAATCTTCATGTAATACAATTTAAAAAAATTTAATCAGTCAATAGTTAGTAATATTTGAATCATCAGTTAGCAACATAAAAAGCAATAAACAGTTATCTCAATAGACACATTCAAATAATTCTTACTTCATATTTTTCTGAAAATTTGAATTAATTTTTTAATCAATTTCAAGTAAAAGTAAAAAATATGTACATATAATATTAAAAGCAGACTTCAGATACTTATTTCACGACATCAAAAAATTTACAAAAATTATATAATTGGAATAGAGGTATTATAAAAATAAATAATCTTTTATTACACAAATTATAGTAAATATTCAATTACATAGCTTTCAATTAAATAATCAATTTATGTACTTAATTTGAACAAATCAAAATTTAATCTTTATGTAATTTAATATTGAAAAAAAATCAGCTAATAAGTAATTAATCTGTTCACAACATAAAAAGTATTAAAATATAATATTTATTCAGGCATTTAAATAATTTTTACTTCACATTTTTTTTTAATTTTCACTTCAATTTCGGAAAATTTGATTTATACGTAACCTTTTATAGTAATTACAGTAATAGAGGTACTTTATATGTGAATAAACTTTTATTATACAAATTATAGCCAATATGCAATTACATAACATTGGAGTAAATAATCAATTCGTGTACGTAATTTAAAAGAATTACAATTCAATCTTTATTGTTAATTAACTCTTAAACTAATAAAAAAGTAAATAAAACGTATGTACATATAATTTTTAAATTTTAATCCATAGACTCATTTCACAACATCAAAAACATGTTTAAAAGTATGTAACTGGAATACGGTTACATTAAATATGAATAAACTTCTATTATACAAATTATAGAATTAAGGATAGTTTTTAGGAACTAATTTTAAGGCAGATTCTTTAAAATATGGATGTTGTGAGTAACGCAATTTTTGAGGGCCAGCAGGCCGAAAAATAAACGTTTGTCTATCAATTACATAACCTTAAAATAAATAATCCATTTATGTTACCTAATAGACAAAAATTAAAATTCAATCTTCATGTAATTTATGACTGCTAAAAAAAGTATTCAGCTGATAATTAATTAATCAGTTCATAACATAAAAAGAATTACACAATTATTTTCATTAAAACATTTAAATAATTTTTACATTACATTTTTTTCGTTAGAAATTGCATTTCTATACATTTAATTTTTAAATGATCTTCAATACTAATTCCATAAAAAATTAAAATATATGTATATATACTTTTGAAAATTGAATTCAGATAGAGTCATTCCACAACGTCACAAGCATTTAAAAAATATTATATAATTGCAATTGAGGTATTTTAAAGAAAAAAAGAAGCTTTTATTTTTAAAAGAATAGCCCATATTCAATTTCGTAACCTTCAAGTGAATAATCAATTTATGTTACTCAATTGAATAACAATTTAAATTCAATTTTCATTCCATTGGAAGTTTTTGACCAAATTAATCTCCCACTAATTAATTAAACTGTTTGCAACTTAAAAAGCATGAACCTATTATTTTCATGAAAACATCCAAATAATCTTTACTTCATATTTTTTTAAACATGAAATTTCATTTCTGAAAATTGGTCTCCATTCATCGCCTGAAACTTGACCTTTACGTTTACCGTGTGTATGCATTTCGTCAATCATAGTTTCAGTCCATTCCGAGGCTATTTTATTTTTTGTATTATTCATGGTTTATATTGTACAATGTACACCCAACTACCACCTTTATGAGTGTATTTTGTTTTGCGAGTCGAAAATCATGTCCGAGTTAAGAAGTGATTTGTCATACGGTGGAGAGTCATTGTTGTAACGTCAGTCCCACCAAAACTTCTGTTACTGGGTAGGGGGGGGAGGCAAGGAAAGAAAATCGAGTGTCGCAATTGGTTTATGTTTTATGATGAGAAGGTCACCAGTCTTCAGCAGCGTTGTATTAGATAGGAGTTCAAATGTTCCCATCTGCCAATTTCTGGTCTACCTCTAGGCAGGGAACCAAAAAGTCTTTCCCTCTTCTGAAAAAAATATTTTTGTTTTGTTTTTGCTATTAAATAAGAAAAAGTTCTTTTTCATTTTTTTTAATAATTAAAAAACTTTTTTTCAATCGGCCATGAAAGATTTATGTAGAATTTTTTTTAAATTTCAATTAAAAAATAACGCTCAAATCGATTCAGAAATCACTTCTAGTTCTGAATATAAATTTATCCACAGACATTTATTTTGCCCCACTGTGCGACGTTATAAAATGGTCAAAACCACGATTTTCAAGTTTTATTTTTATAAATTCTTGGAATAAAATTTTAAAGGTCCTTAAACTCTTAGCTTTTTCAATTTTATTTTGTGTGAAACAATATATGAATGAATATAGTGACAAAATTAACAATTTTAAGAATATTATTTTTTATCTAAAATAAAATTGCTTAAACAAACTCGTTATTAATTAGAATGAATGCAAACATAATTAATATTATTATTCAATTAAATGTACAAGAAAATTGCTGTTAACAATTTATTTTTAAAAAACATCTTCAGTATATCAGTTTGTGTAGAAAAAAATTGCTTTGTTATGAAATCGTTGTAATTTATTATTAGATTTGTACTAGTAACGAAAAATTGTTATAATATGAAAATCTATACATAACTTATAAAGTTATAAATAATTTTTTAACCTATTAAGTTTCATGGGCAGACCAACTGACATAGTAGGAAAGTTAATGTTGGGCTGAGAACTTTTCATTAAAGGACGATTTTTCATGAAAAAGAATTTCAACTTTCTATGGTTTAACCCTTTAAAAGCCATTGCTGCAGCTGAACAACGTTCCCTATTTCAGATTTTCTTGATTTTTCATGTAACAAGCTGAAAATTCTACAAAATAAATACATGGATTAGATCAAAGTGGATTATTTCGCATCTCGTAAGGTGGTTATAAGTTATCGTATACGCAACAGAAACCGAGAAAACTATAAAAATAAAATTTGTTGCAAAAATCGATCAGAAAGTGACCATACATTATTCCTGCGTTTTTCCAGTATTTTTTGCAACGGCTTCTAAGCTTGGCCGTTAAAGGGTTAAATAATTTTTGTTCAAACAATGTTTTAAAAAATGTAACTTACGAAAAAAATAATAGCACTATTCGATTCTGCGGAAAGAATCACATAGAGATCAACGTAAATTATTTATTGTTTAAGGAAATGCTTATTATGATTTTTTTGTCGGTTCACTTAAGAAATAATGCCCCTAATCTGAAAAGCACTTTCTCATTTTTTTAAATTAAAAATTCGATTTTTGAGGACGTTTTTTGTCTCTCCTGTGAAATAGATAAAACCCGAGCTTTCCCCTGATCAGGGAGAAGTGGTGGTGGAAATGCACCATCTGGACTTTGAGTAAATTTCTCCTCGCCGCACAGGCCTGCACGGAGAAAAATGGATGGTCAAAATAGAGGGTCAACATTTACAGAGCCAGTCAGTCCTTCTATATGGTCGAACGTTCCTTACAACATTTTTGCGACATAGTCAGAAAGACTCTTATGGCCAGTCTCACTGTTATACGCACATCTTTTTTTCACTCATTTCGACCATCCACGAAGGAGTAGATAAATCATCACATATGCTCGATTGCTCGATGTTTGCGCGTCAATCATGCGCGTGGAAATTTAAAGGTCACCTGACCACCATCCAGTTCGCGCCGCGAATCGCTAATTTGCGCCAATTTGTATAACGGACGCGTGGACCGCGTGGTGTTGATCTATATCCGATAAACAATTTTTACAGTATTTCTAGTAGTGCGAAGAAAGTTTGTAAAATTCTGTTGGGAATTTAAACGATCTTATTACCTAAGTATTACGTAAGTACATAAATGGCAGAATGCCCAGAGGTAGACCGCCGAAAGAATGGTTAGAATCTGTGAATGAGACATTAATCCGAAGAGAAATAAGAAGCCATGGAAACACGAGAGGTTGCATGAGAAAATGCACTGACGTGAAGGAAGCTAGAGTAGTATGCCAAGACAAAAAAGTGTGGCGACAAATAGTTTGTAAACAGAGTGACAATAGAATGAATGACGCCTGAAACAAAGACCTTGGATACTAATGAACCCAAGTGGGGAACCACAGATAACAATTTTGTGAGCCTCTTCACGTGGGGTGATCGCTAGAGAAATTGATCAGCAACCTGGGTCGGAGCGGTATTGCGGAGGGAACGTGTCATTTAAATAATTAACACGAGAATTCTAGATGAATTTGAAATATCTATACCTTACACCTATATCTAACCTATAGCTGTATATCCATCCACACACTACTACTTCCCAACCGAGCAATTCACGCCTACCCCGATTGGAAATGGCTTATTGGTATCATAATAATAATTATTATTATTGCATCATTAGATCACAGAAAAAAACGAAGGATAAAGTTTTAATCGATTTCAGATGAAAGATTCGCTGCAAAGAAAATTAGAAATTGATAATATTTTTTATAATTTCTCATTCTTAACCTTGCCCGGATAATCTTTCGCCTCATAATCACTCCATTTTTATTCGAAAAGTAGCGAGAATTACCACGCCAGCGATGTCATGAGCTGTCGCTTTTTGTTAAGTTGTATGAAATCAGTTCTAGTTTGTTTATAATAGTCTAAGCTATTGCAAATGATATTGAGAAGCAATGACAATGCTTTATTTGTGTCTTCTGTCACCGATTCCATGTTCTGCCAAAATTTGTTCATTCCAGCGTAGCGTAGTAGATGACGTCAGAATTGTTCTTCTCACCTCGGTGTAATTTTTTCGAAATACGTACAATTTTTAACTGTAACAAAACTTGCTCGCAACACGTTTTAACTTTTATTTGTTATGTGGTGAAAAACTAGTGCCTAAATTCAAGGCCGACTTCTACGTATTGCTCGACTGACACGCTTTTAGGAACGTGTGGTGCTAATAAAAATCAGGAACTAGGTGTAAAACTTTTTTATCACTTGAGGTTTAAAACCCTAAACCGGCGGATAACAAATCCTGACGCTTAGCTCCCTTCAAGCGCAGGAAAAATGTACTGCAGGGAGAAAGTGTGCCTGTCCCGAGTGGGCGATGCCTGCTATTCAAGCACTCATAAGTGGAAGGATTATAGAAGCAACAGGTTAGCGTTTGAGTCTGGAGGTGAGCAGATACAGAAGAAAAGGTCCGTTAGTTTGTGAACTCAACAATAAAAAAGTGTTCGGGATTTAAACCTTTGAGGATCTAAATCTAAAGACTGCAGGAAGATTATGCTGCTGATCCTGATGAGAACCAAACTGAAAATATTTTCAAATGATCAGGAGTGAACTGCAATATGGTCTGAAAGAAGGAGGTCTAAAACCTATCTGCTTGAATCATAACTAAATATCATTATTCAATAATAATATGGTAATGCAGTAATTTATTTATTACTTTTTAATATTTGTTATGTTCATAAATTGGTAAATTAATAAATTATGGATATTTAATCACAATTAAAATTAAATATAAATTTCTTCTTAATAATATAAATATTAAATAATATAACGTTGGTAATATTGAAAAATTGGTATAAAATTAGGTAAATTTTGAATATTGACCTGATTGACTTATACTGATCGGTGTTAATAAAACGCTTTCATCATTCAAGCATATGATTATATAAACAAATAAATGAACAATATACCACAATATACCACGTAAGAAGTTTGAACAAAAATGCAAGAATTTTTCGGATCTTGTACCTCGAATTCAACTTGTGACATGACCTAGGAAAGTTGTAGAAAAAATCTGAAATCCATAGCATATAGTCTTTAAAACCGCCATTTTAATTAAAGCCAATACAACTTCAAAAATCTTAATGTCCAAGTCTCAAATGCCAAGTTTCAGTCGGCAATTACTGCTGTCGACCACGAGAGCCATGATCGCCGTGAGTTTCTCAGATTTTGTTTCTCAATTTTAACTCCTGCTGTGCCTCAGGATACTTACACAGTAATACAAGAATCTGAATTTTAATAATAACTGAATTTCATTTTTAACTTAAATTATGTGAATTAAATAATTTCAACTATAAATTGGTCTTAAATACCGTGTCTCTGTCTGAAATATGAAGTAATACAATAAACAACTGGTAGGTATATATATATATATATATATATAAAGCGCCATGCTACTAGAACTTTAACCTAGCATTATAGACCTTTTGTCCAGTTCCCTTTCTCGCCTCTCCTTTTTGCTCTCGATCTCCTCATTTTGTCTCACCTTCAAAACTAATTTGAACGATATTGTTCGTGCTTATTATCACTAGATTAGTCATTATGTCATTCTTTTAACGAGTGAATGTGTGTCAGAGGGTCACAAAGTAAACGCCGTGCTGTACAAGTTGAACTACTAACTACATTCAAAACGTGTGTCTGAAAGAAATGCTTAGGGATTATTAGCCATATGATTATGTTTGAGAATTTCCATCTGAGTTAGTCCAAAAATATTTCCCTCTCAACCAGACGTATTTCTATTTTGCAACATACAGATACACGGAGAAAAATTGATGGTCAAAGTTAGAGGGTCAAAATTTAGAGAGCCAGTCCGTTCTTCTAGGTGGTCTAAAGAGCCATCCATAATTTTTTTGACATAGTCGGAGAGGCTCTCATTTTATGACCAGTCTGACTGTTATGAGAAGGTCAGACTAACTATTAGGGATAATCAAGGTATCCTTTCGGGATGGTCAATACGATCATTTTGTTTTCACTCATTTAGACCATCCACGGATGAGCAAATGACCCATCGCGGAGGGCTAAACTGATTAATTACCGTTGGCGTGTTTATTTAAAATAATTGAATGTGTAAGTCAAATGTTCACAACAAATAATAATTGTAGAGTGCATAAGAATGTTAGGAATAATTGTACATTCATATTTAGGATAAAAAAGATATTTCTTTCTATAAAATGAAAATCAATCATTTATTTTTAAGGATAAAATCTAATAAATAATTAAAATTTTCCTTTATAAGTCTTCCGTGTGAGCAGATAATTATTTTTAATAACTTTACTCTTATTATTTGCTGTACACAATTGCTTTTCACAATTAATAATTTCTACTACTAAGTTGAAAGTTGAATTACTTTTAAAAATACATTTTTTTAGTCATTTTAGAAGAAAACTCACCTCGATGGTTAAAAAATTTAACTATGTGGTTGAAAATTAATGTATTTTTTTGTTTTAATTGATATTTTTTTGGCAGAAAATTATTATTCTTGGCGGAAGATTCTTTCTTTTTTTGGTTTTGTTTGAAAATTCAACTACTTTATTGAAAGCCTGGCGGATTTGTTTAAAATTAATTCTGTTAGTTAATGATTCATCATTTTAGTTGAAAATTCATCTGTTTTGTTGAAAATATAACTATTTTATTGATTTTTTTTTTAATTTAGTTGAAAATTAATCTTTTTTAGATGAAATTTAACTTTTTGGTTGAAAATTCTTGTATTTTGTTAAAAATCCGTCTTTTTGGTAGGAAATTAATCTTCTTGGTTGGAAAATCAAATTGACGCATTTTTTTGGAAAATTCAACTACTTTGTTGAAAATTCATTTTTTTGCTTAGGATTCGTAATTTTAGTGGAAAATTCATTTCTTTTATTGAAAACTTAACTATCTTGTTAACATTTTTGTTGTTGAAAATTTCACTATTCCATTTTTTGTTGAAAAATTACCTTTTTTTATTTGAAAATGCAACAGACTGGATCATTTAAAATGATTGATTTCATCAGTGAGTCA
Source organism: Andricus grossulariae (assembly GCA_011634705.1). Taxonomy (NCBI): domain Eukaryota; kingdom Metazoa; phylum Arthropoda; class Insecta; order Hymenoptera; family Cynipidae; genus Andricus; species Andricus grossulariae. Next base: position 111,062,894 of record JAABKJ010075445.1, on the reverse strand, counting down.
AATTGACAGATTTGAAAAGTGACCTTTGTGAGCAAAGAATTATTTCTAATAACTTTACTCTTATTATTTGCTGTACACAATTAATTTTCACATTTAATCATTTCAAACCGTGACCTAGACTCTAAAGCATTTTCGGAGTGAGTGAATGTCATTGAGCCGTCCAGCGTCACATTTGCTGTTTGTTGAACTTAAACATATTTTTAAAAATTTTGAACTGCTTTTTGATATTTCGAACATGCGTGGAGAGTGAAGTGCATAAGAGAGAACATTACGGAAAGTGAATTAGGTTTATTCTTTTGAATTTTCAACGTCAAATTTGATGCTTCCAAGGGATTTAGGACGAAGGCGTAACTAGACGTTCAGCTATCAATTTGTTGTCACCGTGTCGTTTGAAACTGAAAACGTGCAAAACATTCCAGCATTCATTCATGATGCAGAAAGTAACGAGACGCGAGATATTGGTTTCTGAATTCACTTCAATGTTTGAAATCTTACAATTCAGTGTGACACCGTGCCGTGTCCTTAGCCTCTCGTGCTCCAAAAAATATATATTCAATGTGCACTGTTTTTGCATATCAAATTATGTCTCATACACCTCACTCTCCACAAAGAATAAAAAATGCTTTCAGTACCTATACAAAAAGCACCTACATAAATACTGACATGGCTGTTGTGACATTCTGAAGTTTATCAAAATGTACCATTACTAACTACAATCGCATAATTATAATTAGTTAGGTTTAGCAATATTTTACATCCTTAAATTATTATTTAATCTCAAAAAAAAATAATTAGAAAACAAAATCATCAATACTGATCAACTTATGCTGCGAGCAGAAACAACTTTATGCTGCGAACACTTGTCGATTATTTTTAGTAATTTTAAAGTTTTTCAATAATATTTTGTGAAGTTTACACTAATGCCAAGTACAGACTTGGGAAGTTCGAAACCTTTTATCTCGTGATGTTAAATCTTACTATTTTTTTTTTCACAGAAGACCTTACAAACGACGGTAACTTGTGTAATGTCAACGTACGACCGCACAGATCAGGACACGGCTCATCTAGGTTCAAAGACTCGCCGAAGGATTTAGAATGTTGTACGTATTGAAACTGTATATTTATATAGTCTTTTCCTCATTTCAGTTGGAATTTTTACTTATGTAATTTCTTTGTTTCCTACTTATTCAATCGACAAAGCCCAAACATTGATGCTTATGAAAATAAATACAATGGGAGTAATGCTTGAGTCATTTTGTCGGAATAATGGAACTGCATCTAATAAATCTGATACTCAAAGCTCAGTCAGTTTTACTAGTAAGGACACTGATCTGAAGATGTTTCCAGCACGGAGTATGAGTGAAATGGAAATAATCGAGAAGAAAATGACGCACAAAAAATTCTTCAAAAAGTTGTAAGTATTTGTCTTTCTGTAATATTATCGATCATATTTGTGCTCTGCAAGTGAATATTTTTTATTTTTCTTGCAGGTCCATACTTTAACTAAGATCGGGAAACACGTTACCATCAGCATGATGATAACAAGCGTGTTGAATAACTTCCTAACTTTTTAAACTGGAACGAAGTATTCCTTTGTTGGGAGATCTGAAAAGAAAAAACCTTTCCACAAATTACTCCTTTACAAAGTAATATGTAGTAAGAAGTATATAATTATTTATCTCAATGTTAAAGTCTTTTAAAAAGCAATTGCTTGTTTATAGTACCTTATCTTTTGAATTCAAACGCAATCAAACAGTTTATAAATTAACAATTAATTTGAAATGTAATGTGGGCAGTGTTTATAAAATGGTTTTATGAAGAAAATAAGTCCATTACACTTCATCAAAGTTGTCGAGTTTAGAAATTTGAAGGCTTTTTTTTAATACTTTTAGAAACTTACAATAAATTGACTTAATTAATTATGACCTGCAATATTTTTTATTAGGAAAGAAATATTTACCATTTTTGACGATGATCCTTGACTTTTTCTTTCACATGCTAATGACACAATTCTTTATGATAGGTGCAGTCGATATTGTGGATCCGGATGCAACGATTGTATCAACCACTAAAGTGTGAAAGATTGGCTCTATCAATGCAAGAATCGACAAGAGTGAGAAGGGTAAGTGTCACAATTTTGTTGTGGTTCTCTCTTTCATAAAATATTTCAATTTGCTTGAGAACTTATTAAAAACATTTTTGCCTCAGGAAAAATGCTAAGAAAGCACAAGAAAGAGAAAAAATATCCAGTTAAATTTCGAGGAAAAAGATGACGAAGATGATTCCTCATTCATCTTGTAGAACGCCTAAGCAGTAGGCGCCTAAACGTTAACTTCAAAGAATGTTACTACATCCTTTTGTGTTTTCAGAATTTATCTTATATTTACGTATATTTGATCTTTATTGTCGATAAACTGATTGATTTTACAAAGAACGACAAGGTTCACAATGCGCAATTATAAATGCACTTATTTCGAAAGCAATATTTAATCTCACGGAGGCTCTTCAAGAATTTAATATTACGATAATTGTGATATTGTACCTACCATATTACATAAGTCACTAAGATTAGACTATATAAATTACGTTTGAAACATAAAATTGAAGTATTGTTTAGCTTTAAATGAAAAGACTGATTAAGTTAATAACGGCTAGAAGTTAAAAAATGCTCAATTGTAATTTGATATAATATGTTGCATCCCAAGAAAAAAGAACCGATAGGAAGTGAGTCGGTTTGAATTGTGTATCTGTCATTTGCAGATTGAAAGAATGAGAATCCAATCGGTTGGCCACATTTTTAATCTGTCACCTGTGCGCTGTGCTTTAAATCTGCCATTCCGCATTCGTTAAATTGCGGAGTGAATAGAGTTGAATGAGACTGACCAACCTGAAATACCAATCGTGATGTCGCGTAGTTCGCCTAATATAAGGCAAAGAAATTCTGGTACTTGATGTTCATCGAGGCAATTCCAGTTTGCATTTCCGTAGCGCATATTGTCAACTTCTACGCATGCTTGCGTGCTATCAGCCTCACGAGCTGTCGCTAGGTATTCCCATGCAGCTTCTGCAGTAACACCTTGCCTTTTGATAACAGGATGATGTCAGTTGATTATGACACCACCAATACGGAAAAAATCCCCAAGACTAATCCGGTGATCAATGAAAATCATTTTGTAAAAGAACTTATAAATGGATTTCAAGTGGCCATTTCTAGATTCAACAATCCATCTCGATTTCGTTATGAGCCGTGCTTCATTCGCTTCTTACGTTGACAATTGTCTCTGACCTGTTCGGAGAAATATCGGTATCTTGGATTCAATACCCAATCATTCTAACATCGGTTGGGCATCTCGGTGTTCTCTGTCCTCCATGAAAATATCGCCAATTTCGAAAAAAGCTGTCATGCCCCACATCCCTTCCAACTTCATTCAAAGCATTCGTGCGTCATTATTTCGTGAGTCCGAAAAATAAGGTCCTTGTATATAAGGCATATGCCCGCCTAGAGCTACAATGAGAGTTGGATTCACCAAGTGACGTCCCTCATGCTAATAGAAAGATTGTCTCAGTACATGAAAGTTACTACTCTTCTGCGCGTAAACATAAGTGCCATCTATGATAGCAATCGCTTCGGGAATTTCTACATATTCCTCTCTAGTTATCGCTGCTAGTCTAATGTTGTTAGGTACAAATAGCTGCAATAGACTCTCTTATTATAGCAATGACCATGCCTGTAGCTTGCCGGCTGGAATAGTTGAAAATTACTTTCAGAAATTCATTAGAAAGTCCCTGACGCATCTTACAAAGAAAAGTCATCAGATCCTTTTTCCTGACGCACCTTACACCATGTCCATGTAACCGTGGAATTGTATCAAAGAATGATTAACATATTATTCAATTCTTCTTCACTAAAGCTTTTCTCATCGCCGAAATCTTGACGAGGATTTGTTTCGTTATGAAGTTTCTGCAAAAACAAAGGTATCTGCTGTCTGGGTATCCTATATGGTCTATTGATTGCTTGTAATCCAGGAAGCAAATGCGCTAAGATGAAGCCACGTACATACAAATGATTCAAAGAGGCTCTGGCCTCTTCCGGAATAAAGATATTCATAGCAATATAGACATTGTCTCTACACGCCACTGAAAGCCTGGGCACATTGAGTCTTAAGCATCCGGAATCACGTTGAATCTCCTCTATTTCGTTACTTATTGATAGATTGCAATTCAGGCAGAACCTAATATCGCCGACAACTTCAATTTGTGGCCTACGAAGTTGGAGGCGTCTGAAAATTCCAAAGTTTTTTTTATCTGGATTGATATTTCCATCTATTCGAACCATCTGTCTAAGTTGATAGGCTTTTCCGCACTCAAAACAGTCAATTCGAACTCCGAAAGCCATTTTCAAGGCTCAGAAATAATTTTTGGAATTTTAGACTACATCTCGAGTGCTTAGTGTGCGGTAGGTTAGACCAGCGCGCGATGGATATCATTATAATATTGACCTCATTTGATATTCATCATAGCGGGGCACCATTTTCAAGGTTAGAGCAGTTAGGTTTTATCAAATTAAAATCTTAAGCGCTTAGCGTTTGTTAGTTTTCGGATGCACGCAACATACATCATTATGAAACTCGCATTTGATGCTGACTTCGCTCTGCCTTCGTTTCTCCCCTTCCAGCATATATGTGGATTCATTGTTTTCACGAAATTGAGCGCTAAGTGCCTTATAGCGCAAAAAATGTCAATTTTTCTTTATTTTTTCCCTGGATCTTTCATTAGGCCCTTATAATCTACATATTCATCAAGTTTCAGCCGGATGAACCAAAAGCCATTTTCCCACACATTTAGTGCGGGGTCCTTTGCGTAAAGGATTCTAATGTTGAATTTTTAACAGGAAATTTCGCGAAGAATTATAATTTTGACTTTGAGCAGTTCATTTCTGAAATGCAACTGAAAATTGATAATATAATTAATATAAGTTTGAATTTGAACAGGGGTTTCCGTCAAGAATTATAATTTGACTTGAAGAAGGAAATTTTTGACAAGGAGAGGGAATTTTGGAAAAGAAGGTTCATTCTAATTTAGATGATTGAAATTCGAAAAAAATATCTGTTGAAATACAGAATTATTATTTCCAAATATTTTTGAATGTTTAGAAATCTTTTTCTGTAACAATTCTGGAACAGCGTTATATGTCAACAAATATTTTTAGAACAATTTAGGAACAGGTTTACAGAGTAATATTGTTCCGTTATAGTGCCGTAACACATATGTAACAATGGTACGATGTAAATTTGTTCTGTAATCGATCCGTAACAATTCCATGACGGTGTTACAACGTTTTTGCATTTATTACATCAATTCCGTAACAGTGTTACAACGATATGTGACAAAAAAGATTTTTGTATTATTGCTGCACTTAGTTTATATTTTAAATAATCCAATTTCACGCACATAATCGGTGTCATGTGTCATGTTTAGTAAAAAACCAATCGCACTCGCTATGGATTCGAACCATACCTAAACTACCTAACCCGTATGTACCTAGCCGATGTCCTAGCCAATTGCGCTATGGAACCGCTTGAACGTTCATGATAAAAACTCGGCTATGCTTTTCTGCTGAAAAAGCCAGGGTCATGTCAGAAATATATTCATTATTTTTTTAGCTAAGGCATATTATGAGAAGATGAGTTTAAAAAATTGTAAGGTGCAAAAAAGGGTATAACCGGTAAGCATGGAAAAAATGCCTCCAAAGGGAATCCAATGTTGAGTCAGCCATTCAAAAGCATACAATCAAAAAAAATTTGTTAAAAAATTTCAAACCGTTAGCCGCCACATTGGATGAGTTAGAGGGGGTGACGTCCATTTTAGTTTTTAGTTTTTGTCTCTGTTTCTATTGTTAGAAAATATCTGGAAATATTTACAGTACTTCTTTCTGTCATCTTCAATGTGCATGATTTTTTCGAAAAAATTTTGGCGGAAAATTCAAATTAAAAAAAAATTTCAAAATCTTTTTTTGTATTTCTTTGTGTGATGAAAGTCAAGTACTATCCCAGTTTTTTACCATAGAATAGTCACCCAAAGAGCTATTATTGTCAATTTTGTTCAGATTTTCAAATTAGGGGAATCTTAATGTAAACAATTAAAAACTATAATTTTCACATATTCCAACTCCTGAGGCCCATTTATACCTGAATATATTCATATAATACAGTTATATAAGTGTATTTATACATTTTGAAGACTGGTTTTTTTTTATCGATCACTGGGGTTAATAATAAATCCACAATTACTTTGCGACGTTTCGTCAGCTTGGTTTGCTGACATCTTCAGGCTACAATTTTATTAAATACCACCAAGATATCAACAATAGGAGAACAATTTTTGAAATTCATTAAATAACACTTTTTTTTATAAAAACAAATTACCTTATAAGTTTAAATTTAAAAAATCACGTTGGTCATTAAAATTATATAGTTGAAAAATAATTCAACTAGTCTGTGATTAAAATTGACGTTTACACGTCGTATGTGAGGTGCGGACCGTAACTGGCTATCATTAGACCACAGAGGGGTATTTATATTAGGAAGCTTGTACTTTCAGGTAATAATTTCTTTTTCTTTTCTTCTTGATTTCTTAATAATTTCTTATTAATTTCTTATGAAGTACAAAAATAAATTACGAAAGACGGAATTATGTTTTTAAATTGAGAATTACTGGATTGTACATGTGATTCAAATGATAAATATCCTCTTTTTTGTTAATACCATTATTATTACTCTTAATATATCATTTTGAAAATCGAACGTTTCTTCCAGTTGGACTCAAAATCAAGTATTTTGGTATTCGCCCAATCAAATTCATAGTTGTGTGTGCTACGATGTACATTAATAATAAATGTTTCTTTTTGTTGTATTTATGTTCATTAATGCGCGTTTCTAACATTCGTTTAGTTTCACCCACATAAGAGGCAGAGAAGTTTTTACAAGGAATTTTGTAAACAATGTTGGTTTCTTCCCGTTTTTTGTCTTATCTTCACCCAGTTTGATTACAGATGACAAGGAAGGTTTTATCGAAGGAATTGTAGGTATATTAAATTTTGCGAGAAAGTGGGAAGTTTTCTCAAAGAATTTTTTTATTAATGGTAAACTGACTTTTGGTTGACGGGCCAATAATTGTTTTCGCGCAGAGTTATTTCGGTCAGGACTATATTTCAATTTTAGTTTACGAATTTCAATTTGTTGGTTAATAAAACTTATTGGGTAATCATTATTCAACAATATTTGTGTAATAATTTTTGAATTTTTGGCATGAAATTTTTTGTGCGATAACATCATTGCCCTGTCAACAAGATTGAATACAATGTTCTTTTTTACTTGGATTGGATGACATGAGAAATAGTTAATAGTTCTGCCTGATAAAGATGGTTTCTATCCGCAACCCGAGGACGCGTTCGGTGGCTTTGTCATAGGCCCTTCAGTTCTATTCCAAAGGAATAGAAACCGAATATATATATATATATATGTATGTATGTATATGCACATAGATAATCCTCAAAAGGATAAACATTTAATTTATATGGTCGCCTTTTGTTTTTTGCAGGCTCTGTCATCAGGTTTACCAGCATTCATATTGCAAATTAGTGAAACCATTAAACGCCCAGGTACGATAAACTATTTACTATGTATTTTCTTTGCAGTCTTGTCAGCAGGGTGCCGCTGGATCGGGAAACCGAGAAATGACCAGGAATTTTATGAGTTTGATTTCAACAGTTTTTTCAACTATTAGTTTAATTGTTATCTTTTTCCAATTTGATATCATTCAGTTTACAATGCGTAATTCGAAAATCTTTCACTTGAAAATTTTCCATTATAGATTTAATTTTTAAGCATATATTTTTTATTTGAAGAATATTAAAACGAAGTTTTAAAGACTTAAAGAATTACAAATTAGAAGTATTTCAAATCGACTATTTTGGGTCAAAAACATTTTTAGTTGATCAACTGTGAGTATAAATTATAATGATTTTTAAAATTGAACAGTACTTTAAGGGTTAAAAACTGAATAATTGATTTTCCAAGAAGATTTAGAATCAGCTCAAAATTTAAGAATTTCCAGATTTTAACGTTAAAAATTAAACGGTTTCAATCTGAAAGTCTTACTATTTAAACAAATATAAACGCCCGATTGAATCTTTATAAACTGTTTTCATTTTAAAAATAACTTCAAAGTGATCTATTCATAATTAAAGGCTTTCATTAAATTTCAAATTCTATTTAAAGAATTTTACTTTTTAAATAATATTCTTGAATTTTGGTGTATAAATAAATATTGAACACCTATTGTTCCTAGAAAAAAATTCGACTAAGTTGCAGATATTTAGAAGTTTTTAAAAGATTCAAAATTATTTAAAAATTTGAAACGATTTGAGATAATTTAAACGAAGTGTCGACGTATACCGACAAAATCCGGCTATTCGTACCGAAATTTCGGTGTAAATAGCCCACAGCCTAATTGAAAACAAAATATAGATTTTTGCAGATTTCGAACAAAAATATAGATGCTTTTTAAGAATTGTGAAAAGCTTCAAAAGAATGAAAAAAAATTTCTTAAGAATCCTAAGAAAATAGAAAATGGCTTTTTATAAAAAGAAAATTCTAAGAGAATATATGGAAGGATTTAAAAAGATTTCCAAAATTGTCAAAAATGAATCTAGAAGATTTTAATGAAATTTTTTTGATTTTGCAGGATTTTTGTACAAAATTGTAGGAAAAATTCGTATCAAAATAAAAATAATTGAACTTCTGATGTAAGAAGTGTTCAGTTTATAAAAAAAATGTAATCGTTCAATTTTCAATGTCTCTAGCTTAAAATGATCTAAAATATCTCGATTTTCATATTATTTGGAAAATTTAAATAACCTAAAATGTAATTTAGATTTACCTTAAATAAAAATTTTAAAAAATATAAGTAACCTGAAGTAAAATTCAAATACAATAAAATTTTAACTCATTTTATATCAGCTATTATTATTTTTTTTCCAGAAATTGATACCAAAGCTAGAAAATTGCAAATCGCACCAAATTTCAAGATAAATGGTTAGAACTTAAGAACTGCAATGGAATAGTTGTATCTAAATGGGTCAAAAAGGATCTGAAAGATCCATTCTCTTGTATCTGCATAGTTTGCAATATAAATATGTCAACAGACAAATGATTTGAAAGATTACAACAGCATGCGAAAACAGTCAAGCATGTAGGGAACTTAAGCAAATTAGATGGAAAGCAGTTTCAATTCTTCAACTCACTCCTTGTTTAGCCCAAATGATGCAGCGACGAGAGCCGAAATATTCTGGGTTATGGAGAGCATCAAGACGAATTGTTCTGCGAGGTGTTGCAATGGAAAAAAAGAAGTCTTTCAAGTGATGTTTCCTGGATGCGTACCAGATTCATTTTCATTGTCGTCTAATAAAGCTCAGTATCTAATGACAGAAGCAATAGGTCCGCACTTTCAGAATCTCCTATTAAACGATCTGCAGAAGCCAAACTTGTTTTTTACTTTACAGTATGATGAGACCAGTAATGTTAAAAGTAAGACAGAGTTACAGATTAGGGTTAGGTTTTGGTCGGACACGGATAATAGAGTTGTCAGTCGACATCTAGTCACTTATTTCATAGGAAAAGCAGACGGAGACACGTTAAGTGAAATTGTAAAAGATGTAAAGGGAACGGTGCCCTCAAACCCGTAAAAGGGAGAGTAATAAAATACAATACAATTGATTATCAGGATGAATTAAATAAGAACTTTTAAAAAGTCAAAAAAAAAACATTAAATTAAGTAAATTGAGAAGAATTTAAGTGAATTTAAAAAATTGAAAATCATTCCAAAGAATTTTAAAGAATTCAGGATGAATTAATAAGTATTCAAGCTGAATTCCAAAAACTAATTTCGAATCTCTTCAAGTTGAAAATTTCTCGGAGTCTTCAAATATAATCTAAAATATTAAAATAATCCAAGACAATTCAGAAATACTTATAGACCTGAAATGAATAGTGATTAACTCTTCATTCATAAAAGTGACTTGAAAGTGATTTGAGAAAAAAGATATTGACATTAACTGCGTAGCAGATCTCATTATTTTCACAGTTACTTCTTACAGAAATTCCCTGATATTTACTATTTGGTTTCAAAATTCCTGAATCTTGGAAACTTCGATTATATTGCAACTTTTTTAAACTTCCATAATGGGCTGCACATAGGGTACCATAGGGTACCAACTAAATAATTTAATTTCCCAATTAAATTATTAATCTTCAACAAAAAAATGAATTTTTAATCAAGTAGTTTAAACTTTCAACTAAGGAATTTAATTTTTAACATGAGAAGATGAAGTTTCAACAAAAGTTTCACCCCGTCTAAAGTAGCATAGAAAAATTGTTGCCCCCCCCCCCTATCCAGGACAATACGCAATTTATGCACGGCCCCAAATATACACCCTCCGACAAATTTTTTTGATCCGCTCTTGGTTAAAAGCTATTAGAATTCTCTATAAAAAGAAATCATTTTTCCACGAGACACCGTGCACGAGCATTGTCGATATGATCGCAGTCACGACTCAATTTCTTTGGAATGATTCTGAAACAAAAATGACATCTTATTCACGAAGCAAATTTCAAAACTAGCAGATTATTGTAACAACAAAATATACTTATCTAGCAATTCCCAGTTGATTTCTTGAAGTCAAAGATTTTAAACGTCGAGAAGCATGATTTTGGGGTTCACATTTTCATTATTGTCAATATGAATAAACTTTCACCTGGAACCTCACAGCTTCCGATTTTTTTTAATTTTCGACTTCATCGAGAATATGTAGTACACCCTTCATTGTCGACGGTACACAAACCTTTTCTAGCTGGAATCATGCACTTTTTGTATATTTTTCACATTAAATAAGAGCTCGAGACTATGAAAACGAGCACGCGAAACTTTATTTGTTTTGTTTTGTTAAAACTGTCATCGACCATAACCCAGCGGACACGTTCTGTAAATGTTACATAACAAAAAGAGAACATTTATACATAGCATTGTTACAATCGTGTGCCATAACAATTACAGAACATAAAGCTCACACTGTTTTGTAACGCAATTACGGTAAGGATATGTAAAAGTTCTGGAATTCTGTAATGTAACTAATATAGAACAGAGTGATAGAACTGTTATGTCTCTAGAATGGCACACGTGTTCCAAGAAAGGAACATAAAGGTCATACTGTTCGGTAACGCTGTTACTGTAAGGATATGTAACAGTTCTGGAATTCTGTAATGTAACTTATATAGAACAGAGTGATATAACTGTTATGTCACTAGAATGCCACACGTATTCCAAGAAAGGAACATAAAGGTCATACTGTTCTGTAACGCTGTTACTGTAAGCATACGTAACAGTTCTAGAATTATGTAATGTAACCCATATAGAACAGAGTGATAGAACTGTTATGTCACTAGAATGTCACACGTATTCTAAGGAAGGAACATAAAGGTCACACTGTTCTGTAACGTTGTTATTGTAAGGATATGTAACAGTTCTGGAATTCTGTAATGTAACTTATATAGAACAGAGTGATATAACTGTTATTTCACTAGAATGCCACACGTATTCCAGGAAGGGAACATAAAAGTCACACTGTTCTGTAACGATCTCAGACCAGAGTTGTGCCGACGGTCGGGCAAAACGCGAAGAAAATATTTTATTTTATAACTTTTTTTCTTAAGCGTATAGTCGGGCAAGCATGCAAAAAATTCCCCTGAAGGGAATAAAATTTTGAGTCAGACATTTAAAAGCATACAATCAAAACAAATTTTATCCTCAATTTGAAACCGTTAGCCGCTATATTGGATGAGATAGGGGGGGGGGAACATTTATTTTTTTCTCTGTTTCGATCGTTCGAAACAATCTGAAAACAAGTGTTTTCAGTCAAACATTATTTTGTGCAGTTATTCTTGAAGTAAATCTGTTTTTTCTTAGTGTCAATATAGAAATGGTGCCAAGTGATGCTTCCACAAGTCCAGCATAGGGCAAATTATATCTCATATAGAGCACTTTCTTGATAATTATAAAATTTTCCTATTTCTATATAGGCTTTTAGGAAAAAATTTTGTACGACCATTTATTTTCAACAGAGAATAAATAACAGTGAGACATACAGGAAACAATTCGAAAATTGAAGTTAATCTTATTAATTTGTTGAAAATTCAGGAATGTTGTTATAGAGTCTTTCTTTTTGGTTGAAAATTCAACTGTTTTGTTGAAAATTCGTCTTTTTGGGATAAAAGTGAATATATTTAGGTGGAAGTTGCATCTTTTTAGTTAAAAATCACAACTGCGTGATTAAAAATTAATCTATTTCATCTTTTTTTATTGAAAATACAACAACTTATAGTTGAAAGTGAAACGACATTGTTAAACATTCTTTTTTTCTATGATCCATCATTTTAGTCCAAAAATCTTTTTCTTTCATAATTGAACTATATTTTGCTGAAAATAATGTTTTGGTTTGATAAATTTCATGTTTGGTTAAAAATGTATATTATTCAGTTGAAAATTCAACTATTTGATTACAAATTCCTGTATTTCATTGAAACTTCGTATTTTTGTGATAGAATCTTAATCTTGTTGTTGACTAATATTCCACATTTTGGTTCAAAATTTAACTATCAGGTTGAAGATTTCCTTAAAATATTCCTTAAATATTATTATTTTTAAATTTATTTGATTTATATTTCATTATATTTATACATTTATTTATTTCAATTAATTTTCAATTCATTTAATTAAACAAAAAATTAATAAATTTGTTACTAAATTATATGTTATTATTTATTATATTTATTTAAAAATAAATAAATATATAATTCATACATAATTTAATTTCTATTTTACATTGCAAATTTAATCAGAAAGAAATCGGAAACATTTGAAACGAACATAAACTAGTGGGACACAGGTGAAAATTTGGAATAAGCTATTGGGACACTGCTACGTTTATTCGGAAAGGTTCAGAACGAAGTAAACACAGTGGGGCACTTCGGCAAAAGTTCGGAAAGGCATCGGAAACCTTCGGAAATAGAAAGGGTTCGGGAAAAAACGGAAGCAAAGTTCACATAAAAATCGGAAAGGATCGGAACGGTACTTCCTTTCCGACCCTTTCCGTTTCTTCCGCTAGGGTCATCTTATTAATTGAGATGTACACAGTTTCGAGGGTACCATCTGTACACGTGGACTTGCAAGTTTAAAATCTGATTGCAACCCTCGCAAATTGAGACGAGCAGAGTTGGATGTATCCCATATGTGCACGTGCACAGTTAGGAGTCTCCCATCTGTGCACGTGCACAGTTGGGAGTCTCTCATCTGTGCACGTGAAACGTGGATAGGGTCCTATCTGTGCACGTGCACGGTTGAAAGTCTCCCATCTATGCACGTAAACTACTGCTAGGGTACCATCTGTGCACGTCGACATTTCGACGTGCACAATTGGGAGTGTCCCATCTGTGCACGTCGAAATGTAGACGTGCCCAGATGGGCCGGTGCACAGTTGTGTCTGTGGCCAACAACGTGCACAGTTGTACCAGTGGCCATCGACGTGCACATATGGGTTCGTGCACAGTTGCTCCGTGCACAGTTATCCGTCACCCGGCTCGAACATACTCTCGTTTAGAGCTTTATCGCGCATAAGTCTCTTTCTTACCGGGTTCTGGGATTATAGCATTTTGAGGTTATGGGGTCAAGGCGTGATGGGTTTAAGGGGTTATGGGGTTATTGAGACTGAGTGATCAATTGATAGAGGATTTATTAGATTTTTGGGCCTATTGTTTAAGGTTATGGGAAATCCTGACGTGAAGGGATTAAATGGACCCCGAATGTAAATTCAGCGACCCCGAAAACTTATGATAGACATAGTCAGACTCCAGGGGTAATTTTCTCGGTTTCTTTTGTGGAGCTGGGTTTTTTTTTTTTTAACTTTTTTTCTTTCGATCTGACCCTACTAAAAAAAAGTCAGGAATCGTCAGAAAAAGACTCAGGACTTCTGACCATTTCTGACCACCTTTGTTACGTTTCTCGACAGAAATCGTCAGGAAAAGTCAGAATTCATGTGAAATGTTCAGAAATCGTCAGAGCTTGGGTTCGAAGGATAATCCTTTTTATTAGGGGTCCAAGAATAGAATGCCATAAAAACAACATATTTCGTGTTGAAACGATTCTGTGACTTGAGCTCGCACAGCCTGCTCGATTGGAAATGAATTCGGCCTCATGAAAAATAAAATGTGTACATTATTTTGCAAGATCTGAATAAGCAGCCCCAGACCCAGGAGGAAGTGGGGGAAATACAATGACCGAACGCGTAGCGTGAGGTATATACGTTATCGAGCGCGAAATGAATCTATTATCGAGCGCGAAGCGTGAGAACCAACAGTCGCGCGCCCTAGGCGCGCTCAAACTTGCGAGCCGCGCGGGCAGCGGGCAGATTTTTTTAAATTATAATTACAAATAATGGAAAATTATGAATATGTAGAAAATCATTGTATTTTTATTTTGTTAAATTTTCGACGGCTATTACTTCTTTAAAATTTAAACTATTTTTGAAATATTAAGCAATTGAAAATTTGATTTCATTATCGGCTATTTATTTTTGAAGAAAAAATTACAATTTTAATTAATATTTTGGCTTATTTTTTATTATTTCTTTTTAAAATTATATAGCCTTAAATTGATGAATATTCAGAAATTAATTTTATTTTTATTTTAGTTAGATTTTCGACGACTATGACTTCTTTCAACTTTAAACTATTTTTTAAATCTTAAGCAACTGAAAATATTTTTTTATCCTGGGCTAAGTATTTTTAAAGAAAAAATTATAATTTTAATTAATATTTGGGCTCATTTCTCAGTGCCTCTTTTTACAATTATATAGCCTCATTTTTTTTCGAAAATTGTGTGGCGTTGCAATTTTATTGCAAGTCGCAAGTAATTTATTATCAATAGTTCAACAATTTATTAATATTTGATTTATTGAATTTTCAATTTGAAGATTTAATTTTACTGATCAGAATCCGCAAGCTGGACGGTTTTTCAAGACGTGGTTTTATTTAATTTAGTTCCTTTATTATTAGGAATTGATTTTGCCTCTTCTTCATTTTTTAATTATGTATTTGCCGAGTGATCCGACTCTCCTGAAGAATCCTCATCTATCCTGACCTATTGAATATTTTTAGAATGCTGTTGGGATTATTACCGCCGATTATTTTTGACGCCCCCTTCAACTTTTCTACCTTGGAGTGGAATTCAAAAGTTCACATTTTGGAAAGGTTTATTGTCGATTCCCGGAAATGCGAGTGGGACCTCTTTAACTCAGGCCCGAATGATCAATGTCAATGTTCTCGGTACTAGGGACTTCAATTGGATGGTTTTATAAAGTCCCAGTAGCCGGCTTGGTTGTTCAGATAATTCGGAGAGGATGCCTTTGGCAATAATTCAACATCTTATGGACGAAATTGATTGACTATTATCATCAAATTCAGAATAGAATATTTTGTTTGGACAGAGCATCCCTAAATATACTTCTAGTGACATCCCTGAGAGTCCTTTTCTGCTGTTTCAACGTTCCCTAGTAATACCAATCAGAACGCCCTATTTCAACCAGTCAGGATCAATTCGGTTACCAAAGAAGAAAGCAATGGGACTTCCGTTTCCGGCATGAAAATGTTAGGTGGCGGTGATAGTGTGGTGTAGATTTTAGCGAATTTAAAGTGGAATTTGAGGAGAGTTGATAGCAGAAGTGTGTTTGAGGGTTTTGTTGGTGTGAGATTGCATGTCAAATATAATAGAAGTGAAGAGGTTGGTGATAAATTGTGAGCTTGAGACTGTTTCGGGAAGGCTGGGAGGTTGGTTTGCTTGACGTGAGGAGCAGGGTGGAGAGATACATGCATCCGAGTGGCGGCGACAGGGAGGGAAAGGTAGAGAGAAGCTCGGAACACGGTACGGTAGCAGGGTGGGGTAGCACAGTGAAGATAAATTTACCAAAAGTTACGTATTGCGTTACGGACAGAGGTTACTTCGAACCGGCTTGATGGGTAACGGGGACAGCGATAGCAAAGTAGAAAGGGATTCGGGCGAGGAAGTATTCTGTACGCCAAAACTTAAGTCAAAAAAGAGAGGGCAGTACAGAACAACGGTAGAAAGGGAGAGATTGATGGCGGAGAGTATTGGCTCAATAGAGCCATCAGTGTCTCCAGGACGTGGGATTTTTCGGCCCTCACCACTTTCCCATCTGGGAGAATAATGCAAGCGTCGCGTCGGTGAGTCGGCCAGCCTCGTGTAAAGCCGAAAACGCACGAGGCACGAGCACGCAGCCGAGTTCGCGCGAGGCCTGACCCCGACTTCACGATTCGCTTTCGGCGGCTATTAGAAGGTTTGAGTTGATTTCGGCTTGCAAAAATTCTAGGGAAAGGGTTCGTCCATCCTTGTAGAGCCCCGCGTGCAAGGATAAGGCTGCATACTCTGAGAGGTCGCCCGGTGCCCAAGAGTCACCGTTTAAGACACCCCACCCAGGTGCCGTTCAGCTTTCGGCACGGTTGCTACGCCTTCGCTTAGGGCTTATTCCTTCGGAACCATCCGTGGACAATTGTCCGCTACTGCGTATTAATTATTGTAAACATATTCAGCAGAAACCCATGGTACAGGGACCCTCTATCCGCAACCCAAGCACGCGCTCGGTGGCTTTGTCATAGGCCCTTCAATTCTATTCCAAAGGAATCGAAACCGAAACCGAATGGTGACCGTGGCAGGATATATATATATTGTAACTTGCGAGTTACAGAGGTAGCCTAGAAATAGGCAAACGTTTTAGCTCCTGCGTGATCCTTCTGCAATGTAGCATCACACAGGAGAAAGAGCAAAGCGCAGACTTCAACGAACTCCCACGCAGGCGCGGTTACATAAGCGTGGGAGGACGAATGGGGGCGAGGAGATACAAAGAGCGTCTCGGGCGAAAGTCCACATTCTAGATCTGACCATTGAAAAGTTCAGATCGTAGAGTCAAACACAAGAGGGAAGACTGTAGGATCAATCCTATCTTCTTGCCTCCTAATTTTTCTCAAAGCGAGGAGAGCGACTGAACACTTAGTTCACACTAACTGTTCAGAACCTCTTTCTTAAAGGACAAAGTTCGCTTCAGAGGTGCAAGGAGAAATCCATTTCTCCATACAGCTCATAAAAGCAAGTTTGTCTGAAAATACGATTTGAAGGTTTCACGTTGGAAACTTAGAATTTTTCTGAGCATCTTAGAGCGAATCGGAATATTTTAAAGTGGCTTAGATCCACCTTAGCATTTTGAATTCGAAAGTCAATCTTCGTCGCATAGGTCCACTCAGGCTTTAAAAGCATATTGAAATATTTTTACGTGATTTCTTCTCTTGAAAGAAATATTTTTTCTTATATCTATTTCTTTTACATTTTCGAGAACTTGTGATGGTCTACCGTGACAAGATGCCAATAAAACTAAATTAAATAATAATTTGCAAGCGATCATTTGTGTCTCAAGCCACTTACAGGGAGGTAGAGGAGTCAACTCCGCTTCCTGGCTGCGAAAGTGATTGTTCAAAAAAGAGAGTGAAAGCGACTAAATACTTCTCTCTTCCCAAAAGAAACTAAGAGTCTGAAATTTCAGAGAGTCCGTTTGCTGGAAATAATGCTTAGAGAACTGAAGGTCGACTCAGCTCTGAGATGCTCTCCTCGCTCACCCTTTTTCTTACGCAAAAACGCATACCTGATCATCGAGGCTTCCGTGGCTGAGCTCATTGCTCGTTAACGTTTCCGGACGGCATCCTGGTGGATTAAGCCTTCACACCAGATTGGCAGGTCATAAGATATTCATTGTATTAAAGAATAGAGTAATCCAAAGATAATTTTACCTTTTGTGCCATCAGCAATCAATAAATATTATCATCATCGTAATTAGATATGTGGTTAGTCACTGGGAAAACGCCCATCAGAATTTCCTTTCTTCATAAGCAGTCTCCGTAGAGAGAGAAAGTAGAAAGAGAAACAAGATGAGAGTATATTCATTTCAAATAAATTAATTCAAAACTCTAAGGGGTACCAGATTTTTATAAAGGAAAGAAATCATTGCATTATTTCTTCTAAATAGTAAGAGAAAACTATAAAAACAAAAAGGAGATAAATCGTATCCAAAAAGATATTTTTATATTTATCTACTTGTTAGGTCCGTAATGGTAGGTTAGTCGAACAATTAAAATTATTAAAATCTACATCGAATAAGGTAGAGAATCATCGTGGAAGCAAAGCTTGCCAAAAGTGCAGCTTGCATTTTAAAAATGAAAGCGTCAGTTTTAAGTGCACATTTTTTATTCAAATTATAAAATATATGATCATTGCATTTTTTATGATTTTTTATCATTAACAAAATAGCTCAGGGTGTAGAAACTGTGTTTATAAATAGATTAGACAGGAATAAGAAATAAAAAAGGTTTTGAATGCAAAGAGAATCTTATTCTTTCTCCATGTGAGACCCATTTCTTTCATTTCTTTTATTTCAGGTCTTAATTATTAACTTAATTAATTGAATAATTAATACAATTTGTTAACTAAGCCACTAATTCGTGGGGTGACAATATATATATATATATATATATATATATGTGTGTGTGTGTGTGTGTGTGTGTGTGTGTGTGTGTGTGTGTGTGTGACGCTAAATATAAGATAATTTTATATCTTTACAAAATTGGACCTTGATGACCTGCGAAAGATATAACTGCGACAGTAGTAAGCAGATTATTATAGAAAAATATATGTGTTAGCGATATTTTTGAGTATTACAGTTTTTTCCCAATGTTTAACAAATTAATTTAAATAAAAAAGCTATCTTCCACAAAAGAAAAAAAACAAAGAATGGAATGATTGGGAATAGGTGGGGGAACTAGGTGTGTGAATATCATGTAAATGTCTTGTTTTAAATTACAACAAGAAGTTTATTGCAAAGCGTAAAAAAATAGATGCATGAAAAAGAATGAGATTGTTTAAAATATGGTTTTCTCTAATATTTGTTTATAATATGTTTATAACTAAAACGGCAAAGCAAGGTTATACATTTCAGAAGAAACTGCAACTTTCGAGCACTTATCTAAAATAAAATAGTTATAAACAATAATAAATTGTTTAAAAAAATTTTTTATTAACATTGATGAACTCTGTGTAATTTCAAACTGGACAAAAGGTGGAACATTTTTTAAAAAACCATGACTTTCTATCTCCATTCTAAGATAAAAATTGCTCAAAACATATTCATATTCTATGGCTAATTGTGAAGAGAAATGTTGATTTCCAACTCGATTGTACTTATATTGAGGATTCTGAATAAAATTTACAAAAACGTCTTTTTGTCCTTATGGGAAATACGTGTTAAACTTCATGGGGCTTGCCCCACCTCTGAATATCATTTTTTTTCAAGTGGATTTATTTTGTTGTGGATTCGAAACAATTTCCGGGCGTAATTCATGAAAATTTGAAGAAAAAAAAATGTTACAAAGCATTTCTGGACCACCCTAGTAGTGCGCACTCGCGCGCGCCATATTCCCGAATAGGATGGGGATAGAGGAGAACAAATTCCGCTTGCTCCTTTGGAGTCGGGACACTCGTATCTGTGGAGTGCTCGTAATTTTGGAGCTCGTATCTTTGGAGTTCGAGTGTACTTTGTTGTAACTCTGCTATCATAATTCAATATTGATCCTTTTCAATCTCACACGATTACGCTAGCACATTCGCTCTCGCACTTATTATTATCCAATAATTTTTTTAAATCTCTGATGTACAATATAATTATAACTTCAAGAATATTCTTCGACCAGCGACTGTATTTTTAGTAATACTTCATGTATCTCCTATTCCTAGAGGGCTATTTAGCCCTAGGGACTTTTGCTAAATAAATAAAATACTAAGAAAAAATACGTTCAAACTTTTACCATTATTTTCCTCAACTTTTCCAGTAATTCAATTGAAATAATGAAAATGGGCAAAAGCCAGAAATTAGACCGGTGTTTCTAACCTGACACGAAATTTAATAAGCTTTCGAATGCTTTCTTAGAAATTATTCTAACTTATTTTGTTCTGAATATATTCTGACAGAAGTGAGTGCATGATTTTAATCGCTAGTTTTTTAGGTACAGTACTCTTACCGAGTTTCGCTCCTTCTGAACAGTGCCACAAAAAACAACGGAAAACTGGTGTGCTCGTATGAAGTGTAAAACAGCCAAAACTTCTTTTCTCTCGGTTACTCTTGTAAAACATCGAGGTAAGTTTTTCACGAAATTTCATATAATTCATGAAATCTTTGAATAAATTATGTTTTCATCCTCAAGAACGCTAAAACTGCTTTCTATTCCAATACTGTTATACGCTTTTATGTACAGCCAGAATTCTCCCTTGTTTTTTTTTTCATGAACAACACAGAAAACTTGTTTAATTGTTGTTAGAAAACAATTTTAAGAATAATTAATTGGTACGTAGGTTCATCTATATTTATAATTGAAATTATGCACGTGAATTTGATGCTCGCGGAAGAGCAGCGATGTCTGTGTGTTCGAGCGGTATTACTCAGAAGGAGTAACTGCATATCTCACGCGGAACGGGACGGTGTGCTGTAGGAAGAAGCATTCACGCGAGATGTAGGGGCATGGAACTACTCGGAGTGGTCTTACTCGGAAAGAGTAATGTATCCTCATATTCTAGGATGGCACTGTAAACCTGAAATATTTATTACTACATATAACAATACACACACACACACACAAATATACATATACATACACACATATATAAATATATATATATATATATATATTTATTTCCTTTTTTTATATTTATATTCCTTTGGAATAGAACTGAAGGGCCTATGACAAAGCCCCCGAACGCGTCCTCGGGTTGCGGATAGAGGGTCCCTGTACCAAGGGTTTCTGGAATTTCACTTCAAAGCCAATCAAAGGTTTGAAGCACCGATTTTTCTGGCCTTGCAATGAATGTAAGACTGAGCTTTATCAGAAAAATCAAAAGGATTTTGAATTTATTTTAAACATGAATATACTACAAAAAAAACTAGGTGCGTTTCATTTTGAAACTTAAGCATATTGAAGACGGAGGGATTTGAGAATTCCGCCTTCGGGAAACCCAAATAAAACTTTTAAACATTTCGCCAAGTTAGAGACTCAAAAAAAATATCATTACAATATTTGAGAAAATATTATTAACTATAATAACAATACAAGCGCGAAACGTAACAGGACAGTGTCCTTGTGCTGACTCCACCATGTGTCTAAAAATTTGTACGTATCGTCATTGCGCGTACGTTTCTATGGCACCAACGCGTTGTTACCAACTGACGTATGTTTCGTTGGTTCACGTTCCGGCGTTCATCTGTGTCATGGTGCATTTATTATACCTATGTCCGTCCGACCGGTGCAGGCAGAAAAGTCATAAGAGTAAAATAGATAGAGAGTAGTTGTTTCAATTTAGCGATCTCTATCTCTTTCACTCTTGTAGACTTTCTGCCCGCACCAGTAGGACGAACAGAGGTATAAATGCACATTAACTGTGATTGGTGAAGGTTATGTGGGTTTTGTGTTGACGGCTTTTCTGATTTATAACTTTTTGAAGTTTAACATTTGTAAATTTTGTTTCAATTATTCAATGTGTAAGCACATAAAATGTTTAATTGTAGGTTATTTCATAGTCACTACCTATTCAGAAAAGATTCACTTATTGTCTGCTGTCGCAAATACTGGGCATGCAAAATGCATTGCTGTTATTATAAAAATCATCACTAATGAATTTGTAAAGCAAAGTATGGTAAATATCGGTTGTTGAATTTATTATCGGAAAGATTCTTTATTTAGTTACGTGCTGTTTTGAAGTAATGACGGAGTAAATTATATTGAAAAATCGTGTAAAAAGCTATTTGGTAAAGGTTACCTAGAACTTCAAAAAGTAAACAAATACCAAAAAGCAAAAACTGAAAGTCCAGTATTTTTCGATACTTTCTCGTTATAAAAAAAAAGTAATTATAAATATCAGCAAAATTAAAATCTCGTTTAATTTGCAGATTTAACACCGAAATTTCTGTTTTTTTTTTAATAGTAGTATTGTCACAGTGTTGGAAACTCAACTTTTTCTACATACCATAGCTTCAAATTACACTGTAAGATTCAACAGTATTTACTTAAAAATTTTGTATAATTTTTTTATCGCTAAACAGCACTACATTTCCTTATTTAAATAATGTCACATTTTTGTTCCTTTTTGAAGTTCTAGGTAACCTGAAACTAATATCTTTTCGTTGATTTTTTTAGTATAATTCACTTTGCCATTACTTTTAAACAGCATGTAACTAAAAGAAGGAACATTCCTGTTTCCTAAAACAAATCCAACAACTCATATCCTTTCATATTTTTACATTCTCATCAATTATGATTGATAAAGTATTAGAATTGTCTGAAATTTGACATCACATTTTTTCAACGGATCTCCACGTTTTGAATTCGAAAATCATGTTTTGGCGATAGCGTCTGACTTGTTGTCCGTCCGTCCGTAAACATGATAAATCTCGAAAAATTAACGGATCGAATCAAGCCAAATAACGCACAACCAAAGTCAAAAAACGCACGATATCAAAAAAAGTCAATAAAAGAAAAACGTTTCTATTTGAAAAAAATTGTGCTCCTAAAAAAGATCTAAAAATTGATTGTAAATTACTTTTTGATAGGACGCGTAGTTTTGGTTTTATTCGTGAAAAATAACATTAAAAATAAAAATGAAAAATTTGTGGAAAACGTCAAGAAGTACAAAAAAATGCAGAGCCTAAAGTTGTTCACCCAAAAAAGAGATACAAATTTGTTATAATTGATCACATTCTCACCATATATGTTTGAAAAAGTATTAGAAATCGAGCGGGTAGCACGAGTGTCACGATGAGAATGTGTACCTCAAAGCCTACAGAGCTTTGAGCAATGTAATCTTTAATCATCAGGGATTATTTATAGGGAATAACTAAAGGTATGAAAAAACAAATAAACCTGCGAAGAAAATATTTTAAAAAAATGTTAATACAATATTTGATTAAGTTTAATGTCATCAATTCCATTTATTAAGAAACTGATTGCTTTATAAAGAAGAAATCTTTCTGTTATCTAGTCAAAGAAAATTATTGTAACCAGTTAATTACTCTATCCCATCTTGCGACCAAGGCTAACCTATGCGGCGGTGGTCTGGTGGAGCAGGGTCGAGCTGTCCACTGTGAAGTCTCGACTAGAAAGGATCAGGGGACTGATTTTAAGAGGCATCACTGGTGGCCATGGCTGCCAAGGCGGCCTGGAGACTAAATTTGGTGAAGGACAGAAGGATCTCGACAGCAGTGAAGATCCTAGTCGACACCGCGAGGAGGCCGACCCTGAACATGCCCAGGGACAGAATGGCCACTCGCTATCTCTTCGACAAGAAGTATCGAGTTAGCCTTTCCATGAAGGAGGTATGGGTTAACGGCGGCGCAGAACTGCCCAGTGATGGAGACTACTGGTTGAAAGATGGATCCAGGAATATATCGTAGAAGGAATGGAAGAGGCTTCACAGTCGAGTTGGGGACCTACGCCACAGTTCTACAATCTGAGTTTATGGCCATACTCCAGTGCGCCTACTGGCCTTGAATAGAAAAACGACCACGTCGCTATTAGTATGGGAGTGCTTTGAGGCACTAAATATGCTACCGACGGAAAACCGAGTCACTCTACTATGAATCTCTGGACACAGCGGTATCAAGGGCAATGAGGTGTCGGATAGGCTAGCCAAACTAGCAGCAATACGAAATTTTACTTGACCCGAGCCAGTTTCAGGTATTTCCAGTAGGTCATTTACTTAAGAAATTCACAGCTACTCACATCCTTTGTCACTGCCATGCGATTGCGGGGAAACGTCTAACACTCACTGGCAATTACTGCATCAGTGAGTCAGAGATATCAGCCAACAGCTTGACTGCGGTCCTCTCCATATGGAGAGGGTTTTGGGGTCACGCTTAGGCTCACAAGGAGGCACAACGGGATTACCTGAGCGTCAGGGGCTGTTACGGTCTCAACCCAACTAATAATAATAAATAATAATATTAACATAGTTCTCTTTATAGATTAAAATATGGAGTGGTCGAAATCAACTCTAAGATACAATCAATGGAAATTGATAATATTCCTCCTGTTTTCCATCATTCCGGGAAGCCCCACGCAATACGAAATTCAACCTCCAAAAGAAAACACCGGACTATTTTATGAAAAGTTAGAGCCTATGCGACTGACACGGAGTTATTAGAGGACAGTCATATTTTTGGACATTGGAAACTTAGCACAACATTTCAACACGAAGGAGATGAAACAATATATCGATAACAACTACCAGAAGTGCATGGAGGGATAGAAGAAAGAAGATTGCAGAGATGAAGTAAAACTGGACATTCTACAAATAAAACGCCAAAGAATAGAAGTCGAGAATGAGAATCTGAATAAAATACTAGCTGAAATACAGTATTTTAGGCCAGAAACTAGTTCAATACCAAGAACAGTGCAAAGACGCCGAGGTCCTATGTTGAGATTTATAGGATCATTTTTAGGACCAATCATTGGCCTGTTAACCGCGGAAGGCGGAGAAGAATATACGGACATGATCAATGAACTATACGATAATCAGAACAACTTAAGCCAAATATTAAAAAAAACAGACCCACATAGTGAAGGCAGAAATTCAAGATATACATTATGAATTAATTACAAGAAGTAATGAAATAATTTTAATGCAATCACTGTTAGAAATAACAATGAAAAATATGCAAACGCAAGACGAAAACATAAATAACTTATCATATTGAAATAACATGAGGCAGTGGACAAGACAAGTAGAAGCAAAACTCGATCATGCACACCATACTTTACCGAAACTCAATAATTTTTGTAATAAATGCCAGAGAAAGAAAAGTGCATACAGCCCCAATAACAAACTATCAATTAAAACAATTTATAACAGAAATATATAAAGGAGCAAGCGGATACGAATTCCCAAAGTGGAAGATTTGCATCAAATAGGAAGATCGGACGTTGGTTATAACTCAAATAGATTAATGATAACCATAGATATCCCCCTCTTGGAAAAAATGTGATACAAGATTTATCCTGCATGGAAGCTCAACTTGGAGACAAATACCTTCCCTCCAAGCATGGTTATATTCAATAGATAATCCAGAACTCATGAGTATTAATTGCCCCAACCAGGAAACACAAAGAGAATATATTTCAAATTCTGGAATAATTCGACTAGGAAGCAGATGCATCGCTACAACAAAATACACCATGTTGATAGGAACAGCAATGAACAGAAACAAAGAAAAATATATAATTAAAAACTAAAGGTTAACAACCACCGCAGGGTCCCACTGGGAGTAACTGTCATCTAAAAAATGACAAATGGTAACCGACCCTAGGCTTACCGTTCGCCAAGACGCACTCACCAAAATCCTGGAAGCAAAACATAAGCAACAGAAAACTGTTAGATACAATATTGTGCCAAAAATTAATTTTGGAGCTAATGATTACACAGAGATGATTGATTGGGAACAGACAGATGTATCACTTACCGTACCTCCAGTTTTAATTCCTATAACAGAGGATGAACTCACCGCTAAGCTATCTATGGCCGATGGCTTGGTACCAGACTGGGACTTGACATCTTTCCCTTGTAACACAGTAGCGGTGGAAAGAAATGTTAGACTGGTAACAAAGGTGTCCAGACAAGGCATCGGTCCCGACTCTCGGGACCGATAGATATGCGCCACACTTCCTTCTCGAAAGACTGTCAACTTATTGACACTAAGAAAGACTTTGTGGGTGAAATTAATGACTCTGAGACTTAAATAAGCACGTTCTACATATGATTGGTTGGTTGGGTAGGGCGTGGGTGGAGCCCGATGTGCAGCCACCACCACGTGGTGGGCTCTGGGTCACTCGAAGTAGTAGAACTCAGTGGACTAGGAGCTGCATAAGTATTTAAGCGTTTTACTTGAAAATACGCAATTTTGAGCCATTTTCCCCTCCATGAGGATTAGCATGGGCTGACTTTAGCGACTCGGTACGCACCTCTAAGTACCTTCTGATGACTTTTCATCGTAAAGTCACCCTTGGAAGGCATCGGTATCGATTTTAAGCCCATTTTTGCGAAACCTTAAATTTTAGTGTTTTTTATTGAAATTTCGAGATTCAAGCCTCGAAGAACAGACTGAATATATTATCCGATATCAAAATTTCAAAGTGCGCTGAGTTTCGGATTGGACTGGGCCACTTTTCCGCACTCAGGCGTTTCCTGGACGCACAATTTTGGTTTTTCGCATCAGCCTAGTGTCTATTCAGGTGTATCCGGGACCTATCTGGCACTTTACCGTTGAAAAAAAAAACAAGTCCTACAGTTTGTGCTTATCCGGGTCAATCCGGGTCTTATTTGGAACACGGAAACAAAAATTTATTTCCTTGAAGTTCGAATGAAGTGTCTATCTGGGTCTATCTGAAACCTATCTGGGAGTTTACCGTTGAAAAAAAGAAACACGTCCTACAGTTTACGTTTATCCGGGTCTATCCAGGACCTATTTGGTACACGAAAACAAAAATTCATTTCCTCGAAGTTCAAATGAAGCATCTATTCAGGCGTATCCGGAATCTGACCGGTAGTTTTTGCATCGAAAAATTATAAAGTCCCGCAATGTACGCTTACCCTGGTCTATCCTACACCTATCCGGGACATGGAACCAGAATTTTGTTTCCTGTGTAGTCAAAAACGTTGTCTGTCTGCGTCTATCCAAGACTATTTAGGGAATATTTGCAACGATAAAGAGATCAAGTCCGATAAAGTATATTTTATCGGGACTATCGGGCACCTATCCGGGACGTGGACCCAGAAATTGATTTTATGTAAAGTCAAAAAGTGCGTCTATCTGGGCGTTTCCGGGATGTGAACGGTAGTATTTGCACCAAGAAATTAAGCAAGTCCCGCAATGTAAATTTAACTAGGTCTATCCGGGACCTATTCAAGACATGGAACCAGGATTGGATTTCCTGTGAAGTCGTCCGTTCGGGTCTATCCGGGAACAACCTGGGAGAATTTTAGTCGATTTTCAGCATTTTCTGTCAACTTTTTAATACAAATAAATACTAATGGACAATTTATATATTCCTTATAACTTGTTAAACAATCTTTAATTGTTTAAATAAACTTAACTTATTCAAACAATTATTTTTCTCTCAAAAAGTGTGAAAAATAATCGCATTTTCTGAATTAAATGTAATATTTAATCATTCTTTGGATTCGTGCATTTTTTTAAAAACATTTTGTGATTATTTGAACAATTAATTGTTGTTTATTTTCAAAATTCCAAAAATCGTGCCAGAGATGACCACTTTTTTCTCAAATTTGTATCCTATCCCGAGTCGAAATTTTAACCCTCTTTTAGACCTCTAAATTGTAGGACTTAGTAGGACTTGTGAGGGCTTGTAGAGGTCTTAATTTTATTAGATTAAGCCCTCTTTTAGTCCTTCAAACGGGCATAAAAGTCAATTTTTCCCACTTTCAGGACTAAAAGAGGGCCTAATTCAATAAAGATTTAGGCCTCTATAGGTCCTCCTAAGTCCTCTGTTTAGACCCTGCTGTAGCCCTCGAAATCCTCTAGACGAAAAGTGACGTCATTAAGTTCTATTTCGCACATCTCTGTACCCTCATCTCCTATATTTTTCTGTAACTTGTCACCAATTTCTTGATAGTATTTATTTCTTTCATTTGCAATATTTTCAGAATTCACAACTTCTCTGTCACCGACAATTAGCTTTTTTATTTCATTGGTTTTTTTTTATCTTGTGGAGAATCGTTCAAAATTGTGTTTATAGCTATCCAAGTTTTTCTGGGGTTATTTTTCGCTTTCTCAACCATAGTGTCAGCTTTAGTTTTTTATATTGTTCTAATTTCATCTGTTACTTTATTTATTTATTTTTTTTTTTGTATGAACTCATTAGTTGGATTTAATTTTTGTCTGACATACAAATTATCTCTTCCTTTCATAAGTTTTATCAAATAGGTGGGAAAAGTAATGTTGTTCTTTATTTGAACCTTTTTTTTCTATTTACTGTAAATTTGTCTTCAATTTCCTGTATCAATTGAATGAGTTCACTCATATCCCTTATCTCAGTATTTTTACATTGTATTTTAAGTGACTCCAATACTTTGTTTTTATCTACAAATTGCAAAAATGTTTTTTCCTCTTATAGCTTTTCTTCTTCTTTATATTAACAAAAATCACTAACAGTCTGTGATCAAAGAGAGTTGTGTCTTCCATGGAGGTTTGAAATTCTATATCCCTATATAAAACATGTTCAATGATTGTTACGGAGTTATAGGTGACGCTAGTACCTTCTTCAAAACATATTTTATTTGCTATCCTAAATTCATTCATTACTATAATTCTATTATAGTCTTTAACTATATTATTGTCCATATTCGATAAATGTATATTAGTATCACCAGATATTAAAACCCTATCGCCAAAAGTTTCCGTAATATTTTTCAAACCTTCTAGAAACTCGCTCTGTGAACTTGATGGTCATTTTTAATATAAACAGCTACTCCGTCTGCCCTAGATTCTCTACAATTATGTATTGAAGTAAATCCATTATTATTATAAAATCTAGTCTTTCTTTGATACAGCCATGTCTCGGCAAGAATCAAAATATCAATTTTATTATATTTACTTTCTATTAACATTTTTAACTCTTCAAACACATTTCTGATACTTCTTATATTTTAACATATTATATTTAAATTACTTTCCATGATAACTATCTTTTGTTACCTTTCAACAGCTTATAATCCTCGGTTCTCTCTTTTTTCCTTACTCCATTGTCTCTAATTGTTGCAGGTCTTTTTCATTTCTTATCCATATTCTTCTGTCACCTTCCTTTTTCTTCACGTAGATTCTGCCGTTGTCGTACCATGCGAATCTACATTTCACTTTTTTTCTGCGAGATCTCTTGCTCCCTTAAATAATCTTTGATTGTGTAGAGTTAGGTCTTCGTTAACATAAATATTCTGATCCTTGTCCCCTTGAAGGTTACATTCGCCAATTTTGATGCCTTTGACTTCCTTTATCTTTCTTATTATGTCTCCTTTGGCCTTTCTACTTTTTAACTTCAGGAAAATCGTGGGTAAATTTTTAGTGGATTTTATCACGTAACATTTATCAATTTCTTTTGCTGCGATTTCATAACCCATGCCTTTCATAAGTTTTTATTTATTTTTGCGTGGGGCTCTTCTTCTTGTTTCGGTATTCCTGTCAAAATTATATGTTTAGATTTTAGTTCTTGATCTTTTTCGTTTTGTTTTGTTTTTAAGTATTCCAGATCACTGGTCAATCTTTCATTCTCCTCCTCCAACTTCGTCATCCGCTTTTTAATTTCTTCATTACTTTCTTTTTGTTCCTCAAAGAGAGTTGACATAACATCCACCGACTCTTTTAATTCATCTATTCTCTCACTATTGTGATTGTCAAGGCTTTTTATTTTCTTGTTAAGATGGTGCACATCCCGGATGGTGCGTCATCGGGCAGTATGCGCGAGTAACTGATTTCCTTTTAATTTCTTTTTACACACTCGACATATATCCAGAGGTTCTCCACTAGACTCAAGATCATCAGGTGCTGAGCTACTTCGCTGTCTATTTATTTTTATATTTAAATTCATAAGTATTATTCAATGTTAGCATTCGAAGTCAAGTTTTGTTTTTTAACAAAAAGATTCAGATGATATTTCTGCACATATTTATCACTTTAAATTAACAATACTCTCCAATTCACTTTAGTCACGCTGTCTTATACGTATATCCACTTATACGAGGGCTGTTTGATAAGTCAGTGACTTTTCGACTAGAAGATTTTTTTTCGGCAAATGAGCGTTTTACTTCTCACAGAGGAGGGGATGACGAAGCTGCCGAAAATCGGGTACCTGAAGGGCCAAAGGAAAAGCGGAAAACCTAGCACAGTTCAGTACCGATCTAAACATCGACCGTGCCAGACGCAGCAACCCAACACGAGACCCCTGACACAAGTTGCAATGAAGAAATACAGTGCAACTTGGAAAGCGGAGAGAAGAACATCATTACCGAGATCCTCTTACACCCTGAAGCTACCACAAGACCACGCTTTATTACAACGACTCGACGGAAAACAAAAAAACTTCCGAATACTACCGTCTCGGAAGTTAACGTTCAACGTTTCGCAAAGAGAGTCAAAGATAAGAGCGTAGGTACACACGGTCTCACCTGTATGACGGAGGTCTCAGAGCCACTGCCCATCGCCATCAATGATAAAGAAATCATAATGCAGGCACCTGAAAACTTGGAGCTTGATCTAGAGATAATGAGGGAAGTTCAAATCAACGCTCTCAGTCTCGCTGAGCCCAATCAAGGAGAAGGACACGCACAAGAAGATCCTAAGGAAAATCGTAGAACCGAAGAGTGCAAAGCTGAAAAGGAGTGGAAGGCTATCACTCAAGAGGGAGTCACCACAATAGCACGAAAACGGATCTACACGCCTAGGAAGAGTCAACACGAGGCAAAACGGGCTTTTCTTCCAAGCACGAGCACAGTAAATTAAGGAAAAGAAAATTTACTACCTGACCAGACAGCAAAAGCAGAGAGGAAGGAGGCAGTAAATACTTTACCTGACCCTAATAGGCCTATGCTGAGAGGGTCGGATGGAACGCAAAGGAGATGGCAACAAAACCTGGGGCCACTCATCCTCAGAAAGCACCGAACAGTTGGAGACAATATAAGGAATGTTCGCCTTCTCAGACGTGGCAGATAACACCGAAATAGACCAGACACTATGAAGATCCACTAACCAACCCTCACAGGAATAATATTTATCACAACGGGGGATTGAAATTCTCCGAGAAGACAGGACGCATGGGAGAAGAAGCGCCGTAAGAAATATGTCGGTAACTTTTATTCTTCATTTTTATTTCTATATCAAAACTGTCTTTATCGGAAAATTTTAAGAGGGGCAGTTGTAACCAGCGGGTTACAGCTAAGAGCCTTCTCTTAGGCAGAACTCCTTGCACACGGAAAAATAGAGCAAAGCGTTGCATCATTGTAGGGCAATAGAAGAGCACAGGCTCCGAAGCCTCCCACTAAAACGCTTTTGCGAGTATCGGGAGTCTAAACTGGAGCGCGCTCCATAAAAACGGTTACGCAAGCCGAAAACTTCAGTTGGGGGTGTTGCGTGTCAAACGCAACAGGCTTGGAGAGCACCTCAGGAGAAGCTGGAGACCTACTCTCTCCATCCTTGTCCGGTATCGCTCCTCAAGTATTTCGGGAGATATTGAGTGCTTAGGCTCAAAAACGTAAGTCCGTAATCTTTCTCTTCGAAGGAGATAGCTCCAGGAGTGGACGGAAGCAAATATTCCTATTCAGTTCAGAAGAGTACTGTTTCTGAGATATATAGTGAGTGCCACTCAGCTACCTCAGCCTTCTTTTACTACGGGAATACTTTGAGCGCACAAAGCGAATACTTGAGCATTTGGTGTCATTTTTTACTTCGAAAAATACGGATTTTTCTCCGACTCTGAAAAAGAGACTTAAAATTAAATTCTAGAGTATTTTATTTGGCAGAGTGCCTTTTCTAAAGATTGAGACATTTTCACTAGAAAAATTTCAAAGTTTAACCGAAGAGCAGAGCACGTTCCGTCGTATACCCTGCTCAAGTCAGTTAACTTGATAAAATTTTACGACTCATCCATCAGCATCTTAGCTTCTTATAGGCAGGCGGGACCCAAAAACTCCCTTACCTGGCTAAGAAAGCAGCCAAGTCTGAAGGCGAAGCCTCTGAGATCTCTCATCGAATAAAAGGATCTTTTGAAGCCCACAATGAAACTTCTGGAGAGCGAGTCTCGCAAATATCTGGATAAATCCAGTTTGAGAACTCTGTGTTTCTATTTTCTATACCTACCCTGTCCGTTCCTTAATCAGGTAGATGTACACCTGTAGTCCGAGAGCGACTCGACTCAGGCCTGATTTTAGCAAAGCGAGAATAAGATAAGAGTCTCAGGGACCACTCTATACTAGGTTGACATTTCAGCCATTAATCTGTACAATAGACTCGCATTAGAGTGATTATCTTAGCCTTTATATTGAGATTAGTTTTTATTGAATCTGCATTATTGGTCATTGCTACAACCTAGGTTGCTTCCTTCCAGGAAATCATTTTTTTGACTTAATATTTTTCACTTTTAATGCGAAGAAATATTTACTTATATTAAAGAAATATCATCAAAGAAACCATTTTCTTGAATGGATGCGTTAATCTTTTGCATCTAAATAATATTAACTTAACTGAAGTAAATAATTCCTTGGTGCAAAGAAAAAAAACCAAACAAACTTATTTCCTTGATTCAAGTAAATTTTTTTTTCAGTATATATATTTCAATTTCGATGCAATAGAGTTCTCCATTTTGCAATGCAAAAAAAAAAAATAATAATTTCTTGAAACCAAAACGCACTTTAGTGTAATTTGTTAATTTTTGTATCAAATTGTTCTGTACCAAAGATGAAGCCAATCTGATAAGATTTAGAGGGTTGTTCCCTGCTCATCGGCAATATAGCTAATTATAAAAAAGTCAAGTGATATATTTGCATTCATGAATAAATGAAGACAACCGGAAGAGAATTCGTGATATAAGAAAATCCACTAGGCAGAGTTAACAAGTGCGTTAATGTGTGTTTTAATAAATAAAATAAATATTTGTGACTGATTCTGAACCAATCTATTCAGATTATTACATTTTTAAAGTATAGGAAAAATATATTTGTCCTTGATGAGACGAAAAGGAGCTGTGGGTGGAAATGTAATTTTGATTTGATCTTTTTTGTGTTCCGATTTTGGTACATAAAATCGTTCATAAGAAAGTTTATATAACGGCAACTTTTGTTCACATTTCATTATTTTGAAATTAATAGTTAACTATAACAATATCCAAAGAAAGTCATTGGAAACCAGTAATATCAACTAATCCTGTTTAAACTAGCTGTGAATTCGATCTCGTGTGTTTACACATTCTTTTTATTTATAATTTTGTGGTGCTCATTTGATGAGCACTTTGCTGCCTCATTTTGATTAATTAGTGAATATGTAAGTATTAAAAAAAGGACTGTAATTCTCAACTACCTATAGATATGATAAAGTCAACTAAAAAAATTCTTTTACTTTTTTTCTTAAAACTTCAAAAGATGTTTTAACTGATGGTGACAATTATTTTGTACTCATTTGTTACGGATATAAAAATTAATTTAAATAACGCGACTATTTTTGTGTGCTTTTTTCATATTTTTACCTTATCAAAGTTTCAGGCAGCACTTACAATTATCCCATCGAGTTCTTTTATGGGTCAAACTTTCACTCCTTAAAAATGAGCATTTTTAGGCACCTTTCCCCTACACTGTGAAAAATTGGCTGTCCATAGATGTCCGGTGCCGGGCGCTATATTGGTATGCGGTAGATTGCTCCGATTGGTTACACGGCAGTAAGCGAGGTCTTCCGGACACACTTGAATATGTAATTGTTTATTAAAAATGAGTTATTTGGTGTTTCCGATTTTATCTTTTCTCGTACATTTACTTCATCATTCTTTTATTACTAAGAAGATTTTTATATAATTATATTTGTGGGAGTTTTGGCCAGTTATTATTTTAGAAGTGTATAAATTATTTGTTTTTGATAAGATTAACTTGTGTAAAACTTCTGTTTTATTGAAACTATCACGAATTGTATTTATTGTAGAGGAGATTTTCAGGAAAAAAATAAGCATCGTCAATAATAAATATTAAATCTAAAATTATAATTTTTTTCTACAACGAATAAAAATTGCAAACATCATTTATTTATATCATTTATTTCTTTATATTCTGGAAAACACTATCCTCGTCGGCTTGAGTGCCCTTTCTAGACATTTTCTCAGTACATATTTAAAGTGTCAACAGTTTTTAATCGTTTCTCATAAGAATTTCCTTTCAGAATTTAATCATACGCTTTCTTAAATTCAGATCAACTTCCCTTGAAATCATGTATAAATTTTTGCTTGATTTAAGTTCTTCTTTGAATTTAAATAAGTCACTGTAAAAACAAAGTATTATTTCAGGGATAGTTTCAGGTATTACAATAAGACTCAGAAAAACACATTATTTCATCATGATCATTGAACGTAATTCAAGTCCTAAGTATATTAAATATCGTAAATAATTCAAGCCTCAACGGGGGGGCAAGGCCGACGAAAATAATAGTTTTAAAGTGCTTAGGTTATGATAAGTGATTCGTAATGTAGAACAGCCACTTATCTTCTGGGCTACATACAAGAAACTATTGAATATTATTATTATTATCAATCCGGTCGGTACGGTAGAAACCTTTGCCCGTAGTCCGTCTCTAGTGGAATGTCAACGAATAACAACTGATGTAAATTTTACTGAAAACCGACGAATTTAGCAAAAAGCTGTGGAGCGTGTGAAAGTCACGTTATCAGCCGACACCAGGGACGGCATTCCAAGCATAGGACGTTCCTGTGCTCCTCACAAACTGGACGATGACATTTTTCTCGATCACCAGCTTCTGTTGGTGTTTCGAATGTTGAATCATCGCCGTCCACCTCCATTTCCGAATCAGTATACGCTTCCTCGTTATTTTCTTCGCCATCTGACGGTTTGTCATTTGTCACGTTTAGCTCTACTTGGTTTGGGATGTGACCTACGAAGAATCATTTTAACGTAGATTTAAAATGTCTTTTCTGATTCATAAAATTTGGCAAGACTTGATGCGTGGCAGATTAAACTCGATCTATTTTACATAATGTAATAAATTGCTTGTTTGTCGCGAGTCGTGGGACGTGGCAGATGTAACGATATTAATTATGATTATTTGTATTATTTATCATTCATTGTAGTAATTATACTCATGTTGTTCAATATATTTACTACACTCATTAACTAATTTACTATGTCTAGCTTTAATCCGAAAAATTAAGAGTAACTCTAATTGTTTATGTTAATTATTCTAAATAAATTATTGTCGTCAAAACATTGTAAAAATTACATTCAGACAAAATATGCTAAATGTCTTCTTCTCTCTGCTGAGATTTTGACCGTGACAATTAAAACTGGGAGAGGAGAAGTTTCACGTGACCATTATTAGTTATAAATATTTATAACGATTAAACGCTCTTGTACTACATAATCTTTCTACATTGGGACATTAGGATGGTCCAAAAAAGATCTAGAACCCACCCTTTAATAGCTTTTAATAGCTAGCTTTTTATAAAGCTTTATGGTCTAAAATCGTGGAACGATTTATGGTTATACTAGCCTTCTTCCTGGGACTGGCGTAAGAGCTTAGACTAGCTACCCTTTTTTCCATTTCTTTTCTCGTAGTAGTAAAACTTGGTGGGTGCTAATGTTGGTCATAATTCTTTAAACAAAATTTGAAGGAGAGCACCTGAAGAAAAAAACTCAAATGGCTAGACTTTCAATACGATATTTTTTACACTTATTATCAAGCTATCTCTTCTACGTTTTTCAGTATCTGGCCGTGATAAAGTAAAATTTCGTTAAATGTTTTCAAATAAAAAAAAATATAGATCTCTGAAATGTGTGAAAATGACAATATTCAACAATTAACTACAGCTTCAAATATAAAGTTTTTTGGAGCACTGCTTGGAAAATCATTTTCAACGTGTTATAAAACAGTTTGCGTGTGGACATCAATATCCGATAATGTTAAGGTGGTTAAAACGAGAAATTAAAAAAGGAGTGTCTTTTCACCATGTTAAATTCGTGATTCGACCATAGTGATTCGTCCAAAAACATTAGCATTTGAATTCCCGAAATGTTTATGCACCATATATGTACTAATGGTGTCATAGAACCTTGCTTCATACGATATTGTTCAGCGAAAACGTCCGTTGATGCACTTCCGGCCGTTTTCCCCTTCACAGGTCGTTTTCCTCACCCGGAGTAATACACGACCAGCAACTCCGACCTTCCCCCGCTTGATGAAGAGTTTTCCTCGTCTAAAGTCACCTCCGTCGACGATCTAATAAGGGATATAAAATTGGCACCCCCGGTTCAAGTGATCTGTCGTTCTTTTAACATACTGTCAATCGCTCAAAGTATCAGCGCGTCAGTTCAAGTTTCTTTATCAACGTCTTGTCGGTATCAAGATCGTGTCCAGCCTAAACCTTTATCGTGCCTAGCCTAAGCCAAGCACCTGAGACGAAGAATCGTGTCCAGCCCATCGTTACCGAGGTTTTATCGTCACCAGTAAACCAGTTTCCACAACATATCTGAGGCTAGTCAGACGGCACTTAACGAGGCTCCTATTTAAAGTAAATACATAACCATTACATACATAACCTATTTACCTTACCCTGATTTGTCACTGGTAACTTAAAAGTCTCGTTCTTTTCAGAACGTACCTGTGTTCAGTGGAGAAATTCCAGCTGGTCCATCTATCTCTAAATATCTCTCTTTCTCTGCATGTCTCTCAATTAGTGAAACTTATGTCTCGGAATGGACTGAAACTATGATTGACGAAATGCTTACACACGGTAAACGTAAAAGTCGAGTTTCAGGCGATGAATGGAGGCTGGGTGTTTGGAATGCTAGAGGAGTGAATGATCTTAAGGTAAGAGAACTACGAGAAACTATGCACGTAAGGAAACTAAAAATATGCCAAGGCACTTGCGAGATGGATGCAGAAAGCTGTCATCCTTGGGTCGCTTCGTGTCCTCAAAACACACATGGGTTTCGCGGACCTGTCGTTGTGATTTCTTTGTGTATTTTCACCACTCATTTCACGGTTGTGAAATGGGTATAAAATTTTGAATATAAGGAATTATTTCTTTACAGAATTTTGTATTAGAATGATGAAAGACTCGAGAATCCTTCTAAGAGAATACACAAATTAAATTTCTCTGTAGAATATCTGGTAATGTGAGAGTATCGATTACAGGAACAAAAATAAGAGTCATTCGAAGTCAGATATTAGGAAATTCAGGTACTGGAAAAATTTAATTTACATGTTCACAAAAAATAAAATTAAAAAATTGTTTGACGAAAAAAAAGATTGTGAAATCAAACACATTTTAGTGATGCTATATAATAATTTTAAGAAAAGCCTCTACTGGACAATCCATGCAGATCAAGGCTCCCATGTGGGATCCACCAGAACATCGCTTCCCTCAAGCACTTTTCTTTCCAGGTCATGCATTCCCACCCGCTGGGACTTTATTAGGCATATATATATCTCCCAATTTAACACTCAAAGTCCCTTCATTCGATGCGTAGGGCCTATCCTTTAAATTTTGTACCTTGAATCGCTTCATTATCTTCATTAGAACTGAAGACAGTATAGTGGTACATTTTTGTAATTTAAAGCAACAATTTTTATTATTTCTCAAATGAAATGAAACTGAAATTTCTTCATAAGTGTTCTCCTTATATTCATAAATTTTGAAAAAAATTTCCCGTTGCCTCTTGTATAAGAAATAATGCTCTAAGCTTGACGCTTCTTAAATGTGCCCGAAATTCCTTACTTTTTTTACATTTTTCAGTCTGCAAAGCACAAACATTTTTTTACATTAGAGTCTTCAAGCTCATTTGCGTGGAACACTCTATCATTTTTTTTTTTTTTGGCTGAGCCGATAGTAGTTCGAACATCGAGTTTCGAGCTTTCTGCACAGCCCGGCAAGAAATTCGGGACAGTCCGAGGACCGGGTCCGAAGCGCGAGATTCGTAAATGAAAAACATTCTTCTTAACGTCGACTGCCTAATTCTTCTGAATTCCTAGGACAGATATAAGGGTTTCCGATGTAGGCTACGAACTCGCAACCAGTGAGAATCTCGGTCAACCCAGAGTTCGCCATTTTTGGACATCTCTTCTTAAAGTCAACAAAAGCTACCAATGTCAGTGGAAATGTTAGATAGGTCTTCTCAGGATGGCACGTGCACAGGATAAGTCATTCGTTCAAGCAGTTAGATGCTACTATTGAACTCCATTAGAAGAATCAATGGTTTCTTTACAATCCTGAATTTCAATTGTCTTAACGACACTGTATTGGGACTTAAAGATAATGAGTGTTACTGAGGATTTTCTAGGAATAGTGACTAAAGTGGGCCTAGACTGGATTACTGTATAGCCACGTGGCTGTTGAGATAATTAGATAACTTATGTGGCTAGAGGGAGAAAAATGAGATTGAAGTGTAGGATATTTAGTACATGAATATTGGCCAATGATTAATCACTTCTGCATAAAACCTTAACTTTTAATACTTTAAAGTTAGTGTATACACTTCATACGTTATCACATAAGTTTTAAGTATATCAACCTTTGCAAAAATGAAACTAAAGTCTCTCATAAAAAGTGTGTTTTCTCGATAAAGAATAGAGAGCATGAATTACTATACTTTCTAGCATCAATAATGGAAACCTATGTATCGAGTCTCAGTTGGTATAAGGAAGAGGTTTTAATCGAAGTACATTTTATATTGTTCTATTGGAAACTCGACTAAATTTGCAGCTATCGAGTAATTATTCTGAGATACTCCGCACTCAATTGTAACATTCAGGCAACACCGAACTAAAGTTTGCATTTCGTTATACAATAAAGACGTCAAGTGCCTCAAACTTTAGCATCCAGAATATCATATTGCTGCGTTGGGAACACAGGTGCAATTTTTGGCAACTGCGTTTTTTGACCCAACTCGACTTTTTTTGTTTCAACGAATAAACGTTCATAATTTAATGTTAAAAACTTAGTTTACGTATGCATATGTATTATATATAGGTTAATTTAAGTTTATGAAAGAAAGTCACTATGTCGACTTGTCAACAGCCGTCACTTTGTGGTCTTGGATAGAGGGTCCCTGTACCAAGGGTTTCTGCTGAATATGGTTACAATAATTAATAAGCAGTCGCGGGCAATTGTCCGCCGAGAGCCCATTAATAGAAAATAAGTTGATTCTTTGACTGTAAAATCAGTACGTTTGGCCGAGAGCCCATTTATATAAAATAAGTTGATTCTTAGACTGTAAAATCAGTACATTTGGCCGAGAGCCCATTAATAGAAATTTAGGCTGACTTTTTGAAGTATTAAAGAGGAGTAAGAGTTTATCGCAAAGAAACTTTATTCTTTTGCCATGCGTAACCCGAAATACTCATCAAAATTTTTAAAACAATTTAAATATTGTTAAAAAGTTAACCTTTCCAAATTCCGGCAGTTACAATTGGCGCCCAACGTGGGGCCATGCGAGTATAAAAAAGAATAAGGTTTCCACATCTCTTTCCATTTGAAATGGATAAAAATGAATTTTTAGAAGCGTTTTTTAAGGGTCACGTAAAAAAAGTGTATCTGACACCTTCTGCGAGCCAGAAAAATGTACGTCGGGGCATGGCAAACCTTGATAAATGGTTAGAAGAACAAAAGAAAACCGCGAATAATTATAATTGAAAAAAAGTTATCGAATATGAGAGACAATACTTCAAATAAAAAAAATGTGTATCAATATGAACAATCAACGGAAATTAGGAAAAGTGATCATCGAATAACACTAATTAGTGAAATAAATATAACGATTTTTGAACAATACACGGTTAACACGTGGAAAACCCGAACAACTCTTGAAAGTGTAGTAAAAATTAAATTTCACAAAGTATACGAAATTAATGTAAATTTCGAAGGAGTGTTAGTGCGCCAAACTTACGAATTTCAAATACAAAAACTTTACCCGATCAACAAATAGTGGTACGAATAAAAGTGAATCCCAAGTGAAACAAAAAATAAAATAAAGAACTACTACTACGAAAATGGCGAAAACTAACTTACGTTCATCCAAAGCGGGTAGAAGAGTAGCCATGGACGAAAGCAGTATGTAAGAAGAGTTGGATACGAATGTGCGAAATATCTCTTTGGAACACCTGGAAGATGCTCTATTAATTCCCCAAACAAACGAGTTGGATCAAATGTTGATCACGATTAATCGACGCCTTGAGGAGTTAGAGCAGTGAACTCAGAGGATACTAGAAGAGGATAGAAGACGACGCGACCAGCAAATGGCTGAGACAGAGCAGGCAATGCAGGCAAGGATCAACACATTAGAAAGCAGCATTAGCCGCTCAATCGAAATAACAGCAAATGTAACACAAGGCCTGGAAGAAAGGGAAGATAGGATGCAGGACCAATTAAATAGACTCGAGACCTCCCAGGCAAGAGTAGCCGAGCGTATAACAGGGGACATAGACAGGAGGATCAATAATCAACTACCTGTCACGCAACCAAACATTAAGTACGTCCTTCCGGAGTACAATGCTGAAGGCAGTCCAATGAAGTACGTGCGAAAACTCAGACAATATTGGGAAAAAGTACGACCACGGGCATGTGACGTGGACTATTTATTTGAGAAATTCCTATCAGGACCCCCTAATGACTGGTGGCTATTCATTATACATGACGTCACAAATCTCGACTCCTACCTTGAAAAATTTCAACAGCGTTACTGGGGAGAGCAAATGCAACACGAGGTGAAAAAGAAACTGGAATTCGGATATTATCAAAAAAGTAAGGACCGATCAAGTGCTGAATATGCCACCAAGATGTTTGCTAATTCCAGCGAACTTATCCCCACTCCTGAGCAAGGGGAGACAATACGAAAGCTGGCAAGACATTTCAGCGATGAAATTAAGTATGCAGTAATTGGGAAAACAACTCGTGGCGACAACACCAGCCACAGCCCAACACATCCCAATATAGAGTCCAGAAAATTGAAGTCGAATCAATTCTGGAAGTTTATGACGTCACATATCCGACAGAAGACACAACACGTGAGGCGGGAAACGAGCAAGGGCCACGTCAATGAACAATAAAGACAGTGAAAATGAAGACATTGACGTGGCAACCACCGTAATTTACACGACTCGCATGCAGACAAATACGAGGTCAGAATTAATGGAAAAGGACAAAAGCACGATATCAAAAAGACCCTCAAAATGTTATACAGCAAACATTCAAGTCGCGGGAATCTTAACAAATGCTTTGATTGACACGGGAGCTGAAATTACATGCATCTCTGAGGAATTTTTCAATGCAAATAAGGAGAGATTTGAACGTTACCCGTGTTTACCCTTAGCAGGAGTGGCAGTAACCGGGCCCATGGGGGGCAAAGCGGTACGACTCAATCGCCAGATTTACGCGGATGTGGAAGGCGTCTTTGACTTTCCTCGGGTCGCTATCAACTGGGGCGTAGCACGCTATGATGAATAATCTTCTGATTCCTAACTTCGTTCTAGCCCACAACAATATGGGTGATACAAAATCATGATCTTTGAGATGCTGCCTTGCTTTTTCGTTCATAATTAAACCGACCCCTTGACTACCATGTGATTCACTACCTACTCCTGACCAGATTTCAACACCGCCTTTCAACATTCCATTTTCTATGTTTCTACATTCGCGGCCCTTTTTCCTCGTCTCAGGTACACATAAAATGTCTAGTTTCTAATATTACTAATTATTTAACTTACGTGCATGGTACACGAGTTTTATTCCTTTTGCTCGTTTAATTATTATGAGGTATGAAAACTCATTTAGGACCTCCATAATGATTTTTATATTATAATTTACATTCATTTTGTAATTATAAAATTCATTAATCATCTTTACAATTTCATATCACTTTTTTATCTTCAGATGAATTATTTTCTACAAATTTGTAGCCTTTAAAGGTTCCAATAATAGTGTTTCGGAATTCTAATGTATACCGATTTTTAGGATATTACATTTATCATATTGTTAACTTGTAAAACTTCCAAGTTATATTGTACCTTTCAACAGAAAAAAATTAATATTCTAAACCACGTGTTCACATAATGTGTATTCCACCAATTTTAAATCTCATCTGCTTTCTTTTTTTTTATACTATTCTATTATTTTTATTAATGTAATTACTTTCAATTGAATTTTATTAAGTTTCCAGTTTTTGTCCATTCACTAATAAACAATAAACTAAATTTCACATGACTTTTGTTACTAGTTTTAAAAAAACCTATCAAAAATGGCGGCTCTGGCGCCTTCAAGTAGGCACAGTCGGTTCCATATATCTTTTCATTTAAGAAAGAGAGGCAGCGAAAGTGCGAAAAATATATAGCACTTAAAGGAGTTTCGTACACTGAAAAAAAGAATTTCTGGAACCAAGAAAATTCATTTACTTGAATCCTATTTGTTAGCATCTAGAAAATATTCTTTAACCGTAGTAATTTTTATCTAAACCAGACACATATCTTTTGTTGATCTAAAGAGATGAATTCTTTGGCTATATTTCCTTGATTCAAATAAATATTTCTTACATTCAAGAAAATGATTCACTTGATTCAAAAGGTCTAGATTAATTGAAATTGGATTATTCGCTCAAATAAATATTTATTTGATTCAATGAGTTCGATTCTTTGAATTGATTCGGACGCATTTGAATCAATTAATTTTGCATTCTTGAATCAAGTTTTTAGGTTTATTTAAATCAAAGAAATAATGGTTTAATTCAAAATAATATTAATTACATTAAAAATATATTTATTTGTTACAAAGAGTTCATGTATTTATACCAATGAAGCGCATTTATTTAGATCAGCAAGATGTTGTGTTTACATAAATATTTATTTCTTCAGTTGAAGGAAATATTTCATTTGCTTACTAGAATGAAATTATTCATAACAAATAAACAGTTATTCAAACGACGTGATTATTTTTTTAAATCAAATGTTAAATAATTTGGCGTAATTTGTTTCGATTAATTACTTCTTCAGATTAAAGAAATATATTGTTAAATTCAATATCCATGTTTTTGATTTGAAGAAATATTTCTTTGGCATTTATTACCAGTAGGTCGTATTTTTTAATCAAAAAATGTTAACTTAATCCTATTAACATTTGTCTGGCTAAAGAAATTTTTTTTTTCATTTAAAGTGCATATATTTATTTGCCTCAAATATATATTTCTTTGAAAATAATGAGGACTTACACTTACTTCAGCCAAGTAAAATTCACTTGTTACAAGTAATCCTTTTTTTTCAGTGTACCATTTCTCCCTCAGACGTATGTGACAACAGTAAATATTAACGCAAAAGGAATATTTTGAGCAATTGGAAGTTAAAACACTCCTGACGAAAAAAATGTCTGATTTACCAGGAGAAAATCCATTAAAAAGAAAAAAGGTTGGTGCGGCCAAGAAGTGCTGTTTTGTAATTTGTAAAAGTGACAGTCATTACATGTCGTACTTGGAATGTAACTATTATTTTTTTTCATTTCCAAAACCGTGTTTAATATTTCGAAAGAGTACTATTCCCGATGATGCACTTAAAATGCATATTAAAAATGAAATCATTTGCATTTACTTACACTGAGAAAAAAACTTATTTGAATCAAAGAAAATTTCTTTGATTCAAAGAAATGGTAGAGCAGAATGTGGCCGGAGAGATGCCGCTGGAGAGACTATTCTCAGTTTTGCCATCTTCGCAACTACTTGGAAATTTTGCTTGGGTAAGAGATGTCGCTGGAGAGACTTCCCGCAGGTTTTTCATGTTTACAACTACTTAGAAGATTTTCTTGAGTGGGAGACGCTGCTGGAGAGACTGGCTGCAGTTTTGCCATCTTTGAAACTGCTTAGAAAACTTTCTGGGGTGAGGGATGCCGCTGGAGAGACTTGCCGCAGTTCTGCCATCTTTGCAACTGCATAGAAAACTTTCTTGGGTGAGAGATGCCGCTGGAGAGACTATTCTCAGTTTTGCCATCTTCGCAACTACTTGGAAATTTTGCTTGGGTAAGAGATACCGCTGGAGAGACTTC
This sequence comes from Andricus grossulariae, assembly GCA_011634705.1. Lineage (NCBI taxonomy): Eukaryota > Metazoa > Arthropoda > Insecta > Hymenoptera > Cynipidae > Andricus > Andricus grossulariae. Next base: position 111,018,837 of record JAABKJ010075445.1, on the reverse strand, counting down.
CCGCAGTTTTGTCATCTTTGCAACTACTTAGAAGATTTTCTTGAGTGAGAGACGCCGCTGGAGAGACTTGCCGCAGTTTTGCCATCTTTGCAACTGCTTAACGAATTTTATCGGGTGAGAGATGCCGCCGGAGAGGCTTGCCGCAGTTCTGCCATCTTTGCAACTGCATAGAAAACTTTCTTGGGTGAGAGATGCCGCTGGAGAGTATTGCCGAAGTTGTTTCACCTTCGCAACGGCTTAGAAAACTTTCTTGGGTGGAAGATGCCGCTGAAGAGGCTCGCCGCAGTTCTGCTATCTTTGCAACTGCTTAGAAAACTTTCTCTGGTGACAGATGCCGCTGGAGAGACTTGCCGCAGTTTTGTCATCTTTTCAACTATTAAGAAGATTTTCTTGAGTGAGAGACGCCGCTGGAGAGACTTGCCACAGTTTTGCCACCTTTGCAACAACTTAGAAGGTTTTCTTGAGTGAGATACGCCGCTGGAGAGACTTGCCGCAGTTTTGCCATCCTTGCAACTGCTTAGAAAACTTTCTTGGGTGAGAGATGCTGCTGGAGAGACTTGCCGCAGTCTTTCCATCTTCACTGCGGCATAGAAAACATTCTTGGGTGAGAGATGCCGCTGGAGAGACTTGCCGCAATTTCGCTATCTCTAGCACTACTTGGAAAATTTTGGTGGGCGATAAATGCCGCTTGGGAGACGTGCCGCAGTTTTGCCATCTGTGCATCTGCTTATGAAACTTTCTTGTGTGAGAGATTCCGCTGGAGAGACTATCCACAGTTTTGCCATCTTTGCAACTACTTAGAAAAGTTTCTTAAGTGAGAGATGCCGCTGGAGATACTTGCCGCAGTTCTGCCATCTTTGCAACTGCTCAGAAAACTTTCCTAGGTGAAATATAATGCCGGAGAGACTTGCCGCAGTTCTGCCATCTTCGCAACAGCTTAGAAAACTTTCTTGTGTGAGAGATGCTGCCGGAGAGACTTTCCGCAACTCTGCCAGCTTTGCAACTGCATAGAAAACTTTCTTGTGTGAGAGATAATGCTGGAGATACTTGCCGCAGCTCTGCCATCTTTGCAACTGCATAAAAAACTTTCTTGGGTGAGAGATAATGCTGGAGAGACTTGTCTCAGTTTTGCCATCTTTGCAACGACTTAGAAATTTTTCTGGGGTGAGAGATGCCGCTGGAGAGACTTGTTGCAGTTTGGCCATCCTTGCAACTGCTTAGAAAGCTTTCTTGTGTGAGAGATGCCGCTGGAGAGACCTGCCGCAGTTTTTCCATCTTTGCAACAACTTAGAAAATTTTCTGGAGTGAGAGGTTCCGCTGGAGAGACTTGCCGCAGTTTTGCCAACTTTGCAACTGCTTGGAAAACTTTCTTGGATGACAGATGTCGCTGGAGAGACTTGCCGCAGTTATGCCATCTTTGCAACTGCTTAGAAAACTTTTTTGGTTGAAAGATGCTGCTGAAGAGACTTGCTGCTGTTCTGCCAACATTGCAACTGCTTTGAAAACTTTTTCGGGTGAGACATGACGCTGGAGAGACTTTCCGCAGTTTTGCCATCTCTAGGAATAATTAGAAAATTTTTGTGGGCGATAGATGCTGCTAGGGAGATTTGCCGCCATTTTGACATATTTGCAAAAACTTAGAAATTTTGCTTGGGTAAGAGGTGCCGCTGGAGAGACTTGTTGCAATTTTTCCATCTTTGCATCTGCTTAGAAAACCTGCTTGGGTGAGAGATGCCGCTGGAGAGACTTTCCGCAGTTCTGCCATCTTTACAACTGCTTAGAGAACTTTCTTGGTCGAGAGATGCCGCTGGAGAGACTTGCCGCAGTTTTGCCATCTTTGCAACTACTTAGAAAATTTTCTTGTGTGAGAGATGCCACTGGAGAGACTTGCCTGGATTTTTTTATTTTGAGGTTATATCCGAATTATGTAACCTCAAAAGCCTTGTGAACCCGAGTTTCATTCAAATCGTAACATTTGTATGAAATTATGGCATCTGCCACTTTTTCCATTACTTTGATTGAAATTATGAAACCTGTATCTTGTGATAATTTTGAAATCAAATCAATCACACCTGGCGCCACCTGCAGCCAAAAAAAAAAAGAAAAAAGTTACCAACAGCGAACTTCTTCTTTACTGACAGAGATAGATAGAATTCAAACTTTTGCGTGAGGCCTAAATGCATCGGTTGATATTTATGATTTTCATTAATAAACTTTTTTATTCCCCCAACTCTGTGCCTTGCCACAAACGGTCCTTTAATATTTATTAACATTTTCCGAGAATATTTCCGCGTTATTTTAACTTTTATTTTTATATATGGGTAAAAAAATATTGATCTCAGGACTAACTTGTTCAACTGGTATACTCGTTACATGGCCTTAATGGCAACCATAGATTTTCTTCACATCATATGCGTGCTCAACAACCTCAAAATCATCAAGTACACCTGATTTCCAATCGATTCTCGCACATTTTCTTACCATGCCCCATTTTTGCAAGGGTAAGAACCATTGCAAAATTTGGAAAATTTGCAAATTTGCTTATTTATCTGTTAAAATTTGCTTTCTTACGCAATTTTTATGAAAAAATGTTGCTTGCAAAAATATTGCAAAAAAACATTAGATTGCAAAATTTTTGCACTTAGAGGCAATTCTCGCTTATTTTGACATCATATTCTTGTTCAGCGACCCAAAAAAACCTACTAGGTACCAATTTCGTCTCGATTTTCGCAAATTTTCTTGCCATGTCCCATTTTTGCATTGACAGGCACCACTGTGCGACGCTCTAGTTAAAGCGTCTATCCTATTTTTATGTTCTTTATCAAAATTTCTTAATCGTTCGCTAAGTAAATAAATCTCATTACAAGGCAATACAATCATCTCTGGATGTACGCCATCAGAGGGATTTTTGCAGGCGTATATTTGCACTTTAAAATGCACCCCGAAAAAAGTAACTTGGTACATTCTCTTAAACGCGTGCACTGAAATGATCAAGCATTTGATTATGACTCTGGCGTGTCGCATTTTTTCAATGGAATTTTATCGACATTTCTTGTAACGTTCACGAAAATTGGAAAGACGAACAAATTAAAAATAAATCCAAGCTTATTCTAATGAATTCAGGAGTGTTGAAAATTTTGTAATAAGTTGAAAAGTATTCGAAGGAATTTTACACAATTCAAGCGACTTTTACACAATTTAAGATAATTCCATGGAAATCAAGAGAGTTCGAATCAATTCAAGAGAATTGTAGAGATTGCACAATTCTACGTAGTTCAAGAAAATTTTACTGTATTTACGAAATATTTATATGGGAGTCCAAAGAATTCTGCTGATTTCAAGAAAATTCTACTGAATTCAGGAGAATTCTAATTAATTCAGGAGAATTCTACTGGATTCAGGAGAATTCTACTAAATTCAAGAGAATTCTTCAGAATTCAGGAGAATTCTACTGAGTTCTAGAAAATTCTAACAAATTCAAGGGAATTTTACAGAATTCATTAGAATTCTCCTGAATTCAGTAGAATTTTCTTGACGTGTGAAGTTACACCAGAGAGTCACAACCTACTGAAAAAGCAAACGAAGGGGATATTATACGAAATTAACTTATTTACGCACACTCTCTTGTCGATGGCACATGGACTGTCGACCGTCTAACGCGTGCTTCTGATTGTTTAATCTTCAATTGTTAATTACTCGCTAATTTTTAATTAATATAAATTTTGATGTTAAAACGACTACTTCGGACAAATAAAATTTAAGAAACAAGAAAAAATCTGCCTCAGCCCGGATTTGAACCGGGAACGCCAAGATCCATGAGTGGAGCGTTAACCAATTACGCCACCGAGGCTGTAGCAGATATTTTCTTGTTTTCCATAGCTACCTTTTTGCAGCAAAGTACTATACGTATTTCTCAACTGCGACTCATGTACCATTTTTGATCAACGAAGATTTAATCTAATTAATATTTGGAGGATGTTATTACCATTTGAAAATATTAACGTCCGAGTTTTTAAATTTTAATTAATATAAATTTAAATGTTAGAAAGATTACTTCGGACAAATGAAATTTAAGAAACAAGAAAAAAATCAGCCTCAGCCCGGATTTGAACCGGGAACGCCACTATCCATGAGTGGAGCGTTAACCAATTACGCCACTATGTCTGTCTGTCTCGAGTCGTGTACATATTATTGTATCTCTATGTTAATCTTATATAAGTATCAATACATGCGTGCTTTTAGATCTAGATTTTTTTTTGAAAAAAAAAAAAATGAATAAAATGGTGTAAAATTGAAAAAAATATATTGTTTTGATTTGAACAACCCTTTTCCAACCTAGATAGATAAAAAATAAGATTAGAATAATTAATCTGCGTTTGAATTAGTTCTCTCTTTTTCCAAATCGTCCTCTATTCTTGAACTAACAGGGAGGGGGTTGCCCCTCCCCTTTTCGAGGTGGAACGTTTCCATTTATGAAAAATCGGAGGTTCTCACAGGCAGGGGGTGGGCCCCCTCCCCTTTTACAATTCAGAATCAATAATTCGATCAATTAGGATATCCGCCATTTTGTTTTAGGCCCCACCCCCTGAGGACCCCCATTTTTTATTTGGCCAGAACCCCTAATATCCGCCATTTTGTTTTTGGCCCCACCTATCGGCCAAATAGGAGGGGCCACACCCCCTCCCCTACTCATCCCTCCTTTAAGGCCACGCCTCTTGACCAATCGGAGCCCGTCCTATGGCTCGGGTTATCTACTGCTGCTCATTCAGATATTGCAAAATAATGTAAACATTTTATTTTTCATGAGCCCGAATTCATTTCCAATCGGTCAGGCTGTGCGAGCTCAAGGCACAGAATCGTTTCAACGCGAAATATGTTGTTTTTCAAAGGATTCTAGATGACATTTATTTCATCGATTACATGAACAATTTTTTGACACCTAATTTTCTCAAAAACCCAGCGTTTTTTCTCTTGATTTTTTCTAAGTTGGTACTAATATGGTGAATATATTTCAGTAGAGTTTATCTTGTGCCCACGTCTTGGAGAGGAGAAAGAATTTTTTTTGTTCTGAAAAATGAAAATTCACGATTTTTGCAAAAAGAAGACGAGATATGAAAAAAGTTGAGTAATCAAATTTATTCCTTGAAAAAAGTTCTACAAAAAGTCCTTTGGCACTTTTTTCTGTTTTGCGTTATTATTGAACTATTCGCTAAAATATGAATAATAACAATTTTCCGCTGTCATAAATAATCAAATAGGATGTAAATCAACAAGAAGAACAAAATTTCTACACAATTTTTTGCTTAAAGTCTAAATATTCGAAACGAATATTAAATTTTTTTATCTAATCGGTGAAATACGTGTCATCTAAAATCCTTTCAGAAGCAACATATTTCATGCTGAAATGATTCTGTGACTTGAGCTCGCACAGCCCATCCGACTGGAAATGAATTCGGCCATGATTACTCTAATATTTATTTCTTATTTTGCATTAAATTTTATTCTCAGCTACCCTCAAAATGTATCATTTCAACAAATCTATCTTATCAAAATTCATAACATGCATTGGCATTGAAACAAAAGTTATTTCATTGTCTTGATCCAATAATTTGAGAAAAGGGTATCCTATTTTTAAAAAATGGTTACTAAATACGCATTATAGCGTAAGGTGGTTCTAATCAAATTTGTAGACATAATTTAGGCGAAAAATTTTGTTAAATAAAATGTTATTATAGCTTATGTCTTTTTTTCCAAAAAGTTAAATCTTTTATTTTTACCATATGTTTATAACAAAAGTTCATGAAGTATTTGAAGATATTTTTTGGTAGCACAACTTTTTTGGTCATTTTTTTCGTCTCTCGTGTCGTTTTTCCAAAAATTTAATTTTTTTATATTTAATCTTATATTTTATGACTAAAAGAAAATCGTCATGTCCTATCTAAAAATGTCTAATAACAAACTTGTAGATTCTATTTGGGTTAACAACTTTTATCGATTAATTTTTTTTCGTACCTCGTGTCGCTTTTCAACCAAATTTAATTTTTTTACATTGCATGTTATCTTCTACGTTTAAAACAAAACTACGCGTCCTATCAAGAAATTATTGACGACAAATTTTGATGAATTTTTAATCTTTTTTGGGAGAGCAACTTTTGTCCCAAAACTTATCTTTTACTTTTTAATGCGGTTTTTATGAATAAAACAGAAATTACGCATCCTGTCAAAAATGATTCACAGCTCCTTCTTGATGCAACAATTTTTGCTAGATTAATTTTTTTCTGTACCTTGCGAAGTTTGACCGCCAAATGGAATTTTTGATTGTTTATTATTTTTTTCGCGATCAAAACTTCATTGTTCGATTTTTCAAGAAAATTCAAAAGGTTGTTTTAATAGTCTTAAAAAATTATCCGGTATACAGACGACGCACGGCAAAGGAGGAAGAAAAACGGGCGAAATATCAAGCACTTCTTTTCGAGCTAAGCAGGCTATACCAAGGCTACATAGTCCATCTTGTAGTTCTCATAATAGGCTGTTTTGGAGGTATGAAAGCTTCATTTCTTAGTCACACTGTAAAAAATTTATCTGAATTTTACATCGCTGGGCGACGGACATAAAGGGACCCTCGGTGGACGGAGTAAGATTATGTGTTACATGAATATTACGTCTGCATCGTAAATTTCCGTCCCATGATTGTAAAACTCCACTCATGGTCGGAATTAGCCGGAATCACAATTATTAATTTTTACTAAAATACGATTCGATTAAATATCCCATTAGAAAATGACTACTTCAAAGCCGTTTTTTAATAATTGATATATTTACCACAATAATTAATTAAACGTAAACCAGAATTAAGAGAATTTTTAAAGGGCGCGACATAAATCGACGAAGTGAGGTTATGTACATAAAAATCCCAAATAATACAAATATTACATCGCTGTTCGAGTGTCCCTTTATGTCCATCGCTGGTCGATGTAATTTTACACAGCCGTAAAATCACATCGTCCATCAGTATACATTTACGTATTTAGGTAAATTTACACTAATGGACAGTGTAATTTTATGAATCTTATGTAATTTTCAGCAGATTTTTTTTTTTACAGTGCAACTCAACAAGATTCCGGCTTGCCAACGTCAGGCTCATTCCATCGCGAACCGGATGCCAAAGGCTGTTCTTCTCGGATCACTTCATCTGGTCCGACAACACTGTTCCACATAACATTCTACAATGATTGTTAGCTCTAAAAAAGTATCCAGAGGTGAAATTTTCATCTCCAACTGTTCCGTCTGCCGCGTAAGGTCATCCGCGGCTAGAGACCTGACTTCAAGGAACAGTGTTGAACGATCTTTTCTCGCGTAAATTTCCCGTTCTTGCTTACCTTCTAGGACAGAAGGAGCAAAAGTGGATGACGTACACGTTCCAGTTGCGTCGGGATTGGTTGCTTTAAGGAACCATGATCGTAGCTTTGGGAGCCTTAAACTTCTCTCATAATAATATATCACTCTTTCGTAACTTTTGCCAAAGGCAAAAGTTACAAGGACCAGAGGAAGAGTGTCTACTAATTACTGCTGAAGAAGTGAAGAAAGTTATCGCTAGAACTAATAACTTTTTAGCGCCAGAGCCAGATAAAATCAACAGCTTGCGGTGGAAGAAGTTCACTTCTACGCACCAACATCTAGCTCGTATATTTAATAGTTTCTTAAACGGAGAACAACCCATCCCGCAGTGGCTATTGGAAGGACGCACGGTACTGATCCCTAAGTTTCGCATCACGAACCCCACGCCCGTCTCACCATACACCCAGGGGGAACTGGACTCCGTTGTGGAGACTGAGAAATTCCAGTATAAGATCTACTGGAATTTCTCAGTCTCCACCACTCAACGTATTAGTGCTACAAAGCCTGCTATTGTCCTCCAAGATCTGAAGACGAAGATCATTTACGTGATTGAATTCTTGGCACCAGCCGATGGTAATATCACGGCAAAGGAGGGAGAAAAACGGGCAAAATATCAAGCACTTCCTTTCGAGCTGAGCAGGCTGTGCCAAAGCTAGAAAGTCCATCTTGTAGTTCTCATACGAAATAAGCTGTCTTGGAGGTATGAAAGCTTAATTTCTTAGCCAACTTAACAAAATCCCGGCTTACCAGCGTCAGACTCAGTCCATCGCGAGCCGGATGCATAAGGCTAATCTTCTGCGATCATTTCATCTGGTCCGTCAACATTGTTCCTCATAACATTCTATAATAAGATTGTTAGCTCTAAAAAAGTATTCAGAGGTAAAATCTTCATCTCCAACTGTGCCGTCTGCCGCGTAAGGTCATCCGCGGCTAGAGACCGGACTCCAAGGGACAGTGATGAATGAAATCTCTTGCGTAAATTTCCCACTCTTGCTTACCTTCTAGAATAGAAGGAGCAGGAGTGGATAACGTACACGTTTCGGTTGCGTCGGGATTGGTTGCTTTAAGGAACCATGATCGCAGCTTCCAGAGCCTACAACTTCTTAAATAAATTACACTTACTTTGTATAGAAAGAATTTATTAGAAGATAAATATTTGATTTAAGGAGGTACGGTCATGAACACACTTTTCTTACGGATTTGTTTGAACTTTGACTATAGGTTCTTTGGAATATTATCTAAACGTTTGCGAAATTTAAAAAATATTGTCCTCTCCTGAGCTGAGATAATTATAAAATTGTGGAATTTTCAACAAAATAATTAAATTTTCAATAAAATTGTGGAATTTTCAACAAAATAATTAAATTTTTCTACAAATAGCTAAATTTTCCACCTACAAAGATGAATTTTCTACCAAAAATGAACTGGCTAAATTTTCAGTTTGAACCTTTAATTTTTATTTAAAAAAAAAAAAAATTTCAAGCAGCTACATTAAAAACAAAAGAAAATTTAAAAAAATAGTTCAATCCTCTCCCTAAAATTAAAAAATTTAATTTTAATTCAATTAATTTTTAATTTTTATTCTTTTATTTATTATTATTTAATATAATTTATTATTATCTTCATTTAATTTTTATTTCAAATCATTGAAAAAAAATTTAACGAAACAGTTGAGTTTTTAACGAAAAATAACTTTATCAAAATATTTGAATTTTCAACAAAATAATTAAATTTTCAACCAAATACTAGACTTTTTAACCAAACGAGATGAATTCCATACTAAAAATATAATAGAAGACATTTCAAACAAAATTTTTTACCATTCTTTTACAATTTTTTACGATTTTTTGTACAATTTTTTACGAACTTTTATTTAAAAAAATATATTTTTCAGTTTTAGAATGTCCTGCTCGACAGGGAAACTCTCAGTTTCCCTTTTTCTACTTTTAGCAGCCTTTGCTTCAACATGCAGTGGTAAGTTTTTTATTTATTTAAAAAAAAGTAGAAATTATTCGAAATCGCATAAATCCAAATTTAATTTAATTTATCAAAAAAAATTTTTTTTTTAATATTAGGATTCCTAAAAATTTTTGAAACAAGTTATGAAATTCATGAAATTAATAATTCTGATTAGTAACAAATATTTGAAAAAACTCTTAATTTCCTAATTTTGATATTTTCATAGATGCCAAAATTTTTTACGTATCTGGAGATTTTAACTGTTTCTCTAAATATTCTTATATTTTCAATATATTAAATTAAAAATTGTTTATATTTGAAAAATTTACATGCAAATTGATTTTCAAAATAAACCTTGAGGGATAAAACAATTTTAAATAAAAAAATTTTTAATATACAAATTTTAAAATAAAAAAAAAACATTTATTGGTTTTATGTTGGTCTTAAAGAAACTCTTAGCTCCTTGTGATATTTTTTTAACTTAAAATTTAACTATTCCATCTACTTTATTAAAAATTATTCTTTTCTGGTAGAAAATTATTTTTTTTGTTGGTTCAAAATTAGATTGTTTTTATTGAAAATTAATTTTTTAACTTTAACTTTTGGTTGAAAATTCAATTACCAGGTTAAAAATTCCATTAAGAATCAAAATATTTGGTTGAAAATTCATGTATTTTGTTGAAGATTATCCTTTTTTGGTAAAAAATTATTTTTTTTTAAATTGAAAATTAATTTTTCGTTGTTTGAAAATTAGTGTTTTTATTGAAAATCAATTTTTTCTAACCAAAAGTTTAACTTAATTTTTTGTCGAAAATTTGTTTTTCATAAACATTTAATCTTTTCGGTAGAAAATTTTTTTTGAGATAAAAATATATATTTTTTTAACAAAAATTAATTTTGTTTAAACTAAAAAAATTTAACTATTCCATTTTTCCTCGAAAATTTTTTCTACAGACATTTAATCTTTTTGGTTGAAAATTCATCTGTTTGTTTAAAAATTGAACAATTTTTTTAAAGTAGATTTTATTTGCTCAAAAACTTATTTCTTTAACTTAAAATTAAACTATTTCATTTTTGTCAAAAATTGATATTTTTTATGAAAATTCATCTATATTGTTGAAATTTTTGTTTGTAGCAATATAACCTCTTTTGGTTGAAAATTGTATTAAAAATTAAAATATTTGGTTCGAAATTCATATACTTTGTTAAAAATTATTCTTTTTTGGTTGAAATTTCATTATTTTAGTTGAAAATTAGTTTTTTCATTATTAAAAATTAATTTTTTCAACTAAAAATTTAATTATTCAATTTATTGTCGAGTTTTTTTTTTGTTTAAAAATTTATTTTCATTGGTTAGAACTTTATTTCTCCAACTTAAAATTAAACCATTCTATTTTTTGTTGAAAATTGATCTGTTTTTTGTAACAATATAACCTTCTTGGTTGAAAATTTAACTATTTGGTTAAAAATGTATTTTCTTGATTCAAGATGAAAAATTTTAACTATTTCAATTTTGCTAGAAAGTTAATTTTTTTTAGTTAAAAATTTACTTATTTTCTTGAAAAATTGTCTTTTTAAGTCGAAAATTGAACTATTATGGCGCCAGACGATGAAACATTGATCTCTATTTTACTCCGAGCGATTGGACATTTTTATTCAGATGGCACCACCTCCCGGTGCTTATGATTTTCAAATCAGAAGATTAATTTTTCTACAAAAAAAAAAAATATTTTCTACAGAAGTTGAAATTTTAATTAAAAAATATGAATTTTCGACGAAAAAGTTCATTTTCAACATAATAAGAGTTTTCAGCAAAACAGTGGAGTTTTCAACCAAAAAGGATCAATTTTTAACAAAATTTTGAATTAAAAAAGATAATGAATAAATTGATATCCAACTAAAGAAAATTTTAATTTTCAACAAAGAACAGCTTAATTTAATCAAAAAAGAAGAATTTTTAGTAAATGGGTTTGATATTCAAACAAGATCGATTTTTCGGTCAAAAAAGAAAAAAAAATTGAACAAAATGTTCAGATTTCGCCCTGTAAATAGGAATTTTCAAAAAAAGTTAAGTTTCAAGAAAATAATTGAGTTTAAAAAAAAAATAGTTAAATTCTGAATCAGAACAAATTAATTTTTAACAAAATAGTGTAATCGTCAATCAAAACAACTTAATTTTAAGTCAAGCAGGGAACTCAGAAAAAATATTTATTGATTAAAAGAAAATTCCATGCTAAAGACGGTATTTTGTTTTTTCAACATTAATCATTTTTATTATGCATTTTGAACAACTTTTTGTTTTAAAAAACTAAATTTTTATAATTTCGAACGATTTTAAAACATTGCAGGAACAATTCAAGTAATTTAAGGAATATTAAGAATTTTTGAACATACCAAAATGATTTAAAAGTGAACAGGATTTTAAAAAATTCAAAACAAAATGTAGATTTTCAAAATTTGGGGGTCAAAAATTTAAAAGCTTTTTAAAAATTTGGAAAGGTTTCAAGAAAACAAAAATGTTTTCTTAAGATTTCTGGGAAATTTGTAAATTATTTTTTATTTAAAAAAATTTATATTTAAAAAATATTCAAAAAGATTTCAAAACACTTCAAAACATTTCTGAAAATGTCAACAAAAAAAAAAACTGTAAGATTGTGAGGGAATTTTTTCAATTTTAAAAGATTAAAAAAATTTTCGGAACAGTTAAAGTCAGTTAAAAAGATAATTGTTGGAATTTTTAACTAAACACGATAAGTTTTTATTCCGAAATGGAATAGTCAAATTTTGAGTTAAAAAAATTAATTTTGAACCAAAAAAAGAAGAATTTCCAACAAAATAGTTTCATCTTCAACCAATAAAATAAATGTTTAACAAACTAGTTCAACTTTTAACCAAGTAGTTCAATTTTAAACCCACAAAGATGAATTTTTAACAAAAAACCATCAATTTTCAACAACAAAAATAAAGTCCTCAAATTTTCATTGAAAAAATTAATTTTCAAGACAATAGTGAAATCTTCAACTAACGAAGGGAATTTAAAAAAAAATCTTAATCAAAAACTTTATCAGTTGAATTTTCAACTAAAAACGATTTTAGTTAAAACAATTAATTTTCAATCAAAAAGGAATGATTAAATTAAAAATGATTAAATGAAAATTACTATTTTTGTAGCAAAATTCATATTTACGGGTTCAACATCAAATTGTTTAACAGAAAATTCGTCTTGTTGAACAAAAAATTCAATAATTTGCTATAATTTTTTTTTTACCAAAAAAACGTTCTTGATTAAAAATTCTACTTATTTGTTGAAAATTTGTATTTTTGATTTGAAAGTTCAATGAACCTGAGTTTCTCAATTTTCAAATAAATTAAATATATTTTTCTAATTTTATTTAATCTAGAAATATTGTTTAAACTGTTAATAAAAATATGCAAATCTTGCAGTGTTTCTACTTTTAAAAAGTTGTCAATAAGAAATTTCGTAAATTTGGATTTTTGTGGACATTTTGATTTAATCTTTTTGGCAAAAAAATGTGAAATATTTGATCTTTTTTAAATTTTTTCCTTTTGGTTGAAAATGATCTTTTTTAGTTGAGATTTCACCTATTTGGTTGAAAAATCATGTTTTTTTTTTTCAAAATTCGTCTTTTTGGTATGAAATTAATCTTTTTTGTTGAAGATTCATCTTTTTGATTGAAAATTCAACTATTTAGTTACAAATTAATTTTTTGGTTAAGGGCTCGTCATTTTAGTTGAAAATTCACTTTTTTGTTGAAAATTCATATTTTTGGGCTGAAAACTCAACTGTTTTGTAGAAAATTCGTCTTTTTGGGTTGCAAATTGAACTTTTGTTGGAAATTCATCCTTTTAAAAAAATCCTTGGAATCTTTTAAAATGCCCTACAATATTTTAAATCCTTCGAAATCTTTCGAAATCTTTCGAAACCTTTTAAAGCTTTTGAAAATTCCTTGAAATTTATTAAAATACCTAAAATATTCAAAAATCTTTGAAATATTCTGGAATCCTCTTACATTATTGAAATCTATTTAAAAATCCTTGGTTTTTTTTTGAATGCCCTAAAATATTTACAATCCTTCGAAATCTTTCAAAACCTTTTGAAACTTTTTATAGCTCTTGAAAATTCCTTGAAATTTATTAAAATAACCTCAAATATTCCAAATTCTATTAAATATTTTAGAATCTCTTTAAATTATTGAGATCTATTAAAAATTCCTTGGAATATTTTAAAATACACTAAAATATTTACAATCCTTCGAAATCGTTCGAAACCTTTTGAAACTTTTTATAGCTCTTGAAAATTCCTTGAAATTCTTAAAAATACACTAAAATCGTTAAAATCCTCTGAAATCTCTTTAAATTATTGAAATCTTTTAAAATGCCCTAAAATATTTTAAATCCTTTGAAATCTTTAGAAATCTTTTAAAAACTTTTAAAGCTCTTGGAAATTCCTTGAAATTTATGAAAATACCCTCAAATATTCAAAATTCTTTGAAATATTGTGATATCCCTTTAAACAACCTAAAATATTTACAATCCTTCGAAATCTTTCAAATCCTTTTAAAACTTTTTATAGCTCTTGAAAATTCCTTCAAATTTTTTTAAATATACTAAAATCGTTAAAATCCTCTGAAATCTCTGTAAATTATTGAAATCTTTTTCAAATTTCTTGGAATCTTTTAAAATACCTCAAAATGTAACAAGTTCTTCGAAATCTTTCGATGCCTTTTAAAGCTCTTGATGATTCCTTGAAATTTATTAATATACCCCAAAATATTCAAAAATCTTTGAAATATTTTAGAATCCCTTTAAACTATTGAGATCCATTGAAAATTCCTTGAAATATTTTAAAATACACTAAAATATTTAGAATCCTTCGAAATCGTTCTAAATCTTTTGAAACTTTTTATAGCTCTTGAAAATTCCTTGAAATTCTTAAAAATACACTAAAGTCATTAAAATTCTCTGAAATCTCTTTAAATTATTGAAATCTTTTAAAAATTCCTTGGAATATTTTAAAATGCCCAAAAATATTTTAAATTCTTCGAAATCTTTCGAAATCTTTTGAAAACTTTTAAAGCTCTTGAAAATTCCTTGAAATTTATTAATATACCCCAAAATATTCAAAATTCTTTGAAATATTTTAGAATCCCTTTAAACTATTGAGATCTATTGAAAATTCCTTGAAATATTTTAAAATACACTAAAATATTTACAATCCTTCGAAATCTTTCAAAACCTTTTGAAAATTTTTATAGCTCTTGAAAATTCCTTGAAATTCTTAAAAATACCCTAAATCGTTAAAATCCTCTGAAATCTCTTTAAATTACTGAAATCTTTTTTAAATTCCTTGCAATCTTTTAAAATACCCTAAAATATTTTAAATCTTTCGAAATCTTTAGAAATCTTTGGAAAACTTTTAAAGCTCTTGAAAATTCCTTGAAATTTATTAAAATACCCTCAAATATTCAAAATTCTTTGAAATATTGTGATATCCCTTCAAACACCCTAAAATATTTACAATCCTTCGAAATCTTTCGAAACCCTTCGAAACTTTTTATAGCTCTTGAAAATTCCTTGAAATTCTTTAAAATACACTAAAATCGTTAAAATCCTCTGAAATGTCATTAAATCATTGAAATATTTTAAAAATTCCTTGGAATCTTTTAAAATACCCTAAAATATTTTAAATCCTTCGAAATCTTTAGAAATCTTTGGAAAACTTTTAAAGCTCTAGAAAATTCCTTGAAATTTTTAAAAATACACTAAAATATTTAAAATTCTTTAAAATATTTTGAAATCTTTTGAAACTATTTGAAGCTCTTGAAAATTTCTTGAAAAGTTTAAAAATACCCTAAAATATTTAAAATTCATTTACTTCTTTCAAAATATTTTGAAACTTTTTAAAGCACTTGAAAATTGCTTAAAATTTTTTTAACGGTCCAAAAATATTTCAAATTATTTGAAATATTTTGGAATCCCTTCCAATTATTGAAATGTATTTAAAAATTCTTGGAATTTTTTAGAATACCCTAAAACATTTAAAATTCTTTGAATTATTTTGGAATCACTTTAAATTATTCAAATTTTTGAAAAAATCCTTGGAATCTTTTAAAAGTCTTAAAGAAAGAATTTATTGAAAATTCAAAAATGAGCTTATTTGCGCGTTGGAAGAAATGTTCAAAAAATGTTTCTTCTAATTAATGTAGTTTTTGAACTTGAAGCTTTTTTTCAAATTTAATATTTAGACGCAATAATATGTTTCAAATAATTCCATATTTCAGCGTATTATTTATAATTCCTCCGAGAATAATATTTAATCATAAATGTTGAGGTCGAGTGACTTAAAGCCACTCTCATGGGTCCCGAAAGAAAATCCCATTAGTAATAAATTCAAATTTTACGTAATATTGCAGTTTATTAACGCTTTTTAAAAGTTTTTCCTTGAATATTCGTTAATCGATAACTTTGGGTTATTCAGTCATTCCCTAACTTGAATTCAGTAGAATTCTCTTAAGCTAAGCAGAATTCTCTTAAATTCAGTGAAATCCTCCTGAATTCTTGAAAATCCTCCTAAAATTAGCAAAATTTTAATATATTAGCAAATTTATCGTGAATTTCGTCCAATTATTTTGAATTTAGAAGAGTTCTTTTGAATTTAGAAAAATTCTCTTGAAATTAGAGGAATTCTCTACAGTTCAGCAGAATGCTCTTGAATTGTGTAGAATTCTCTCAAACTACATAAAATTTTCTTCAATTCAGTAGAATATGCTTAGGTTCGGCTAAATTCTCTTAAATTGAGTAGAACTCTCCTTAATTCTAAAGAATTCTCCTGAATTTTGCATAATTTTTGCAAGTGAGAACAATTTTATTGAATTCTGTACAACTCTCTTGAATTTTAAAGAATCCTCTTGAATTCTGTGAATTTCTCTCGACCTCAGCGGAATTCTTTTGAATTGAGCAGAGTTTCTTTGAATTCTGTATTATTGTTTTGAATTCTGTAGTATCTTCCCAAACTATTTATCATACTTCTGAATTACGTAGAATTCTCTTAAAGTATGTAGAATTATTTTTAATTTAGTAATATACTCTTAAGTTCAGCAAAATTCTCTTCAATCCAGTAGAATTCTTTGGAGCATATTCATTTAAACCTAACTTCTCCCGAATATGAAAATTGGTGTTTCCATCAGATTGATTAAATAGCTGAACTTTTAAAAGATGACCCACCGGACAGGATATATGACTGCTATGAGGAGGTACCTCGCAATTCAGACCCGAAGTAAAAGGCTGCTTTTAGAGTCGTCGACGTGGAGGTCAGCAAATGCCTCAGAGGTGAAATACCAGCCTTTCCGTACATTTTGTGCGTCACTGGACGCGGCGGGAGGGCTAGCTAAGATTTAGCGTACTATCAAGGCTCTGGCTTTTCGCTCTGGTTGCACTCATACTGCCGTGATTACCGATCCAGATTCACCGACTGTCAGAGGACTCTAGAAGGAGCTGTTCAGGGCCGTTGTCCCCCTGATTGAACCTGAACTCACACGGGATCTTGATTAGGAGGACCATTTAAAAAGGGCTTTTTTTTTAAAGAGTTCTCCACCGCTCTGTCAACTAGTAAGGTCAAGTCGGCCCCGGGATTGGAGGCGATCACATATTAAATTAAAAATCGCCTCTCTCATTAAGCTCTTCACTTTGTGCATGACCCCTCCAAAGCCATGTACTTGAGTTCATCCTTCCCTGATTCCTAAGGAGACACACTGGTTTACTTGATTCCTAAACCCGATTCCGTCGCCTATGTTGTCACTGATGTGTTGACGGTCTTCGTGAAGGGAAGGTCGACTCTCGCATTGGCATTTAACTTGAAGGGCACGTTTAATGCTATCCTCCCAGGAGCATTGATCAGAGAGCTAAGATACTTGAATGTCCTGAGAAATCAAGGTCACTGGGAGGAATCTTTTCTGCTCCTCTAAAAGTAGGTATCATAGTCTTTGTAGCGTTGGTGTTCCCTAAAAAAGAGCTTTCTCCCGCCTCATCATTTTAACATTGAGTTGGGGTCGCCACGAACGCCAGTTCGTGTTCCAGTACAGTCTAAGCTTCGTGAAAGACATGAAATCCTTAGGATTCCTTTTCACAGAACATGTCAGCTTCAAAGATCATTTATAGTAAGAGGTGCCCAGTAATGGAATAAAATACATACGATATTAGAAATGCACCTTCCCTTTATCATTTTAAGAATCTCTTTTTCAAATATCTATACAATACTCCTAATCCAACTCTTGAAATTACTCACTGGTAA
The DNA here is from genome assembly GCA_011634705.1 of Andricus grossulariae. NCBI lineage: Eukaryota > Metazoa > Arthropoda > Insecta > Hymenoptera > Cynipidae > Andricus > Andricus grossulariae. The sequence goes on along the minus strand of JAABKJ010075445.1, from coordinate 111,001,169 downwards.
ATTATAACTTTTTCTTCTCGAATATTTCATCTTCGCATCTCCTTCTATCTTCAATAACTTTTGTAAATATTTATTTCTTATGCACAGAGTCATTTTTTGAAAAATGATGTATTTTCTTGTACTTCACATATGGAGCTTTTTGGGGCCTCTTATAACGAACCTGAAGTCAGATTTCAGACATTCATAATGGCGGATTCGTGGCAGATGAGTTTTCCAAAAATTAATGGATTTTCATGAAACTTGGCACTTGGAGGTTTTTGGGGACTCTAATAACAAATCTGAAGTCAAATTTCAAAAATTCAAAATGGCGGATCCAATATGGCAGACGAGTTTTCAAAAAATTAATGGATTTTCATGAAACTTGGCATCTGGAGGTTTTTGGGGACTCTGATAACGAATCTTAGGTCAGACTTGAAAAATTCAAGATGGCGGACCATTTTTCAAAAAATAATGGATTTTCATGAAACTTGACATCTGGAGGTTTTTGGGGTCTCTAATAACAAATCTGAAGTCAGATTTAAAACATTCAAATTTGCGGATTCAATATGGCGGACGAGTTTTCCAAAAATTAATGCATTTTCATGAAATTTTACATTTGGAGGTCTTTGGGGCCTCTAATAACGAATATGAAGTCAGATTTCATAAATTCAAGATGGTGGATCCAATATGGCGGACGAGTTTTTCAAAAATGAATGGATTTTCATGAAACTTGGCATCCAGGGGCTTCTGGCTTCTTTGATAACAAATATGAAGTCAGACTTGAAAAATTCAAAATAGCGGATTCAATATGGTGGGTCAATGTGTAAAAAAAATTTGGATTTTCGTAAATTTTTTTCAAAATCTTCGAAAATTCTTTTAAATGTTTTGAAATCTTTTGCAATTTTCGCTTACAATTCATTAGTTTTCCTACAATTTTTAAAAATCTTGAAATATTAAAAAACTTGTTTTCTGGAATTTTTGCTGTCATATTTTGAAATCTTCAAAACTTAAAATAATTCTTTTCAAACAATTTTTCTTTACTGGTCCAAATTAGTGTGGTACAAAATGTTGCAAACTGAATTATTTTTCAATATTAACCCTTTGATTTCGGGGTCGTTGATTACGAATCCGGAGCCAGATTTGAAAAATTCAAAATGGCGGATCCAATATGGCGGACGAGTTTACCAAAAATTAAGGAAATTTCATGATGCTTGGCATTTGGGGGTTTCTCGGGTCTCTCATAACGAATCGGAAGACAGATTTAAAAAATTAAAATTGGTGGATTGTACATGGTGAACAAATGTTGAAAAAATTGTTGAATTTTCATAAAACTTGTCACTCGGTGGATTTTGGGGTCTCTGATTACGAATCCGGAGACAAAATTCTTAAAATTCAAAATCGCGGATCCTATATGGTTGACGAATTTTCAAAAAATTGTTGGATTTTCATGAAACTTAGCAACTGGCAGTTTTCGGGATTGGTAATTTGAAATGTTAGGTAGAAATAAAAAATTTCGATATCAATGTTGTTGTGAAGAATGTCTGATTTTAGATTTTTTATCGGAAACCCCAAAACCCCGTAGATGCCATGTCTCATGAAAATTCATTAATTTTTTTAAAGCTCTTCCGCCATATTGAATCAGCCAACTTGAATTTCAGAAGTCGGCTAGCACATTTGTAATAAGCAATCCGAAACAACTCTATATATTAATTATATGACAATCCTAAATCTACAGTTACAATCAAAGTTAATTTCACAAATTTGATCCACCATATTGAATCCGCCATATTGAATTTTATAAATCTGATAAGAGATTTCAAAAAACAACGACCCTCACAACCTAAATATACCAAGTGACTTTTTTTGGTATTTTTTGATTAATATTAACAAATTCACCAGAAATTTCAGATAACGGAGTGTAATTTCCAATTCTCTAACATCTCGTTATAGTAAATGCAAAAAAAGAATCACCAAAATCGAGAAAAAAAAAAATTGAAATAATATAAATATGATAATAATCTAGGTGGGATATTAAATATCCCACCATGTATGTAAGGGTTAAAAAATCATTAAAAATTAAAATACTTTCTTTCATCAATAAATAATAACAATGTTTGAAAACATCTAGAACTGAAGTTTATCACAAAATAAAGTAACTTTTCTTGAGTTTTGTATTTAAAAAATGGAGGTTGCAGAAAACTCGCAATTTTCATTAATAAGTGAATAAACTCAGATTTTTGAAAACAATGTATGCGACATGTCTGAAGTGAAACTTTTTAAGAAAACGAAAAATGGTATGATTTTGACTAAAATTTGAAATCCAAAGAAACATTGAGAAAAATATGAACACCGTAAATAAGTAAATGAAGAATGTAAACCATGAAGCGGCCCAAAAGCTGCTCTTCACTCACGCGCAAAAACCCTCAAATAGTAGCCAAATTTGGCCTCTCCCCCTCGCCCGTGTATTACCAGGAAGAAGTCCAAAACACCGAAAAGTAATGAGTTCGGATAAGTTAAGTTTATTTCAGTAAAAAAAAAAAAAACAATGTTGACAGTCGAGGGAATTTTTTGCGATTTTCTATGAAAACGCTCAAAATTGTTCGAATTTTTGAAACATCAAACGTGTTGTGGAGACGAAAGATGTTTACCGAAAGAACGAAAAAATTGCACTGAGCTTCTCATTGCAAAAGGCAACTTTTCCGCGCTTTTACATTTTTAATTCCGAAACTTCATTCAAAACGACCAGCTCCAGTAAACAAAGCGTATGAGGAAAATTGTCTACTTCATAATAGGAAAACTCATATAATTGCACTGCGGTGGAATCGCAGACTGGCGGAACTACAAAATTGGCTTTTTGACAAGGCTAAACAGTATGAAAAATGAGTTTTGTACAAAGCAAACTTAACCGTAATGGACAAATGGTAGGGATATTGTCTGGGAATAGGGAATATACCTGACAATTTCTGACGGCCGATGAGTCATACCCCTCGAGAGCACCAACTTTTGAAACCAGAATGGAAAATTGGAAGATAGCCAGTCGTGTTGCCATCCATTCAAAATTTAGATGTGTAGTTGAACAATTCTAACCATTTTAAGCTGCAGGAAATGATGGATTAATTCCTTGCATTCATTCAAGGAGAATTTCAGTCCATGATGACTCCATTGTGCGGCATTTTTTTGGCATGCTTAGTAATGACATGATTCTCTGTAGAATAGAGAAAGATTGAGGCAATCTTCATTCTCAAGCCAGCTGAGGTCAGCTATTTCGAGGCAAAATCCTTCAGACAGATCAGCTTGACCTCGGTCATGCTAATGCGGTATCTCATACACATAGGCGTGCATGAGAAACAAATACCTGGGCTAGATGGACTTTCCTCTTCGAATTTTGTGAGCCTACTGCATAGCTCCTTGAAGGCATTAATGTTTCCTGTACTTCTAGCTTCAGATAGTACCCATATTCTGTCAAAAACGTGTTGTCTGCTGGTCAGCAGTTTTGACTTTTTGAGTATATAATGACCCAGTCTATTTGTTTACTGAGATAATGCATGCGTCATTTCGTCTCACGATCAGCTGTTGGTTTTGTTTTACGATTTGCAAGCCCCCATGTTATCATTGCATGGTACATACCACAATCAATTGTCCAGAGGTGGGAAAATTGCTGTTCCTCTACTGGATGCCTGTCCGCGGTTATTCTTAGTGTCGACTCTCATTCTTAACTGGTGGTTTGTTTCGACTGAGGATAGTAGGCACTCCTCAAATGTAACCCTTTCGCAGCAGGTGGTCGGCACGCTTTTGCAGCAGCCTATGCGAAAAGTACGAGAGCTCTGGGTGTTGCTTGCAATGCAGAGCACGCAGCAGCGCCGTGAAATCGCTCAACTCAATCGCTATACCGGTATTATAGTACACTAGCTTTTCGTTCCTTATTCGATCCGTTTATTTGAAGTTATTGTCTTGATTGGATCCCCCACTCTAGGGTAGTCGACGTTTTTATTGGATAACCCTCGGTATAAGGAAGTGACATATCTCAATAATTTTTTAATGATTCAGTAGAAAGAACTTGATTTATTTCATCAAAAATACCGACTGTCGATAATTCTTTATCAAATTTGTTTGTGAAATAACAAATTCTTTATAATGTTTTATGAATTAATATCAAAAACGGGTTTCGCTATGAATTGTTCAAATTTAGTGCAAATAAATTTCTATCCTTATGAATTCATTTTCACTCACTTATTTGATTACAGAAAAATCAATACATCTTTGAACAATTGCTAAGCTGATGAAAAAATTCCTGGATAGTTGCTTAATTACTTTTAGCTAGATTGGAATAAATCTAAGATTTCTTGAAAACTAGTACTCTTCTAAAAACAGAAATCATTCTTTCTATTCTGTTTATAAAACAAAAAAAACTTTTCTCAAAATTGGCCATGACGTAATGATGTGGAATGTGATTGGCTTTAAATAATTTCATGCATCATATCCTTTGTCTTTCATTTTGAAAATAAATTGACCAAAACATTGATTCTAAATCAGTGGGCAAAAAAAATCAACAGCAAATAGTTTATGAAAGTTATCTGGCCACAATTACGTCGGAATTCAACTTGTAGGGGTTTCAAAGAAAAGGAATCATAGTTATTGACGAATCAATAAAATTTGGACTAATGTCACATCCATCGTTCAAAATATTTAGTTAAAAATTTAGGTAATTCGTTGACAATTCGTCTTTTTTGGTAGAAAATTCAACTATTTTGGTTAAAAATCGATGCATTTTGCTAAAAAATCGTCCTTTTTGGTTATTTTAATTTCTTTTTTTCAAATTAAATTTAAATCATTTTTGGTTTAAATATTAACGATTACATTTTTCGTTTAAAATTCATCTTTTTAGTTTGAAAGTTCAATTACTTTTTTGAAAGTTGAACTACTTTATTAAAAGTTTATTTTTTGTTGTTGAAAATGCATAATTTTACTTTAAAATTCTTTTTTTTTTTAGTTACAATTTTTTTACACTGAAAATTGAACTATTTTGTTCAAATTTCCACTAATTGGTTGTTGATCAACTTTTTTGTTGAAAATTTATATTCTCGGGTTAAAAATTCAACTTTTTCCTAGAAAATTCGTCTTAAGGCCTAAAAATTCCACAATTTGGTATAAAATTCAACTATTTGTTACAAAGTCAAACTATTTCGTAGAAAATGCATTTTTTAAATTGAAAATTGATTCTCCACAATAAAAATTCAATTATTTACTTCAAATAAAATTTGGACTTCTATTTCGTTAGAAATGTATATATTTTGTTGGAAATCCCTCTTTTCTGGTAGAAAATTAATTTTCTTGGTTAAAAATTTAATTATTTGGTAGAAAATAAATTTTTTGATTGATAAGTCGTCTTTTTTGATAGACAATAAATTTATTTTTGATTGATAATTCAACTATTTTGTTGTACATTTTGTTGTTAAAACAATTTGTTTAAATTTTGTCAATTTGTTTAATTAAACAGTTTGTTAAAAATTCAACAGTCTGATTGAAAATTCAATTACTTGGTTGAAAGTTAAACTCTTTTGTTAAAAATTCATTATTTTGGTTGAAGATTCAGCATTTTGATTAAAAATTCCTCTCTTTTGTTGAAAACGAAATTATTTTGTTGATATTTTTTCTTTCATTTAAAATTAATTTAAAATGAAAATTTATCTACTCCAGTTGAATATTCCACCCTTTTAGTAGAAAATTCATCTCTGGTTGAAAACTAATTTTTTAATGAAAATTTAACTATTCACTTTTTGGTTCAAAATTTATATTTTTTAATTTCGATGAAAGTTTAAATTATTTGGTTGAAAAATGATCTTTTTCAATTGAAAATAAAATTAAAATTTTGTTTGGTTGAAATTTCTACTATTACGTTATTTGTTTAAAATTCATCTTTTTTGATTAAAGGTGGAACACTTCGTAAAAAAAAATTGTTGTTGAAGATTCATAATTTTCGTAGTTGAGAATTCATCTCCTTGGTCGAAAATTCATTTTTTTTAAACTGAAAATTTAACTATTTCATTCATCCTTTTAATTGAAGATTCATCTCTTTGGTTAAAAATTATTTTTATTTTAACTGAAGATTTAACTACTTTTGTTGAAGATTCATAATTTTAGTTGAAAATTCATCTCTGGTTAAAAGTTCAAGCTATTTGGTTGAAATTTTATCTTTTTCGGGTCAAAATGAAACGTGTTGGTTCACAATGATTTTTTTTTGTTGAAAATTCAACTGATTTACAGAAAACTCGTCTGATAGCTTGCAAATTAAACAATTCGAATTAACTTTTCCTTTTGTTGTAACTGAAGAATCTTTAGTTTTGTTGAAAATTCATCTTTTTTAATGTTTTTTAGTTGAAGATTCTTCATTTGAGTTGAAAATTCATCTCTTTAGTGGAAAATTAAACTATTTTGTTGAAAATTCGTCTCTTCGGCAGAAAATTAAAATGCGCGGATTGAAAATTCAACTTTTTGGTAGAAAATTAGTCTTTTCCGTTAAAAATGTGTCTTTCTTGGTTAAAAGTTGAATTAATTCGTTAAAAATTTATTTGTTGTTGAAGATTCATCATTTTAGTTGAAAATTCATCACTTTGAATGAAAATTTGACTGCTTTATTGAAAATTCCTTTTCTTACTGAAAATCTAACTTTTACCTTTTTTATTGAAAATTTATCTTTTTTAATTTAAAATTCAAGTATTTCTTTGAAAATAACTACTTAATTGAAAACTTTTTTTTTTAAATGAATTAGAAAACCCAGTTGAGAAAGTCTGTGTCAATGAAGTTAGAGATATAATTAATAAATTTATGTATCGAGACGAGACAAGTCCCATACGATTGGAGAAACGCGATTATCGTACCCATATACAAAAGGAAGGGAGATAAAAACAACTGTTGGAAATATTTTAGGGTATTTCACTACATTTTAATAATTCGAAGTTTTCGGGTATTTTTAAAAATTCCAAGAAATTGTCAAAAGCTTTAGAAGATTTCAAGGGATTTCGAAAGATTTTAAAATGTTGGATATATCTTAGGGTATTTCAATACATTTTAATACTTTGAAGTTTTAGGGTATTTTTACAAGAGCTATAAACATTTTAAAGGTATTTTAAAAGATTCCAAGGAATTTCCGAGGATTTCAATGATTTTAGGAATTTAAAAAAATTCCAACGTATTTTGATGAATTTTCCAATAATTTATTAACAAAAGTTGAGGGATTTCGTAATTTTTTCAAATATTTCAGGGAATTTGCCAAGATTTCCAGTATTTAAAAAAATTCCAAGGAATTTTTAAGGTTTTAGGGTATTTTAAATAGTTCCGAGGAATTTTCAAGAGCTGTGAAATGTTTCAAATGATTTTTAAGGAATTTTAAAATCCTTCAAGATATTTTAATAAATTTTCAAATATTCTGTTGGGGTATAAAAAATTTTCAATTATTTCAAGGTTTTTCCAAAGATTCTAAAGAGTTTTAAAGATGTTTGGATATTTTAGAAGATTCCAAGAAATTTTCAGTTGATTTCAATGATTTGAAAGGATTTTTTAATGAATTTTAGGGTATTTTTAAAAATTCCAAGAAATTTTCAAAAGCTTTAGAAAATTTCAAGGGATTTTAAAATATTGGAAATATTTTAGGGTATTTCACTACATTTTAATAATTCGAAGTTTTCGGGTATTTTTAAAAATTCCAAGAAATTTTCAAAAGCTTTAGAAGATTTCAAGGGATTTCGAAAGATTTTAAAATGTTGGATATATCTTAGGGTATTTCACTACATTCTAATAATTTGAAGTTTTAGGGTATTTTTACTAGAGCTATAAAAAAGTTTTAAGGAATTTACAAAGATTTCGAGGAATTTCCGAGGATTTCAATGATTTTAAGGAATTTTAAAAGCTTCTAGCGTATTTTTATAAATTTTCCAAGAGTTTATTAACGAAAATTGAAGGATTTCGTAAGTTTTTAAATATTTCAGGACATTTTCAAAGCTTTTAAATATTTTACAGTATTTAAAAAAATGCCAAGGAATTTTTAAGGTTTTAGGGTATTTTAAATAGTTCCGAGGAATTTTCAAGAGCTGTGAAATGTTTCAAAAGATTTTAAGGGATTTCAAAATCCTTCAAGGTACTTTAATAAATTTTCAAATAATCTGTTAGGGTATACAATTTTTTCAATTATTTCAAGGTTTTTCCAAAGATTCTGAAGAGTTTTAAAGATTTCAAGACATTTTCAGTCGATTTCAATAATTTGAAAGGATTTTTAAATTTATTTTAGGGTATTTTTGAAAATTCCAAGAAAAGCTATAAAAAAGTTAAAAAATATGTAAACAAATTTTAAGGAATTTCCGCGGATTTCAATGATTTTAAGGAATTTTAAAAGCTTCTAGCGTATTTTTATAAATTTTTCAATAGTTTATTAACAAAAATTGAAGGATTTCGTAAGCTTTTAAATATTTCACGGTATTTTCAAATATTTTAAATATTTTAGAGTATTTAAAAAAATTCCAACGAATTTTTAAGCTTTAAGGGTATTTTAAATAGTTTCAGAGAATTTTCAAGAGCTGTGAAAAGTTAAAAAAGATTTCAATGCTTTTGAAGTGATTTTAAAATCCTTCAAGGTATTTTAGTAAATTTTCAAAGAATCTGTTAACAAAAATCGAGGCATTTCTTAGGGTATAAAAATTTTGCAAATATTTCAAGGTTGTTTTAAAGATGTTAGAATTTTTTAAAAGATTCCAAGACATTTTCAGTTGATTTCAATAATTTAAAAGGATTTTTTAATGAATGTTAGGGTATTTTTAAAAATTCCAAGAAATTTTCTAAAGCTGTAGAAGATTTCAAGGGATTTCGAAAGATTTTAAAATATTAGAAATATCTTAAAATTATTTCAATACATTTGAATAATTTGAAGTTTTAGGGTATTTTGAAAAGAGATATAAAAAATCTTTAAGGAATTTCCGAAGATTTCAATGATTTTAAGGAATTTTAAAAGCTTCTAGTGTATTTTGATAAACTTTCCAAGAGTTTATCAACAAAAATTGAAGGATTTCGTAAGTTTTTAAATATTGCAGGAAATATATATATTGAAATATTGTAGAAAAAGTTTTCAAATATTTCGAGGTTTTTCCAAAGATTCTGAAGAGTTTTAAAAATGTTAGGATATTTTTAAAAATTTAAGGAATTAATGGAATTCAAGGATTTCATGGAATCCAAGCAATTCAAGGAATTTGTGGAATTCATGGAATTCCTTGAATTCCATTAATTCTTTGGATTCCTTGAATTCGATGAATTCCATGAATTCTACGAATTCCTTGAATTCCATGAATTTCTTGAATTCCATAAATTCCTTGAATTCCGTGAATTCCTTGAATTCCGTGAATTCCTTGAATTCCGTGAACTCCTTGAATTCCGTGAATTCCATGAATTCTTTGAATTCCATGAATTGCTTGAATTCCATGAATTGCTTGAATTCCATGAATTCTTTGAATTCCATGAATTCCTGGAACCAAATTTTCGACAATGACAATTCAAAAATCACAAAAGTAGCGAGTGTTTACTTTTTTTGAATTATAAATTTCTCAAATCACCAATCTATACATTGCAACAATAAAAAAACTACCAAATTTCGAATTCTGAAATTTTAAAACGGGGCCATCTGCAAATATTATTACATATTCCAAGATTATCAAGTCGCTAAACTCTAAATTTCGATATTAAAAAATTTTCAACATTGAAAATTCCCAAATTACAAAACTGGTTCACTTTTTTACAAATGAATTATAAATTTCTTAAATCGCCAAGAAATAAATTTCAAAAATAACCAATGTAGCAAATTTCCAATTCTGAAATTTCTCAAGTGGGCCCTTTGTAAATTTAATCATAAATTCTAAGTTTATCAAGGCTTGAAACTATAACTTTTTGATTTTATCAAATTTTCCATATTGACCATTCTAAAATTAAAAAACTGGCGAAAGTTTACTTTCTTGATAAATTTAAATTTAAAATTTAAAGCTTTTTCGGTTTTCAATCATGTGCAAATCTACGAAACTTGCCGATGTTCACTTACTTATAAATCATAAATTAATCAAGTCATCCAGCAATAAATTTCAAAACAACCAAATTTTAAATTCTGAAATTTTTCAAAGGACCCCGTATTAAAATTTCAGAATTCAAAATTTGGCGATTTGAGAAATTGATTATTCCTTTGAAAAAATGTAACGCTCGCTCGGTCTGTGTGTCTGAAAATTTTATGCCAAAAAATGCACGATATGGAAGGAAGTCAATATGAGAAAAACGTTGCTTTTTAAACACCCTACAATATTATCATAACAGCATTTTTAATTTGTTGGAAAACTCGAAAATTCAAATTTTGATCGCACAAAAAAAATAAAAAATTCCATTTTGTGGTCAAACTATACAAGAGACGAGAAAAGATGAATAGTCCAAAATTGTTCATTAAAAAGATATTTACAAATTTTGTATCAATCACTTTTTTCATAGGACGATGTAATTTTTTGAAATGTTTATGATGTTGTGAAATGAGTATCTGAATACAATTTTCAAAATTATATGTACATGTGTTTTATTTTTTCAAAAATTAGTATACAAGATTATTAATGATTCATAATAATTAAATACTTTTATTCAATTTTAAATCATATTCAAATATTTTTTAATATTTATCAGTAATTGACTGTTTACTTGAAATTAGCAATTACAAATCAAATGTGAAAAGCTAACAGTAATTTGAAAATGATAGCGCGAATTCATATTTTTTCACCAGAAATCTTTGAATTATTCAATGTATAAAGTTAAAAATGTTGCAGTGTAACGGCATTTAATTTAAAAATGTTCAATTGGAAAATACTAGAAGCTTCCATTTTATACGTTTAAATTATCCAGCGTTTGAATAATAAAATTTTGAATAAAAAATTTGTTAATTTTTAATGTCTAAAGCTTGAAATTCAAAAGAAATCCACTTTGACTGCTTTAATTTTCAGTGCAGTTTTGATTATTTTAAATGAAAATTTTTTAGTTTTAATTTTCAAATTTCTTAATTACAATGACCATGAAAAAAGTTTGCAAACCGAGAAAAATCCATGAAATAACCTGGAATTTTTATCCTAGATTAAAACTACCACTCTGTAGGTGCAAAATATTAAAAATGTGCAATTTCCAACATTTTTCAGAAAAAAATATTTATTGTATTATTATATAATTAATAACAGTACCCAGAATATTCGGTGATGCGAAGCTATCACTGTTTCGTAACCTCAAGGCTATACCAGCGTGCCAAAAACACGCCGAGACACTTGCGAGATGGCTGCAGAAGGCTATCATCCTTGGGTCGCTCCGTGTTTTTGAAATGATTTTTACAAAGTAACGATAAAGTTGATGCGTTACTTTCTATTGACAACGTATCAAAATACTGAAATTAGGGGGGGGGGGGGGGGTCAAATTTTACACAAATCTAACACCTTCTCTGGATGAGAATGTAAAAAGATTAACTTTCGATCAAGAAGAATAATGTTCTGCCGAAAAAGATGAATATTGAACACAATGCATGAATTTTGAACAAAATGATTTAATTTGAAAGTCAAAAAGACGAATTACCTATTAAAAAAGTTGAATTCTCACCCCAAAAATGTGATTTTTCAACTAAAAAGTTTAATTTTCAACCAAACACAGGGTGGCCATTATTTTTTAAATTTTCGTCTCCCTGCTTTCTCCCGGATCTCCCGGTAAATATGCGTGATTTTGTCCGGTTAAAAAAAAAATTAACTGTCTTTGCGAAACTCACAGTTTCTTTTCACATATATGATCAATTGCGGAAATCGATAAGCATCAAAAACCGTTCTGCAAGAAATCGATTGAGTTTGAATGATACAAAAAGTAGGATAACGAAATTTTTGTGTCTAATAGAGGAAAATACAGAGATGCGTTTTATTACAAATGTAACATAGAAATATGCAAATTTAAAAATCTATTATTAAATACATTTTTTGATATTATGTTTTAAATATTTTTGAAACGATAATTAAAAGTTAATAATTTCGAATAAAATTGAGTTGAATTATATAATTTCTTAGTCGAACCTCTTAAAATTGAACAGTTATATTTTGAATTGACGAATCACGAAATTGAATGATTTTAGATTAAAATTTCGAAAATAGGAAAATATCAAAACAATAAAAATTGAATATTTCATTATTGGACTTTTGGAAATTGTGTCATTTAAAATTTAGAGGAATTGGAATTGTATTATTTATAATTAAAAGTGTTCAAAATTAAATAATTGAAAATTGAAAACTTCTGAGTTTGAATAATTTTTTATTCAAAGCGATTAGGATTTGACAATCTAATATTGAAAATTAAACTTAATCTTTCAAAGTCAAAGCTTCTGAAATTCTAGAATTTTTAAAGAATTGTTATTGCATGACAACATTATAATTTATCATTAAAGTTGATCAGACAACTGTTTCTAAAATAAAAAAAAATTGAATTATTCTAAAAAAAACTTTCAAAATAAATGGAAACTTTAAACAGAAAACATTAAAAATGAAACAATTTCCACTATGGAACGTAGAAACTTAAACGAATGCGAACTTCATTCTGAACTAAAAAAAAAATTTAGCCCCTAAAAATTGTGATATTAAAACGTTTTTATTCTCAAACCCTTTTTGAAATTTCAATTATTTGAAGTAAATTTAAATCGTTTAAAAATTATTTATTTTTGAATTGCTAATTATACTTTCCAAAATTCAACTAATTCAATTTTAACTGCAAAATTAAAACCTACGAAAGGGAAAAATTAAAAATTTAGCGTTCAACATGAAAATTCAGAACTCTAAAATTGTAACCATTTAACATTACCAAAATTATTCATTTACTGATGTATGAATTTCAGATAGTTTAATTTGTATCGTTTTTTATTTTAAACTTAATTGTTAATTTTTTAATTTTAAATCTTCCTTCAGAATTATTATTCATTCTTGAATTTTTCTAATCAAATATTTTTCAATTAGAAATGATTCATTTGTTTAAATATTCAACTAAAAATAGGACAATTTTAAGATATTACACTGAAAATTAAAATAAAGGACACAAAACAAGATTGTTGTAATATGATTCCATTTTTTGCAATTGTACCATTTTAAGATTTTCAATTTGAAATTGCTTTATATTCACATCTAAAATTATTAAATTCACAACTGACTATCAAGGCTTTTAATCTGAAATTTTAAAATATTCAATAGAGGAATGGTCCTGAAAATTTGAGTATTTTAATTTGAAACTACAATAGTGTGAAATTTAAAATTCGAAGCCTCCAGAAATTAATCTAAAAATTAATTCAAAGTAAAACTTTAGTTTTCCCGATTCTCCCGAGTGAATGACCACCCTGAAATAGTTTAATTTTCTACGAAATTTTTTAATTTTCAAGCCAAAAAGATGATTTTTCTACAAAACAGTAGAATTTTTAACATAAAAGTTCATTTAAAAGTAAATAATTGAATTTTCAACTATAATTATGAATCCTTAATAAAAAAATCTGCCCGTTTTGCGGACACATTGTCATCGCGCGCGTCGCGCGGCTCGCTAGTTTGAGCACGCCTAGGGCGCGCACCTGTTGGATCTCGCGCTTCGCGCTCAATAATGTATTCACCTCGCGCTACGCGCTCGGACACATGTGCCTGACGTTTTAAGATTTGATTGAATCCGCGAAAGTCATTTTTCACATAAAACCAATACCTTCTCATTGAGATGAGAATGTAATAAATTAATTTGCATTCTGTTGAAATAAGTATTATTTTAATTTAACCCTTGTTTGACACACTGGGGTGCAAAACACCCCACGACCATTTTTCCTTACCTTAATAATTATTTAATTAATACTTAATTTTAGTCTTTGGCTATATAACCTACATAATCCTTTAAAGTAAGCTCTGAAAATGATCGGATACAATTTTTAAGTATAAATATTCAAGAGATTATTTTTCAAAGCAATTTTTATGCCTATGGTTTAGATCACCTAAGAAGTGTGTCAAATAAGGGTTAATATTTTGGGACGTTTTTGTCAATTGTACATTCGTTTCAGTGCATAAAAGGTTTGTTTGAACGAATTGTTCACAAAATCCTTTATGAACAGCATCGTTGGATCATAGTAATATTTCCTTATATTAAAAATCTTATTCTTATTGCCATCAAGAAATAGTTCGTTAAATTTAGGGTTCGCTCCTTTAAAACAACGAATAACATCTTCCAATTAAGAAAAACTTTTACATCAGTCGATGGACTTTAATTTGTTTCAAGGAAATATTTTTCTGATTAAAAATCGCATTTGACGATACAAGCTACCTAATTTTTAAGTATTATTATTTCGTTATATATTAAAAATACTAGTCAAATAAAGTAAGAGCAACGCTTGATACCGCAATAATTTTGACAGTTACCAATATCTTTGCAGTTACCATATAAAACATATCTAAAAATCTACATACACTTACAGTCTTAATTCTTTAGAGAATACTTTCTCAAAAGGAAATACTATCAGCAGTGTTATCAGGTCAGAAAGTCTTCAGATCAGATCCTAATATCCACGAAATGCGAATTGTAACAAAGTTTTATTTCTTCAAATTTGCAGAAAAATTCGTACATCTAGGTTATAACTGAAAATAAATTGTTTCTAAATTCTGAAATCGCAAGTTTATTTTTAACTGACAAACTGCTGTAAAAAATTATTAATATGGATATGATACACTGAGTATTGCACGTGGATACTGCTCTTTAGCGATATTATACAATAAACTCGTAACGTCTATTTCGAGTATACAACATGGAGGCCATCTAGTGGGAGATTAGTGAACATAAATCAATTTTTATCTGAACTCAAAACGAAGGAGTTCCTGAAAATTGATCTTTCAAAGGGTTGAAACAGTTTAAAATTTTTCAAAAATGAGGATGTAATATGATTAATTTTCCCACACATGATATTTTATAACTGTATAGTAATAAAAGTGATTTCACCTCTAACTTTACCACCAAAAGTGCTGACCTGTTCTTCAAAGAGAGCTGTGAAAAAAGTACTTTGAAATTTTAATTACCTACTATTGCATTGTTTCCCCTACATCAATAATAATACTATATGAAACAAAAATTTTCATATATCTGTTCAGAAATTATTCCCTTAAAAAGACATTAATATTCGTCGACATCAAGTTTAAAATGAAGCGAAGACAAAAAATACAACAACGTTATAGTTACATATCCCTTATTTGAGGATCAAACGCAATCATGAAAATGTCAAAAAGTCCGGAACGTAAAAACCCAAGTTGGATTTGAAAATTTATGTCGGAATGGCTGAACGTCCTATTTGCATGATGCACAATATGCACAATACGTCCTATAAAACATTTCTTAAATATAAAGGAATGGTTATATCTAAATCAAAAGTATGAACCCAGGTGAAAAAGTTATATACACAAACACAAACACAAACACACACACACACACACACATATATATTATGACGGATATTTTTTTCATAGGATGCGTATTTTTACATTCTCGTCCAGAGGAGGGATTAGATTTGTGTAAAATTTGAACCCCCCCGGTTTTTGTCAAATGTCCATGTTTTGAGATCCCCTGAACCCAAAAAACAGTCTGTGAGCACGATGACTTTCGAAAGAATTGACCCATTAGATTGGCCTTTGGTATACTCTTTTAGTCTCGTAAACAAAAGGTCAAGTTCGTTAGCCAGCCACTTTGGATGAAAATTCAAGAAGTGAGCGCATTTTGAAAATGTTTGAGGCCATTTTTTTCACAATTTGGAAACTATATGTGCGTTTGTTCATAGTATTCAAAAATTCAAACAAATTATTTTCATGACATTTTCCGATAAAATGAACATTTTCAGACTTACAGCATTTTCAAAATCCAAAAGAGGAAACGAAAATTAACATTTTCAGCCAAACAAGTAGTTGAATCTATAAATAAAATAAATGGTAATTCAAAAAAATAAAAAGGAGTTGAATTATACTAAAAAAGACAAACTTTAAATAAAAAAGATGAATAAAAAAATTTAATATTCAACTAAAAAAGATTAATTTTCTACCAAAAAAGATTAATTTTCTACCAAAAAAGATTAATTTTCTACCAGAAGAAATTAATTTTCTACCAAAAAAAAATTAATTTTCGACGAAAGAGTTGAGTTTTCAAGCTAAAAAGTTGAATGTTTTAGAAAACGGTGGAATTTCAAACCCGAAAAGATCAATTTTCAACAAAAAAGTACATTTTTAACCAGGAAAGATGATTTTTCAACAAAATAGTTGAATTTTGAATCAAGAGACAAATGTTCAACAAAACAGTTGAATTTTCAACAAAATAGTTAAATTTACGACCAAACAGTTGAATTTTCAACTGAAAAAAAAAATAAATTATTTCACCCATAATGAAATAATTATATTTTCAGTTTAAAAAAATTAATTTTCCATCAAACAGAAAACGAATTTTCAACAAAATACATTAATTTTAAAATAAGAAAACATTAACCTTTAAACCAAAAAAGTACATTTTTAACTAAGTTGTTCAACTTTCAACCAAGTAGTTGAATCTTCAAATAAAAAAACAAAAGACAAATTTAGATGAATTTTTAAAAAATCGTTTCATTTTCAACTAAAAAAGATTAATTATCTACCAAAAAAGATTCAGTTTATATCAAAAGAGACGAATTTAGAAAACTCTTGACTTTTAAACCTGAAAAAATAAATTTTCAATAAAAAATTTGATTTTTCAACCAAATAGTGTAATTTTCAACAAGAACAAAATAACAATTTTAAATCAAATATTTGCATTTACAATGCTTCAAATAGTTGAACTTTCAAGCTAAAGAGACGAATGTTCAATAAGACACAGCAATTTACAACAAAATAGTGTAATTTTTAACCAAATTGTTGAAATTTCAATTAAAAATATAAATTTTTCACAAAAATTGGTGTAATTAAATTTTCGACTAAAGAAATTAATCTTCCACTAAACAGAAAACGAATTTTTAACAAAATATTTGAATTTTAAAATAATATAAACTATTACATTTTCTGTTGAGAAATCATCTCGCTTGTTTAAAAATGAATCTATTTTGTATAGAATACAACCATTTTTTTAAAAAGACATTTTTTTGGTTGAAGATTCTCCATTTTAGTTGAAAATTAATCTCTTTAGTTACAAATGTAACTATTCCATTTTTGGTGGAAAATTAATCTTTTGTTGTTAAAAATTCAACGATTTGGTTAAAAATTCATGTATTTTGTTGAAAATTTGTCTTTTTCGATATAAAATGTGAGACTAGTTTAAGCGGAGTAATCTTAGGTAATCCAAAGTAATTCTGTATATGTAGGTAATTCATTTTATAGTTTGGACTTTGGTTCTATTGTTCGAAAAAAATACGCAAGCGGTTTTATAGAAATAGTATAAATTGTATTCTTAAATCACAAATTACAAAAACAAAATAGGCTTTTTGCGCAATATTATTAACTTCAGAATTAAAATAATGTTTAACGCGATTTTGAAGACAAGTACGCAACAGTTTTTTAATATAATAAATTTAGGATAAATAATTGTTTACCCAATTTTGAAGACAAGTACGCAACAGTTTTTGAATATCATAAATTCAAGACTCTTCAAAATATAAAAAAAAAACGCAAAATAATAACTGAGAGAGACGTTGTACAAAAGATGAAATAACTTAGGACGTTGAGACAAATATATTGATTTCAAGCTTCCATCGTCATTCCTGCTCTTGGATCTAGAATTAAACTTCCTTCTGGTGCATATGGGACCATAGTTTGGAATGTAACTCTTGTTTTTGGAAATGTCGAATAAACCTACAAAGAAAAAAAATAATTAGTATCTACGATTTAATGTTACATATACAAGGTTTGTAATAACTTCAGAGATCGAGAATAGTGTTAAGAGTGGCATCAATTCTGGAAAATAGTAAAACATAGTAGAATGCATTTGTTTAAATAATAAATTTATAATATAAATCACACAGGCCCCAGATCGACTACTGTATATATATTTCGCATTTTTTCAAACAATCGACTCAGAATATGTATAAAGTTTCGCGATTTTATTATAAATATTGTAACCTTCAACTTGTTGAGCATGTGCATATGTGTGCAGGTTAACTGTATGTAAGCAAATTCTTACTTAAGTATTTTTAGTCAATTAAAATATATAACCAAAAAGTTTTGTGTCACATCTTTAAAACTAAGCCTAGCTGCTTTTTCAAGTCGATTCATTGTACCGTTGACATTTATACCTTCAAACATAGTGCGACAGTGTGGTCCATCAAATACTCCTTCTTTCAACTTGGCATCAGAAAGTTGCGGAAATTTGAATTGAAGATAATAAAAAAATGGCCCATGATCTATCATGGGATTTGACGAATTGTTTCATAAGACCAAGCTTTATATGCAACGGAGGAATGATTGCCATTGTTTCGTCTTGCTGTAGTTATTTTCTCTATTTCTACTATCCCACAACCACATACAGCAAGGATGTAGGTGAATCCTGACTCTTGTCTCAGCAGCATGGATATTATTTCAAAATCTCTGCATATTAGACATAAATGCTTTTCATACTGAAGTTTTTGTGAAAGAATTTGCATACTCCTATATTTCTCTTCCATGACAGTTGAACGAGCAATCGGTTCAGAAGCTTTGCAAGAATTTTTTTTAGCTGATTTATGAGACCTTCGACATCGGTATAAAATACTAAAGATGAATCTTCTTCCTTCATAACAAATTTACGGATTTTGAAGTCTCGCCTTCGATAAATAGAAACTTTTGTTTTAGGTTCTGGAAAATTTTTCTTGTTCAGAAATGAAGCCAAAAGCTCGGAACTATCTTTTGGGAAACCTAAATCTCTAACGAGATCATTCAACTCAAACTGGGATACCAATGCAGCAATTAAAGGTTCTTTTTCATTTGACGTGAACTCTGAGCCACTACTATTGTTGTCGTCGCTCGAAAAATCACTTTCTATATATAATTCTTCGGATTCGATACCTTCAGTAACACTATCAATATTGCGTTGGCATTCAATTTGATCAACTATAACGAAAATCTTCATTGATAGAGCATTGTTATATACAATTTTTATTCTGCTTTTTTTTCATGTTGATGCCTTTAATATCATTTAAGCAAAAGTAACAGTCCTCTGCGCTACTAGTTTTTCTCCAAATATAACATCTTTTTGCACAAGTTACAAGTGACACGCAGAACCCAGCTATCATGTTAATCAATCTTTGAATTGAAAATTTCTTCTTTTAAGTTGCACATGCACATATTATCGTCAATCGTTTTTTGGAAAGATTTCCCTTCATATCTGGAACAAACGTAACAAAACTTGTCATGATTCACATGACAATCATATGATTGCGAAAACTCAGATCGCTTTCTTGTAGCATTAAATTCCACATTAGCCAAGTCACAAACTAATGTGAAACTGCGGTCACTTGATGACGACGCCTCGGGCCCGCTTTCTCACCCTGACCAGCCTCCGATACTGAGGATTCGACTCTCTGAATCGTAAAACGCTTGCGTTCGCCTGCCATGACGGCATCAAACCCGTAATCCAGGGACTTGGCCCGATCACAGGCTCACATCATTGCCCGCCGTTACCACAAGGAGGTGCCCTGGATGCAGACACACGTAAGTCGAATTAATGAATTTCACAAGTTTCCTTGAGAATCAAAACCCTGACCTTCTGGAGTTTTTTAGACTACGGATTCGCATTCAACGACCCCAAAAATATATGGTAAACATGGTCTGACCTCCGGACCCGGAAAAAGATTTTTTTTTTGTGTGGCTGTGATTTTTGAAATTTTAAAAAAGAACATCTAAATATATTTCAGGCTTTCGATTCGGGAATGGAGGAAGGTAGACAAGTCTGAGCTCGGTGTGGCATTTTGGCGTGATAAAGAAGGTAGTGTGGGAAGAATGTGCGATGAGAGGTGAAAAAAAGAGAGGAGGAGGTTATAGAGGGGTGAAAGTGTAATTTTGGAAGAGGATATCGTGGAAAAGGTGTAAAACGCAGAAGTGAAAACTAAGGCATGTGATTTTGAGGTTACGGACAGCGCGATGAGTGCAGAAGCAGAAAAGAAGCAATTTCACGCAGTATGCAAACAATCAGTTGGTCAACAACAATAAGTGTGAGATTTCGGAGAATTTTGCAGATGTAATCCAAAAAATTAACATTGATCGTACTTTGGACGGCGTATAATGAAAATGCCTAATGAACGTAATTAATAAATTTAATTTGAAATTTGTCTTAACAATGGAATTTTTGAGTTTATGTAAATTCAAAATAAGTCGAGGTGAAAGTCTTCTAGGAAAATTAAAAAAATAAATAAAAATCCGTACAAGATCTATTTGATTCAATGGATTCCAAGGGAATCGCAAAGAATTCAAAATGGATTTGGAAGCTATTCGAAACAATTCCATATTTTTTTCTTGTCTAAAATCAGAAGTTGTACATTTTATATACATTCTTGTGCATTTTTCAATCACAAGAATTGTTTTTAATTCTAATTTTGAATTGCATCACTGGTCCGAAACACACGTTGCCACTTGCGAAATCGGGACGCCCTTCCTTATCGACCGCAAATCCAGGCTTCGAGTCTCAGCGGCAGTTTTGAATTGAGAAATAGAAATAAAAAATGTGAATAAAATTGACCACAAAATATTCGAATAGTTTTTGCACACGGCATCTGCAAATGCACCAATTTTATGGATAATCCAATTTATGATTGTCTGTGAATTTATCCAGTTTGAAGTTATAATGTGAAAATATTAAAATTATAATTTTGAAATTATAAATGTATCAAGTCATCCAGCAATAAATTTAAAAAACCATCAATTTCAAATTCTGAAATTTCCAAATGAGGCCCTCTGCAAATTTATTTATAAATTCCATGTTTATCAAGTCGCCCAACTATAAATGACGATATTATAAAATTTTCCACATTAATAATTCCAACATTACAAAACTGGCAAGTCCACTTTTCTTTATAAATTAACAAATTTATCAAGTCACCCAGCAATTAATTTCAAAACCATCAATTTCGAATTCTGAAATTTCCAAATGAGTCCCTCTGCAAATTAATTTATAAATTCCAAGTTAATTGTATTGGAATAATCAATGTGTAAATTTTTGCAATATCGTAATTTATACTTCCGCAACTTGATAAACTTGGAATTTATAAATAATTATGCAGAGGGCCTCATTTGGAAATTTCAGAATTCGAAATTGATGGTTTTCAAATTTATTTCTGGGCGAGTCGATAATTTTTTTAATTTATAAAGAAAAGTGGACACTTGCCAGTTTTGTAATGTTGGAATTATCAATGTGGAAAATTTTATAATATCGTCATTTATAGTTGGGTGACTTGATAAACTTGAAATTTATAAATTAATTTGCAGAGGCTCTCATTTGGAAATTTCGGAATTTGAATTTGATGGTTTTGAAATTTATTATTGGGTGACTTGATGAATTTATAATTTATAAAGAAAAGTGGCCACTTGCCAGTTTCTTAATACTGGAATTATCAACGTGGAAAATTTTGTATTATCGCAATTTATAGTTGGGCGACTTGATAAACTTGGAATTTACAATTAAATTTGCGGAGGGCGTAATTTGGAAATTTCAGAATTCGAATTTGATGGTTTTTAAATTTATTGCTGAGTGAGTTGATAAATATATCATTTATAATTTCAAAATTTTCCAATTATAATTTCCATTTATAATTTCAAACTGGGTAAATTAAAAAATTTGCAACTTTACATACAATCATAAGTTAGTTTATCTATAAAATTGGTGCATTTGCAGATGCTGTCTGCAAAAACTATTTCAATATTTTGTTGTCAATTTTATTCACATTTTTTATTTTTATTTCTAAATTAAAAACTGCCGCGAGTGGCAATGTGTGGTTCGGACTTCAGAGCGTTGAAGCGCGAAATTGACAGGTGGTCTGCATGCCGTGTTGGCTTTGTTGCTTACAACTACAGCCTTAAGGTCTTCACATGCACATGACATCTCAATTTGTACCCAGTTTTCTCCATTACGCGACGTATTTCGCAAAATTGAGGTTCATCATCATCAAGTTTTGGGTCTTCGGATGTATGATGACGCCTGAAAATGCTTCTGTGATATACTAATTGTGAGTAAAAAAATAAATTTGCGAAAGGTTCTCGTCGTTCAAATGCTGTCTTCTGCTATCCAAAGATTTCTCCCTTCCGAAAAATTTATAATTTCCGTAAAAATAGTGATTGCCTCAGCGAAAGGCTTCATTCCGCTAAATTTTATTGATCCGAGGATCTCGCGAAACCCCGAATATTTGACAAGTTTTCTTTCTTTCGTTCTCAAATACTTGGGAAAACCCCTAGTAGCAACATCTGGCTTGTGTGTCAGAGGCCAGAGTCTGACTTAGCATCTGCTCCCTCTAGTCGACCAGACTGGCGGGAGAAATTATCAGACCAGACGAAAAATAGAATCTGGCGAATAAAGGAACCAGATTCTGGTATTTGGTTAAAACACTAGTAATTAATGTAGGAATTAATTAATGAAATTGAAAATCTGTCAATCGGAAATCTGAACGATTCACAAGTATCCCCATACATGCAAGCATGCGATAAACTTATACGACAAGGGGTTATGTTTGTAATATTTCAGTGTGTCTCGCCTGAAATGTAGTGACGTCTCCGCAGTATATTCTCTATTTAAGATCTCCCTCAAAGCAATAGGATATCTCGGGATGTCACATTCAATTAAATTTATATCCCGGGTTGTCTCAGAGACAACCCTTCGGATATCCAGTATGTCTATGGGACTTTTCTGGGATAGTCAAATGTCACAAGTAGGATATTAAAGTTTTTTTATATCCCACGTGGAACATTTGAATATCCCATGAACGTCCCATAGACATCCCGAATATCCAAATTCTCGCCTTGCAGGATATCCCCACGGGTGACCCCTAGGATAACCCGGGACATAAACGGCATAACATGGGATATCCCGGGATATCCTATTGCTGTGAGAGCTAGGTCTCAATCTTCAGTGGGTATATTTCCTTCGCCCTCATTTTAAGTAGTTTATTTATGAAATATTGGATCAGTAAACACTTTCTTTTATTTTTTTAACATTTTTTTTTTAAATTACAAATTTTTAGATTCTTAGCTGAATTTGAGATCTTACAAGAGGTATTATTCTGAGGGATTTTTATCCGAAATGAGCAATAATAAGTCAAATTAGGCCTTTATAAAACCAAATTTTGAGTAGCACAAAAAGTTATACAAAATCTGAATACATTTAATAGCCGAAATATTCTTTTGTCTTTACCAGGAAACTTTACAAGCTAATTTTGTTCCAATTCCCAGACACTGAAAAATTCGTAAGAACGAAATTTTCTAAACAGAAAATTTTCCACCATATGAAATTTCTGAAATTACTAACTAAAAAAATTGTTCAGTATTTAAATGAAGTACGAATGAAAAACCTGTTTTTTATTGACCAATTTCTTCAACTGTTTAGTGGAAAGAATGTTCAATTTGTAAAACTTGGCTGCCGTGAATTTTGTATTGTGGAAAATAGTTTTTAATAGTTTTCAGTCCTCATAAGCGAATAAAAACAACTAAAGTTCTTTAAATTTTACAGTTTTCGAAACTTTTAATTTCAACGCGATAATTTTTTGTTATAATCGCACCGAATAGGTGACAAAATACTTGAAATATTAGTACTGTTTAGATTTTACCAAGATGAAAAAAAATTTTCCATTCACAAACGCTTTTTAAAAATAATTCTGCAAAAGTTTTTTGCTCAATACTGTGTATTTTCCAGACTTTTTCAGAATTATTTTTAAAAAGCGTTATGAATGAAAAATTATTTTTATCTTGGGAAAATCTAAAGAGTACTAATATTTCAAATATTTTGTTACATATTCAGTGCGATCATAAAAAGAAATAAGCGCGTTGAAAAAATGAGAAATTACGTATATAATTTCTTTATAAATTGTGATAAGTTAAAAGAATTTTAATTTCAAGTACTTTTTTTATTTTGAAGAATTTTCTGCTTATAATAAGATTTTGTGTTTGCAAAATAATAAACACAAAATAAAACTTCCAAATTAAAAGTTTAAAAAATTGTAAAATTCGAAGACTGAAAACTATTAAAAACAATGTTCGACAATACAAAATTCAATGCAGCCGATTTTTACTCCATTCAAATACTAAACAATTTTTTTAGTTAGTAATGTCAGAAATTTCAGGAGGTGAGAAATTTTCTATTTAGAAAATTTGGTTGTTACCAATTTTTCAGTGTCTGAGAATTGGAAAAAAATTAGCTCGTAAAGTTTCCTGGTAAAGAAAAAAGATATTTCGACTATTAAATGTATTCAGATTTTGTATACCTTTTTGTACTACTTAAAATTTGGTTTTATAAAGGCCTAATTTGACTTATTATTGCTCATTTCAGATAACAATCCCCCTGAATAATACCTCTTGTAAGATCTAAAAGTCAATTAAGAATCTAAAAATTTGTAATTTAAAGTAAAAATGTTAAAAAAAAATAAAAGAAAGTGTTTACTGATCCAATATTTTATAAATAAACTACTAAAAAAGAGGGCGAAGTAAATATACCTACTGAAGATTGAGGCCTAGCTCTCACAGCAATAGAATATCCCGGGATATCCCATGTTATGCCGTTCATGTACCGGGTTATCCTAGGGGTAACCCATGGGGAGATCCTGCAAGGCGAAAATTTGGATATCCGGGATGTCTATGGGACGTTCCTGGGATATTTGAATGTTCCACGTGGGATATAAAAAAATTTTAATATCCTACTTGTGACATTCGAATATCCCAGAAAAGTCCCATAGACATCCTGGATATCCGAAGGGTTGTCTCTGAGACAACCCGGGATATAAATTTAATTGAATGTGATATCCCGAGATATCCTATTACTTTGAGGGAGATCTTAAATAGAATTTTGCAAAAATAATGTTTTGAATTTTAGAAATTTATTTAGAAATGCATTTTAATATTTTGGATTGTTTTCTTTTCCTATTCGGAAAATTTAATAATCTGAATGGACTGGTTTCAGAATCACCCACATATTCTCTCACCTTGATCGCAAGTACTAATTGTATCATTTAAAGTGTCCCAGAAGGCGTCTTTGACTTCCCTCGGGTCGCTAATTTAAAAAAATATCAATGCTTGAATTTTCATAATTTCTTTTTAAATAATTGTATCAAAAAATTATATTTAGAAAAATACCCTCTTACAATTATCCCATTTTCGATCAAAATGTTGGTTATCTATAGTTATGTACTGCAACACTTTCATTGACTACACTCCGAAAACGATTTGATAGAATCAACCAAATTTTTGTTGTTTCATACATAGAATATCGTTATTATGCGAACAAAAAAATATTTGGTGGATCTAACAAAATATTTTTGTTGTTTTAACCAAATCTTTTAATAGATGAAGTGTTTAGTTAATTCAACAAAAAAATGTTAGAGGGTCAGTCAAATATTTTGTTGAATCAACCAAATTGTCTTGTATATCCAAGAAACCAGTTCATTTGGTGCAAGAAAATTTTGTTCTTAGTGTATGTTTGGTTGATGGGAACTTGATGATATATAATATGTAATAATTGGTATCAGTTTTCATAGATATATGTACTATGATGTGCCTCATAACGTGGGAAAGCTGTTTGATCTATATTGTTGATTTTTTAAACTAATTTGTGTCTAAATTATTCTTTTACTTAAAGTACATTGTTATAAAAGTTTAAAACTAATATGGACAGGCTTAGGGATTCAAAATAAGTAAAAAAAAGTTTTTCAAAGTCGTCTTTATATTCTAATAATTTGTAGTAACACTTTCTGATTTTTTTTTCAAAATTTAAGTGCTCAAAAACAAAATTTTGTAAAATAAGTTTCAAATTGATTTAGCGATTTGAGCAGACTTAGCGAGTCAAACTTTTTTAGAAAAAGTTTATAAAAATTTGCAAAAGCTTTCTGTATATTCTAAAAATTTTGTTACCAAACTTTTCAAATTTTTCTTTTAGAAATTTTTTCAAACATTATTTTTTCTTATTTTTCAATAATTTTTTGTTGGAAAATTTGTTGAAACTGGTTTTGACATTTTTTTTAAGAATATTTTTGAAAATTGATTGAAATTTTTTTTCTTTAATTTGCCGATTAGGCTTCGGAGTGGTTATTTTTTATCTTTCTCGTGAAATAATTGACACATTATTTTAATAATGCCAATTTGAAGAAAAAGTTTATCTCCATCTACCCTATAAATTTTATGGGAAAATTTTTTTTCATTTCTCATGAAAAAAGAAACGATTGAACGGTGGCTTTAGTGAATCAGTTTCTTTTAAGAAAGCGGAGTGATCGATCGTCTTTCTGAAACGAAATGAAGCATTTAAATCATACCTCAACATTTAAATGATTTCAATCTATAACTCCAATTAAGACACCATAAATGAGAAAACTCCGACTGAGTAACAATTTTTTAATCGGTTCGAAACTTTTGAGTTATGCTCCCATATTTTACACAAAATTAAAAAGTTGTAAATCAGCGAACGAATGAAACCAATTATTTACCAGAGTGTCATATTCTGTTATGCATTTTCATTTTGAATAAATATAAGGCATATCCGTTAAATATATTGCTAACAAATAAATAGAACGTTAAATTTGAAATCTGAATGAATTGGTCGCTATCGGGAATGGCCAATTAAGATTGCGGATTCACTAATAATGTATAATAATAAGGCTATAGGCCGATTCGTATTTTCCAATCGGTTCTTTGTTTCTTGGTTGGTCCTCTTTTTTTGGGAGGCTTCGGAATTGTAATTTCAGTTTCCACTCATAGCTTCTTTCATGTTCTCAGATGATTATCAAAGATTTAATCAATTTTAAGATTCTGGAACCGCCACGTATTTTTAAAATTTGATAGAAACTAATTTTCTTATGATTATAATCGATTATGATCATACCTATCACCTGAAATTCGTTATAATTATACAGACATATAAGCATGATTCTTTCAGTCAATATTCATAATCTCTAGCATGTTACTATTGCAATTTGAACTGCATCATAAATTTCAAAAAAAAAAAGTGTCCAAGGCCAATATTATACAAAAAATTTTTACCACTTCAGTCACATTTCAAGTATGTGAATCTGTAGGGAGGGACACTGTAGGGAGGATAAAAAACGGACTACTTAATTACAAATCAACTATTCTATATTTGCGTGAAAATCTGTGTGTTACTAATTTAAATTCTTCTGTCTATGACTGCTTATTCAGATATTGCAGAATAAAGTACAAATTTCATTCTTTATCATTCTTTTATTTTAATTCCCCTTCAGAAATGTATACGAACAACTCTTTTTTAGATACTTAAAGAAATTTCCTTTTTACATTCTCATAATTTATGATTGAGAAAGTATTAGACTTTGTCCGAAATTTGAGATCAGAGTTTTTCAGCCGATCTGTACGTTTCGAAATCTCCTGAAGTCGAATATCAAGTTTTGGCGATGGCGTCTGTCTGTCTGTGCGTCTGTCCGGAAACACGAAAACTCTCGAAAAAATGAGCGGATCAAATCAAGCTTCGGCACACTGTTTTTAGGCATGCGCTAAGTCGGAAACCAGATTTGTTACCTTTGGCTTGCTCATTTAAAATGATGAAATGTGCAAATAAATTGTTTACAACAAAAACTTATTGTAAAACGCATAAAGATATTAAGAATGATCTAAAATTAATGATTATACATGATAAAAAAGTTATGCCTTCCTCTAAATTAAAAATCGATCATTTATTTTTACAACTGGTCGCATTAAGGATTTAAATCTTCAAGATTTAGATGAGGTGAAGAATTTTAATCACTTGCTACCTTATTCTGCTAGATATCAAATTCCTTCAACAAAGTTGCGCGATTGTTTCTTAAAGGAACATTTACAGGGTTCACAATTTGTATCGGTATTAAGTGTTCCTACGTCGTTCTCAATTTTCGCGATATTACTTATAATACACTTGTTTCTATTCGAAATAAATTAGAAGATGGCTATTATTACATTGCAAAAAGCTGGATGTAAGCAGATTTAATTTGAAGTTCTTATTTCTGCATATAAAATATTCATAAAAATATTTAAATAAAACATAAGAATGTGTCACATAATAGAATAAAATGTGTTTTGTTTCAATCCAAAAATATTTACATAAAAGCCATCTCTACATTTTTAATTTTGATAAATAAATAAAAAGTTGTATAGAAGTTAATCGAGTCAACACCAATACTTCTTGAGGCACTGAGAGGTCCCCGATATATTACGAATCGAATATCTGAGTTATTTTTTTTTTCAAAAAGATACACAAAAATTATTTAAGTTATCTCCTTATTTATTTGACAAAATTTATTACTCTGATATAGAATC
Organism: Andricus grossulariae; assembly: GCA_011634705.1. Lineage (NCBI taxonomy): Eukaryota > Metazoa > Arthropoda > Insecta > Hymenoptera > Cynipidae > Andricus > Andricus grossulariae. The sequence goes on along the minus strand of JAABKJ010075445.1, from coordinate 110,972,673 downwards.
TAAAATACTTTTCGTGGATTCTTGCCAAAATTGCTACTTCTCATCAAAAATTTCATTCAAAATAACCATGTTTTTAATAACAATCTATAAAAAGTATTTTCGAATCTATCTCAATAATTCCTCCATCTTTTAAGAGTTTAAACGCAAGTAAGTTTTTGCCCAAATTTAAAATTTCATTTATCAATAATTTATTGATATAATTTGGTTATTACATCAGTTTTATTAAAATAAATAGTTTATAGCGCTGCAATTTATAAACAGTGCGTCTCACAAAAAGAACATAAAGGACAAAAAGTTTGATTTTTGATTAATTTCTTCAATGTAGAATCAAATTATTTAATTTAAAAAATAAAAATAACGCAATATAATTTTTGAACAGAAATGTTATCATGTGCCGTAGTACTAGGTGATTATTTATTTATACTACATATGAAATTATCTGAAAAAAATTTCCATTACATGGATTTTATTTTATTTTTTTTCATAGAATCGAACGGTGCAATTAGTTTTTATGTTATATCTCACAAATTTGAAAACCTTATTAGGACAATTTTAGCTGAAATAAATAGTAAACATATTTTTACATTCTCATTCATGAGAGTGTAATGTAATCGTCCAAATTTTCGATCTTTGGTTTTTAACGGATCTTTACGTTTCGCCACTCACTGAGTCCGAAAATCATAAAATTTTGTCGGTGTCTGTCTGTATGTCAGTCCGAGTAAGACCACTCCAAGTAGTTCCATGCCCCTCATCTCGCTCGAATGCTTCCCCCTCCAGCACATCGTCCCGTTGCGCATGAGGTATGGAATCATTCCTCCTGAGTAATACCGCTCGAAACACAGACATCGCTGCTCTGCCGTGAGTATCAAATTCACGTGAATAATTCCACTTATGAATATAGATAAACCTGCGTACCAATTAATTATTCTACAAATTGTTTTAACCAAAATTAAACAAGTTTTCTGTGTTGCTCATGAAGAAAAACCAGGGGGAATTCTGGCTGTACATAAAAGCGTACAACAATATTGGAATAGAAAGCAGTTTTAGCGTTCTTGGGGATGAAAAAGCAGAAAATGCGTTAATATTCGAAAACTCGAACGCGCCACATTAGCCGCCGCGCCGCATTCGGCGCCGCTCCCCTAGTCAGCGACAGCCAAAATTTTGAAAAAATCCAAGATAGCGGCTATTTTGCATTTAATATAAATGATTGATTTCATCATTTTCCAACGGAAGCCTCTGAAACTTGGCATTGTGAGCCAATTTATTTTCAGTAATTGTACATTAGGTCGTGACAGACGAAATTTTGAAAAATTCCAAGATTGCGGCTGGTTCGAATTTAAGAAAAATGATTAACTTCACCATTTTACAACCGAATTACCTACCGTGGTCACTTTTTTACATTCTCGTCAGAGAAGGTATTAGATTTTTTGTAAAATTTCATCCTCCCAGTTTTGGTCAAATGTCTACGTTTTGAGACCCCCTGAACCCGAAAAACAGGTTCTTACGAATTTGTCTATCTGTACGTATGTACAGTATGGTGTATGTATGTATGTATGCATGTATGTATGTATTCATATGTATGTGTGTATGTGAACACGATATTTTTGAAAGAATTGACAGATTGGATTGGCGTTTGGAATACTCTTTTACTGCCCTAAAATGAAGGTCAAGTTCGTAACTAGCCATTTTGGATGAAAATTCAAGAAGTTAGAGCATATTCAAATTTTTTTAGACTACTTTTTTCCGAATTTGGAAATGACATGCAGGGTTATTCCTAGTATTTAAAAAGACGAACAATTTATCCCAATGACTTTTTTCAATAAAAAACAAATTACCAGGGTTATAGCATTTACAAGATTAAAAAAAAAACAAAAATAAAGATTGTAAGCCAAGTCAAGAGGAGAAAAACGTTGATTTTTGACCACCCTACAAAATTGTCATAACATCTTTTTGAATTTTCTTGAAAAATCGAAAATTCAAATTTTGATCGGGCGGAAAAATAATGAAAACACCAAAATTTCATTTGCGGTTAAACTATATAAGATACAAAAAAAGATGAACAGACAAAAATTGTGCATTCGAACAAGACCTATAAATTTATTTATAATCACTTTTTGACAGGACGCGTAGGTTTTGTTTAAATTCGTAAAAAACGGCATGAAAACTAAAAAAATTAAATTTTTGGACAAACGACACAAGCTATGAAAAAAAATAATAAGACAAAAGGTGTTCATTCAAAAAAGAGCTACACATTTGTTCTGAATTATTTTTTGATAGGATGCTTGATTTTTGTTAAATTCGTAAAAAACAACATTAAAAAATAAAAAATTTAATTTTTGTACAAAATACAAAAACTATGAAAAAAATAAATGAACAAAAGTTATTCATCCGAAAAAGAGTTACACAATTGTCATTAATAATTGTTCGATAGGACACGTATTTTTTTTTTAATCGTAGAAAATAACATCAGAGATAAAAAAAATTAAATTTTTTGGAAAACGACATAAGGTAGGAAAAAATATTAATTGACAAAAGTTGTCCACCCAAAGAGAATCTACGAATTTGTCATCAATAATTTTTAGATAGAACAAGTAGATTTTCTTTTAATCGTGAAAAACAATATGAAAAATTAAAAAATTAAGCTTTTGGAAAAACCACACAAGCTACAATAATATTTTATTCAACAAAATTTGTCGCTTCAATTACATCTACAGTCGAAATCACTTTACGCTGAAATTTGTATTTTTAGATTAAATCATAAAAAATACCAATGAAAATAAACAAATTAAATTTATGAAAAGACGGCACAAAATGCAATAAAATGTTAATTAACAAAAATTTTTTTCTTATAGGATGCGCACTTTTTTCAATTATAAAAACAAGACAATGAAAGTATGTATGTTTCAATACCAATGCATATTATGAATTGTAATAATATAACACAGTCATAAACCAAAGTATAGAAATAAATATAATAAAAATTTGATATAATAGAGTTGAACCTAATGTAGAAAATTTCGCACTTTGAGTTAAATCGAGTGCGAAGTACGAGTTGCGTGATGAGAATGTGTCCGTTAAAGCCGAAGGAGCTTTAATAAAAGTAGCGGGCATATCTTATATATGAGGGGCTGATAGCAAAAGCGGACTAAGAAAAGAGCCGGAGCAAAAGCGGGTTGATTATTTCTCAGCGCAAGAACGAAATAGCCCGCGCGCTACGGGCAAAAACGAGTTGCAGATTTAACTCCTTTTTGCCCATGGCGCGTGGACTAACCCATTTTTGCACGCACTCATATTTCGATACGGTTCAACTCCAACCGAACTCTTGATTCGTTATATATATATATATATATATATATATATGTATATAAATTTAATACATGAATTTTCAAGGCATTGAGAACATAAAAAAAGATTAATAAAAACGACAAAAATAAAATAGGAGACCTCTAAATCATACAGGAGTTTCAATTTTGTGTTTTTTTTTGTGAAAAATTTGTTGACTAAAAAGGTACAACTTAGGCCAGTTTGCTTGCTCGAATTCTGAGATAATCAGTTGTGCCTCATAAAATGAAACACCCTAATGCTCATTTATAGTTCTTAACGAGCTATCTAACATGTGTAATAATTTACGTCTGATTTTCGGTAATTGCGAAATATGTAATAAAAATGCACACCCCCCCCAAACACTTTTTGATGCATTGTGAAATAAAAAATAGCTTACTCTTTTATATTCTGCTCTTGGTATTTCTGTTTTGAGTTAAAACCAAAAAATTATAATTGAAAAATTATATTGAAGAATCTTAAATTGGGGAAAATCGCGGATTTAGATGATAACAGATTTTTAATACAAAATCGATTAATGTTTTTATCTCCCCTGATTGATTTTTCATGTTGGTTCTGAAATGAATAAGCATCTGGAAAAGCTGCGACTTCAAACAATTACCGTAAATATTAAAATGCCTCTCTCATATAAATGTAACTTTTAATATTTACAACCCACGTTTTTAGTTATAGTCACATTATATTATTATTATATTATTATTATGATTATCATTATAATTATTGCAAGCCCCCTTTCCAGATGGAATTATTTTATTTCTTTTTCGTTAATCTTGGTGAAATTTTGTTAAAAAAATTTTCCTAATCATATACTTTATTGTCTGCTTTTTAGTATTTCGCATATTTACAATCTTTATTGATTGCCGAGCAGTCTGATTTCTCAATTTAAACTCGAATTATAGGGAAAGGAGGAGGGAAACTCAAATTTGAACTCAACTTTTCAAGATTACTTCATAGATACCAATATTGTTGGGAGTTTATCACAGTATGTGAATCCAGGGGGCGCTGTAAAGGGAAGGAGGATCCAGGTGGAATGGGGAGGGGGGTATCAACTTTTAATAACGTATGTATGCACAGTTACAAGTAAATTAGATATGCATAAGTGTATTAAATCACAATATAACTAGAAAAAGGGCGGGGGTGATCAATTTATATTTTATAGAACATTCTATTGTGGTTAAAACTACGTACGCATGCAAAGAATCAAATCGATTGGATATGTATAAGTCTTATCAAAATTGAATACAAGATTTTCATAATTAAAAAGATTAATATTTTTATTGATATATAATCAGATTTCCCAATTGAAATACAAGATTTCACCTTCTTATCTAGGCGGGAGCTGAGCGAGATTTACTCATTTGAAAATTCCTTTGTTGTGCGCGCCCGACGAGATCCTGACTAAAGTCGGGTCCAAATGTCGAGGCCCCTCACGTTTTTTGATTGCAACTCGCACAAAAAAATCTTAAAAATATCTAATAAAAATCACCTGAAAGCCTAAAGTCTTTCAAATGCAATGATATGTTAATTTTTGTCTTAATTTTTTTTTTTACAATAGTTAGAGGGCAAAACAAATTTTTTTATATCGAAAATATTTTTAATTGGTTTATTATTCGCAATTGGGTTTCGATTTTCTCAGGATCCGCTTCGTAAATGCATCTTGAAGTCGTTGAGACTGCCCTGCTTCGTTCAATCACATTTGTTTTGGCCATTTGGCTTGCTTCTGGAATTACTATTGGCATAGAAAGGGTACTTTTTTTTGCTGTCACTTGCTCCGCTGTGTTGGTCACACGCCCACACTGATTATAGTCAGAAATATTCAAAATGATATCTCTTGCGTAAGAATGATTTTGTTCATTTTTTTAAATTTTTTAAATATTTTTTTTATTCATTGTAAAGATGCTATTTTCAACTCTAATTCTGACAAACTTCCATTTTTTTCCATTTCCTTCTCTGAAGCGTGAAAAAAGTGGAATTTGATAATCGTGAATTAAAATGCATTTGAGCAATTATGCTATATCCTTTTATCGGTTGAAGACCTTTCAGTTTCACGAAATGAAATCAACTATCCAACATTTTAAGTTATGGTGCCCGATTCTGATCAAATCGATCCGATACTCCAACCTGAAATTTTCTATATGTTATTTTATTGTAAATATGTACCAACTATGCTAACTTTCCTCACATTCCCACCTATCCTATCATAACCATGACGCCATGCTAGAATACTCAATTGTAATAGAGGTATGAAACATAAATACTGAAGCCCCACCTGAATGCTTAACCCCGCGTTCGACTTAGGGGGAAGATGTCACGTCCCGTGACATATATATATATATATATATACACACATATTTATATATGTTAGTATATTTATTTATATATTTATATTTTTGTATATTTGCATGATTATATTAACAATAAATACTTCATAAATATAGAGCGAATATTGAACACTGCAAAGTGTAGAGTCTAATCATGTATATAGATAGACATCACGCTGTACGTTTTAGACTTGTAGAGTGTAGAATATAACTATATATATATTTAGTACGAGAGTAAAGGTACAGGCTATAGTAAGAACGTTGTAGCCTGTAGCGAGTACTGTGTAGCCAGAGACTATAGAGGATAGAAGCGCGTGGAAGCTGGAGGACATAGCTACAAATATACTGAAAACGTTGTAAGCCGTATCGTATGTCTATATATACTCATGACGTATGCGTATGCACCGTCGTCCAAGGATACAACGACGTTCCTATAGGCCCTATAAAAGCTCGAAAGACCAGCATAGGCGAGTTTCAAGTTATAGTTCAGTTAAGCGCTCTTCTCTATTTTTCTACCAATTCCATCCTGAATTGGACCCACCATTGTTAACCATTGAAACCCTTCGAAACTGTAATTATGGATTCACCTAACCTTAGTTCACATCAAAGTGCACAACCTCTACTTCCACACCACTACTCAGAGATGTCAGAGATAAATTGCCACCTAGATCTCATTTGATTCTTCAATCTAATCAATAAACCAATAAGTCAAAATTCTAGTAATTTTAAATTCATTGATCTAACTCCCTTGAGCCATAATATATGAGTTTCCTTTATCTTAAAGGTACTTGCCAAGGATCAGAGAAAAGTCTGCAAGTCTTCCTTCAACTTCTTGTGTTAAGCATTTAAGAATCAATAAGTTTTAATTGTCATTTTCTGTAATAAATTGTTGAATCTCATTTATGACTTTTTTATTGGCTACTCTTTCCTCTTCCCTGTGCGAGATCTTCAATGTCAACTAAAACGAGGAACTCAAGTAAAAGGCCGGTTGTGATACTTCAGAAAAACTGTCATTTTGATTGTTCTGCACTCATTGATCCTGGAAATACTACCTTAATCAACACATATTTGGGATTAATTAGTGGTTCTTTAGATCAAAATAAAACCTTAACTTTTGATGACGTGGTCGACTATCAGGCTAATGTGAAATCATTATTAGGTTCAAATTTTTCTCAGCAAATTAATAAGGAAGTACCAAAAGAATCCTCATTTCAGAATTTGAAGCGCGAATCAATAATAAGTGAGCACGATAGTGACGACGTGGCAAGCGTCGAAGATTTAACAAAACCGAAAAAAATGACACTGCCAACCAATCAACAAGTTTCCCTCCACGACGCGCTCGAAACAATCCCTATTTTTGAGGAAGTAATATCCCTTCAGCACATTTTGTAGAGGGATGTACAGAAGCAAAAGCCATAATTCCTATACAGGCGCACGAAATTCTTGCTAGATTAGTCAGAAGTAAATTAACTGAGAAGCGCGAAAATGAATATTCGGAAACTCGTTTTGAAACTTAGATGAGCTAATAGAAAAATTAAAAAAGGCTCCTGCCCCCGCGAAAAGTGTATACCATTTGCAAGGAGAACTAGGCAACATATTTATGTGGGATAAGGAAAATGTAACATCATACGCTGCACGAATAAAATAATTAGCGGATGGTGCCACAGACGACACATTTAAAGCAAAGGACCCCACACAAAATGTATTGGAAAAAGGTTTCGGTAGATTTTGATAATTTTTTTATATTTTGTAGAACATTACCCCCCGAACAAAAAATCATCATGACAAAATCCCGAAAAATAGACCGATTTTCATTTGCACCGCGCCAAAAGTACCCTTTCAGACCAGCATTCACGCTACATAGAATGTGTTGGCGCTACGCTCACTGGAAGCACTTAACCCTCTGAAACTATGAAATTTTGTAGATCATGACTCCGCGAACAAAAAATCCTTGTGACGAAAGCCCGAAAAATGGACATACTTCCGACTGCACCGCGCCAAAGGTACCCTTTTAGACCAGCATTCACCTCACATGGAGGCTACTGGCGCTACGCTCACTGAAAACACTTAGAAATTTGTAACTTTGACATTGCGCGAACCATGGCCCTGCAAACAACAAATCCCCCTGACAAAACCCCAAAAAATGGACAGAGTTTCGTCTGCACCGCGCCAAAGGAACCCTTTGGAGTAGCATCCACCCCACCGAAATTGACCTTGAACTGACCTTGAACTTGACTCGATAAGTTCCAATGGATCCCGGATTCGGATTCAGCGACCCAAGAAACATAAATTATATTAGTTGTCTTCACATAAATGACTGTTCTGTCCATTTGACCTTCAAATGCCCTTGACCCATATGTGCTGGGATCAAGCGGACCACAGATTCATGCTCAGCGGGTCAAAATACATGGGAATATATGTATCGCATCTATAGAACAGAAAAGCGTTTTTTTTTGTGCCGGTGTAATATTATTATAATATGACTGTAGTTATTGACAATTTTTTAAAGATATCTTTTTATTTTTGTATTGATTTTTAATCCTGAAATTTTAACATTAAATTTTAAATTATGGACCTCGAAGACCCGTATTACCAACTTCGATGCAAATCTGTGAGTTTTGAAATTAATTTCGCTATCTTGGATCTTTCATTTTCATTTTAATATATTGATATTAGGTCTAAAGTCAGAGACCTCGAAAAACCCACTGTGCCAAGTTACATACGAATCAGACTATATCTTGAACTTTGGCGAGCTATAGAAATTTTCAGTTACAGAAGTTACGTGTTCATCACTTGTTTTATATTCCATTAGGAGAAAAAAATGACAGACCTTTAGTTCTGTTTGCCGCTATATGAAAATCTATTCTCACAATAGTAATCATCTTTTATGAGATTTAGCCTTGGCAATTTTCGGTTCAAGTATACGGCAGGTTTGTAATTATTATCATTTTTATTATTCAGTAATGTTATTATACATAGAAATGGATTCTTATGTGAACTGAAAGCATTGATCATTTCAAATACTCAAAACAAAGAAAATTTTGTTTTCAGAAATAATATTTCTTGAAATAATCCGAATCAGTCTCGATATGGATTGAGCTTACTGAATTCGTTGAAAACGCATGAAAACACAACTTATGCCATGATAAAGCTAACTTCATTGCGCTTACCCTGGCGGACCGGCCGAACGCAAGCATTACCCTACAGTGTAATGCTAAAGTAATGCTAAAGTAATATAACATTATAATTAATAAAATAAACAAAATAAATATGTGAACTATTGCAATTATAATAATACGTTAAAATATACGTTAAATGGGCATGCCATAATTGCAACAGGTTTCTTTTTCAGCGTTAAAAAATGACCCAAAAAAATGTAGCTGTCATTGCAGTCTGCTAACAACAGCTTAAAGCGGGTTGCCAGCATGCAGGGGCCCGACTTTAATTGCAGCCACTTGATTTTTTTATTTCTTAACGCTGAAAAAGCAACTTGTTGCAATTACGGCATGACCATTTATCGTAAATTTTAACGTATTATTATAATTGCAATAGTAAGATAAGCCCCTATCTCTGTATGTACAACAATTGGTTTAGAAAATATCCTTCGCGAAAAGATGAAAACCGTGGTTTTTTGCGATACTCTGTCGTTGCTTGACTTTCGTTCTGATAGAAAACTGAATTATTCGACTTGAAGATTCACTATTCCAGTTGAAAATTCCTCTGCTTGGTTGAAAATTCAATTATTCTGCTTACAGATTCACTATTCTAGTTGAAAATTCATCTTTTTGGTTGAAAATTCAATTATTCGACTTTAAAATTCACTATTCCAGTTTAAAATTCATTTGTTTGGTTGAAAATTCAATTATTTTACTTTAAAATCCACTAATTCAGTTGAAAATTAATCTTTTAGGTTGAAAATTCAATTACTTAATTAAAGATTCACTATTCGAGTTGAAACTTAATCTTTTTGGTTGGAAATTAAATTATTCTACTTAAAAATTCACTATTCCAGTTGCAAATTCATTTGTTTGGTTGAAAATTCAATAATTTTAATTTAAAATCCACTAATTCAGTTGAAAATTCATCTTTTAGGTTCAAAATTCAATTACTTAATTAAAGATTCACTATTCTAGTTGAAACTTCATATTTTTGATTGAAAATTAAATTATTTTACCTAAAGACTCACTATTCCATTTGAAAATTAAATTGTTTTACTTAAAGATTTACTATTCGAGTTGAAAATTTATCTTTTTCATAGAAAAGTCAATTATTCGACTTAAAGATTTACTATTCTAGTTGAAAATTCATTTGTTTGGTAGAAAATTCAATTATTTTACTTAAAGATCCACTATTCCAGTTGTAAATTCATCTTTTCGGTTCAAAATTCAATTAATTAATTAAAGATGCACTATTCTAGTTAAAAATTCATCTGTTTGGTTGAAAATTCAATTATTCTACTTAAAGATTCACTAAATAATTATCAAAATGAATTAATTTTTGGTGTGAGAAGTACTATCTAATAGAACTACAATTAGGCCAATTTTTAGTCCGATCGGACAACTTTCATTTTGGAGGTGGGTACACTTCAGAAATTATGCCCCCTATCAGAGATGCAAGTTTGTACTTTGTAACATTTAGAGTAAATGAATACCTGATTGGTACCAATTATAACCTATTAGAAAAATATAGCAAAAAGAATATTTGTTTTCGAAAGCCTACTAGATCCAAATAGAAAGATTTTTTCAATTCCAATTTCTGTCCCAATAGTAGATTGAATACCGAATACAACCGGTTAGAATCCAAGTCGAATTAAAAAGCTGTTAAGAACCATTTAGAACCATATAGAAATGCAAGTGGATCCAACGCACTATCTAAAGGGTTACTATTAATTACTTGAGCGGCATTTTTAGTAGGGTTGAAACTGAAGGTCTACTCAAGTACCTAATTGAACCTGTTAGGGAAACAATTTCGTACTTATAGCAATTTGAATAAAGCAGATCCCAGTAGGTTTCTAATATAGCCACTTAAAGTATGTCTCTTCATATTTTTATCCGATTAATTCGATTCCAATAATCGACTGAAATCCTAATAGAACCTGTTAGGAAAGCAACTTTGTACTTGTAGCCTTTGGAATAAATCAGATCCCAATAGGTAGCTTATAGAGCCCCTTAAAAGACGTCACTTCGAATTTGAATCCAATTAATGATTCCAACATGCCACCAAAGTACCTAGTAGAACCTGTTAGGGAAGCAATATCGCACTTTTAACACTTGGAATAAAGCAGATCCTAATAGGTACCTAATAGATCTGCTTAAAACACATCTCTTCTCATTTTAATCCTATTAATTCCATTCCAACAACCCACTAAAATACATAATTGAACCTGTCAGGGAAGCGATTTCGTATTTTGAACACTTCGAACAAAGCAGATCCCAATAGTTACCTATTAGGGCCGCTTAAAATACGTCACTTCGATTTTTTTCGGACTAATTTCATTCTGAAGGTCCAATAAAATACCTAATAGAACCTGTTAGGCAAGCAATTTCGTACTTCGAGCACTTAGAATAAAGCAGATTCCAATAGGTACCTATTCGAGCCGCTTAACCCTTTGCGGCGCACATTTTTCTATCAAACAAGTTTTACTGTTATATTCACCTTAGTGGGTTTCCGGGGTCGCTGACCACGAATCTAAAGTTAGATTTCCAAAATTAAAAATGGCGGACAAGTTTTTTTTAAAGTTGTTAGATTTTTATGAGACTTTTCACTCGGGGGTTTTCGAGGTCGCTGATTACAAATCTGAAGCCCGATTTTCAAAATTCAAAATGGCAGTTCCAATATGGTGGATGAGTTTTCAAAAAATTAAAGGATTTTGCATGAAACTTTGCATCTGGGGGTTTTTAGGGTCGGTGATCACGAATCTGAAGTCAGTTTGCAATTTTTTGAAAACTCGTCTGCCATTATTGGATCAGCCATTCCGAATTTTGCCAATATGGCTCCGGATTCGTAATCAGCGACCCCCCCCCCCAGATATCAAGTTTCATGAAAAGTTTGCACTTTTTTGAAAACTCGTCTGCCATTTTGAATTTTGCAAATCTGGCTACGGATTCGTAATCAGCGATCCCAAAAACCCTGGAGTACCAAGTTTCATTCCAATTTATTCAATACGTCGTTCAAAACCAAATTCTTTCGTAAAAAATAGCGATTTTCAAAATTTGTTTATTTATTACTATTTATAATTTTATGCAATGCCTTCATAATTATTTGTTTTTAATTCTACAATGCTTCATTAAGGTTCAAAAAAATTTGTGTTTTTACACATTTTAGAAAAACTTGGTTAATTTTTTATTTAACAGTGTTTACTTTTTTTTTAATTTTCAGAAGTACCATTCTGCTTAAGGTTTTTAGATTTATCAAAGAAGATCTTGTGTCTGTGCTATAATTTTCTAAAAATAACTTCCAGGGGTGGAAAATAATGAGTTAAAAACTTTTGTATTCCGTTACAAACAAACTAACAAAAGTTATTTTTTCAGATTGAAAATGTTTAACTCATTGAGCTTAAATGATGTTACCAGTAAAGCTTGGTAATAAAACCTTATCATTTGATAATCCCTGTACCAAGGGTTTCTGCTGAATATGGTTATAATAATTAATAAGCAGTCACGGACAATTGTCCAGGGATGGTCCCGAAGGAATAAACCCTAAGCGGAGGCGTAGCAACCGTGCCGAAAGCTGAATGGAATATTGAGGACTGCATATAATAATTTTAAAAAAGTTGAGGATCTTTAGGCGCTACTTTTCAACAGAGTTTTGTTTTATATTTTTTGAATTTGTTGCGTTTGAACATTTTTCTATTTTTTAATAAAAAATTTTAAATATGAAGCAAATTTTGTAAAAATGATTTGCCTTGAACGAGAATAGACCTGAGTGGCTTAAGAAGTTTATTTTTATTGTATATCTTTTTTCTTACGCAAAAGATATTTTATTGCCTCTCCAAAACAAAATTGTTAAGACATAACTCATTAATAGTAAAATTTTACAAATGGATTATCAAAAATCATGCCACTAAAGATTATTAAGAAATTTGTAATTCGATTAGTCGAGAAGGCCATATTGAGAAATTGTTAACGGGACATAGTCTTTTTCCACTTTTCAAAGTATTGTCTTTTGATTATTTGTGCAAAATTAAGAAAAAGAAGAACTTTTGTCATATGAAATTAATTAATGGGCTATTACTTAATTATGCATATTCAAGATCCTCATGCGCCACTTTTAAACTAATTCTGTTTTCGATTTTCAAAATTTTTAAGGTTCTACATTCTTCTGGATTTCTCTAGAAAATTGAAATTATTCAAGGGAACGAGAATTTACAAATAATATATTGCCTAACAGCCTGCGAATAAGTAATCGCTCATCGTAAAATAAATGTAACGAAAGTAAACAAGTTTATTCTTGTGTCAATGAAGAAAGAGAGTTTATGAAGAATGAACAAAGTTATCAACGGTAGGTGTCGATTTTGCAACACTTTTATGAAAGATTATGCTGTCAAGAGATCCAATCTCTGTATAGATAATGTACGAGTTTGAAATTCTTCTAAGCATTAGATTATGTGGTATAAGTGTGCAAATATGCTCATTGTGATAAAAAATCATTTGCTTGCAAGGCTGCACATTACAAACGGTTTATACTACGAAAAAAATGCAGGAGGCAAAAATGTTTTATTTTCGCTCAGCGATGCTGAAAGTAATTTTATAAAAACAATTTGGTAATAAATAATGAAATTGATGAAAAAATTGTTTGTACAAAATCTGACCACGATTTTCTACAAAATATTGAAATTTTCAACCAAATTATCTGTAAGACCTTAGTGGCTCAATTTTATACTTACACAAACTGATGCTCATTCAAGGCAAATAATTTTTACGAAGTTTGCTAATTAATTGCAATCTTTCAGTAAAAATAAGGAAAATATATGATCGAAAAAAAATTTTTTAATCAAAAAAGGAGCTCTGTTGAAAAGCAGCGTATGAGTATCCTAATATGCATAATTTATTAATATATTGATCCCTTATCTTTTTGAGGTTGTAAAAAATTCTCCTTTTTTTTTAATTTCTTCAAACAATCAGAAGGCTATGCTTTTAAACTGAGGCAGACTATGTCAAGTTTACGATTTCATAATATGACCTTATTATTTCAAGAGAGTCAAGAATGTAACACCATGGCGTTTTTTTTTAATTTTCTATTTCTCACGTTTTCGATTTCTATAACATTTTTTTAATTATGATATACAGCCATAAGTAAATTTATTTTTTTGCATTAAGCAATTGTAAAGGTCAGGGAATTTCCATGACTTTGAATAACTGTCAAGCACAATAAATTGAAAAATTTTCAATATGGATATAAAATTGTTTTATTTTGTTTCTGAACAATTGTAGGTTAACAATGTTACAAGTTCAGGATTTTGGTCTTTGAATATTATTAATCAATATTCTTGTTAGTAATTTATTTGCGTTATATTCATATTCTTTTTTTCTTCAGTTGCCTGCTCCTGAAGATGATAGGTTTAGTTATAAATGTTACTATTTGTTTGCAAGTTTTACAATTATTCTAAAAAATCATCCTTTTTGTTTTGAAATTTAACATTAATAATATTAATAATATTATCTTTCTTGGATAAAAATGAAACTTTTTTGTTAAAAATTCAATAATTTTGTTAAAGACTCATCCTTTTTGGTTGAGACTTCAATCGTTGTGTTGAAAATTTGTTTTATTTTTTTGGGTTGAAAATTCAATTATCATAGTGGAAAATTTACTCCTTATTCCAAACTCATATTTTGCTGTTAGAAAGTCAAATTAAAATCTTTTTTGGATGAAAATTCGACTATTTTTTTGAAAATTTGTCTTTTTAATTTAAAAATTCATCTGTTTCGCCAGAAATGTCATATTTTTCGAATAAAAAAACAACAGTTTTGTTGAAAATAAATCTTCTTTGTTGGAAGATTCAACTTGTGACTAGTCTCAGAAATATTGAAGGTCACATCCCTACCCCTTTCCAACGTCTCGTGGGGGGCACACCTGTGACTGGTCATATAAATAATGTAGGTCACATCCATACCCCTTTCAAACGTCTCCTGGGAAGGGGGGGAGACACCCCCGTGACTGGTCACAGAAATAATGTTGGTCAAATACATACCCTTTTCTAACACCTCGTGGGGTGCGGGAAAACACCCCTGTGACTGGTCACAGATATAAAGAAGCTCACGTCCATACCCCTTTCCAACACCTTGTCGGGGGGCGGGAAGACACCCCTGTCACTGGTCATAGAAATAATGTAGGGAATAACGGGACGATAACCCTGTGGTTCAACGCGGGGGTAACCAGCCTTTCAGGAATGTTTTATATAATTCAAGTCATAACGCTTACACATTGTACAGTATTTCCGAAATATTGGGTGTCTTCTTTCCACCAATGTCCGCTTTTGAACGTTTCTCTTCTCCTGCCCATTCTACGCGCACGAATTCACCTTCCAGGAATTTTTGATACAATTCACATCACACAGCTACACATTGTGCTGTATTTCTGTGATTTTTTGTATTGATCGTTCTTTTTCTCAAGAACTATCAATTGTAGAGTAAAAATAAATTCAACGTGGAATGTGTATTTTCAAAGGATCTACAAATTTTATATGTAAGGTTTTTTGTAAATTTTTGCTATCTACTGAAATAAATGGAGATAACATGACATATTTAAAGTTTTTTGCATTTCGACCTTGAAAATAAAATTTATACCTATTTTCACTATCATTTTCATAATCAGCGGGCCAAAATACATATGTATACCGAGTTTCAAGTTAATTGGAGGTATGCGCTTTTCAGAAGTTCATCCCCGAATTTTCGGTAGAAATAGACAAAGGTGTAGTGGGGAGCCATTCGTACCAAAATTTCGGTACCCTTAGACATGGCCTTGAATAATTTTAACATTTTTACTCTACCCTAGTGTGTATACTGATATGAAGTCTAACAATTTTTTCTTTTTACCAGGTGTTTATTGCATCAAATTAAAAAAATGGAGCAAGGTATTGCGCAGGAGTTAAAAAATTGCGAGGTGCACGCACTTCAAAATATATGCCTAACCTTATCGGGAATATTTAAGTTTCTAGAGTTGCTATTATTGATATTATATAATGGTTTTTATTCAATAATTTTTAATCGCTGAAGAAGCATTTACGCGGAATTAATTTTAATTCTTTGTTTCCTTGAAATTACGTGGAAAGACAACTTCTTAATCTCATTTGAATGAAAACAATAAACAGCACAATTAAAAGAAGTAGTTGCTTGGAGTCAGAAAATATGTAGTGCGCTCTATGTGTCCAAATACATTGACCCTAAACGTCAATAGGTGTTCAGTACAATTTAACTCAATATCTATTTTGAAACATTTGGATCTTTATGTTATATGAGAAGTGAAAATGCTGCTATCAAACTTTATATCAAAAAATGCCATTTTACATCAAAAGTGAACAAATAATTCAATAAAATTTAGAAAGAAATTTGAAATAAATTCATTATGCAGAGACTTATTTTTTATTGTAAATTTTAACTATGGCGATATATTTAAAAAATAATTTCTTCCCCTTATTCTTAGTGGAAAATAATGTCTGCGTTTCTGCATAAATTATACTAAATGTAACGTACGTATGACTACGACCACAAATATTACCCTAAGACTGCGCTGTTTAATAAATGAAAAATTTAATTGTAAATCGAATTATCGTGAAAATCTTAAACTTATTTAATAAAACTAATACAGTAACTTTTAATTACCACATAGCGAACTGAAATCTTTCGATGTTTAATTTTTTGCCTTTTGGATAATCAAAGAATAGGGAAACACTTCAAAATCTTTTCAAAGAATATAAAATTAATATGAAGAGTTGTAAATACAAAAGCCGCCTTCTAATAAGTATTTGCGATATACTTCTTCAAAAAAATTTATTTTCAGTGAGATGTGATATTATACAATTTTACTCTTCTTATGTTGGAAGACTGATAGTATTATAAGTATGTACAAATAAAACCTTATTAGTTCAGATTTTTAGGCCATAAAAAGTTTCCTGAACTTATTATATTCACTTCGATCGTTAATACACGCAGTTATATAAGTACATGATATATAGATGAACATTTTTATGGTTAGTTTATAATTAGTTTACATTTTTAAATTGCAGATTGAGCACCTACTAATAAAATGTACATTTCATGGTGAATTAGACGAATGACAGTTGCTCCCAGTGGGACCCTGCGGTGGTTGTTAACCTTTAGTTTTTAATTATATATATATATATATACATACACACACATACATATACATACATACGATTATAACCATTTTATTAATACTATTCATTAGTTATTGCACCGTGAGCACAAAGGTACAAAGTATAAGAATATTAAAATTTCAATTGGACAGTACAAATATCGCCTGAGGCAAAACATTAAGATGAATGCTATAGTTGCTCAGACTCGCAGCACACGGTTAATACGTGCGACGAGCAAAACGAGAACCATGTGGTTTTACGGGTACTCGTTATTCCACACTATACTTCCTGCACTCGTCCACTTGACTCCGAGCTTGGTTCACCTTGACGACTTGGCTGCCAGGGGGTCTTCTTACACTGACAATCTTTTTCCACTACGCCCCCTTTTGTCCTCGAGCCGCGACTCTTTCCTACCGAAAGATCGTACTTACAAGTAAGACTGTGTTATTGACTCCGTGACTCGTTTGCCTACACACACTACACAGGTGTATTGGAAGAAGGAAAATATAACGTGCTCCCGGAGCTCAAAACGACGAACTTAGAACATCACTCGAGATTTAAAAAAAGATGGCAGATATATATATAAATGTGACTAAGAAATCGATATTCTTTTAGAATGGAAACCTTCTGAACCAATCTATGAGATTATTACATTTTTCAAATAGGAAAAGAAATAATCCAAAAATCATACATTTCTAAAATTGCAAATATCTAAAAATATCCTTTGTATGAAGCTTAAATAAAAATAGATTTGTTTCGACAAGTTCAGGTAAAAATGGTTTGGCCTCAATTAAAAGAACTCTAAAAAATTCATAAGCAAATCCTGCAGATTGGAAAAAATCTTAAAGTTAGTGTCTCTATTAAAAAATTAATTTGAGATCGAAATGAAAACTGATCTCTTATGAATAATTTTATGCACCGAAATGAGAGCATGAAAAAATTCACCAATCAAAAATAAATTTCAAAACTACCTAATTTTTGGCTAGTTCGAATGAACTAAATAACAAAGGGAAAAGAGGGAGAAAAAGGAGAGTCAACCAAAACCAACCTCTCACTCTTTCCTTATTCTTTCTCCGATTTTTTAATGCTACTACGGACCAACATGTTTTGAAGGCAATTTAGACATCCTCATCAGGGATTATTTGCAGGAATAGTACAGGTAAAAACTTATGCTAATTAAAATTCACATAATACCTGAAAATAAAACACATAGACGTTTATACAAAAAGTTACTTAATCCAATTCTCCAATTATTGGTGAAAATTGAATTATCTTTAAAAATTTATTTTTTATAATAAGAACAAGGAATCAATGTATCCAATTAACTGTTCTCATTTTTTTTGCTATGTAAATAAAATTCCTTAATATTTTTTACCGCTCCTCCAATCATATTCATCCCATTTCCCCAAGTTCTATCAATTTCGCTGAAATACATAATTTTAGAAAAAATTGTAAATAGCAATAAAAATAAAGAATGTGAAAGGTTAACCCCCTACACATAATTCCACACAATAGATTCCACTACTTTTTCCACTAAAATGTCAACATGATACTTATCAAAAATAAGTTTGGCAGAAGATTGTACATAAACTGGGTTAAAAAATGACACCGTCGTAACCTTTCCATTGAGTACCTTAATATTAATTCATCAATTAGAATTTGTATACTAAATTTTTCTGATTTTTTCAGTTTTTATATTATTCTGTTGTATTTTCAGGTCAATTTATATAGTAGGTTTTTATATTAATTTCTAAATAATGATAGTGATTTTTGGAAAGACTTCGTATTAGTCCAAGAGCTAGTGACGTTTTTCGTGAAGTGGGAGTATAAGTCCTAGTTTGTTGCGAATATATCTGGGAAATGACCCTTATTTCGAAAGCCATAAATGCCAGACGCCCTGCTTGGGGCGTTTGGGCACCTGAGCCAGGTGAAAAAATTGGAAATTTGCAGTGACAGTATAAGAGCCAATTTTCTTCTGGGATCGATTATTGATGCCCCAAGTTTACTATTATTTAATCGCCAGACCGATAGCTTGGGGATAACATACTGCCTCGAAAGTGTGGGTCAGAGCGGGGACCGGGGGATGTTGCCGGCTGTCGTCGTAGCCTTTATCCCCTCCACTCAGCCTTTTACTCTGACGCGGCTGATCCCTCGTCCCCTCAGACCCACACTTTCGTGGAAAATTATTCATTTTCAAACTTAATTTTTAAGGTGTTATCCCCGGGAAAATGTGCGATGTTTCATAACTTGCAGATAAATCGATGTGACATCTTAAATCACAACGAAAATACTGTAGAAATATCAAGAACACTCACCTGTTTGAGATTATTTACTTTGATTTATCGCAGTTTTTAAACATTGATAATTTACAAGTGCGTTAATTTTTACATACTTTTTTCAATATAATGGCAGCTAATGCACAAATTGTCTATTTACGTTGATAAAACCTCGATAACTGCGTGCTTCTATCAAAATACAAGTACGCCACCAGTCAGATCCGCAATATTTGTATTGTGTCAGCTGTTGAGCAGAGGTGCCCACAACCGGAGAGTGCACGCAACTGGTGACTCTCCCCTATTACTTACTTTTACCGATAAAGTGATACTTGATCGAAAAAATATATCTCTCGATATTATTCGTTAATTTTAGAAACAAATTATGTAGAGAAATAACCAGTGTGGACATTGAAGTAAAAAAATGCTATCTCCTCATTATCCCTGAATTATATTGCCAGTAAAGTTTAGAGTTGAAAATATGTTATTCGATATTATTTATTACATTTAGAAACAAATTATATAAACAAATGATCAGGATAGACATGAACAGGCATAAAACCACGTCACTGCTAACACTGGCTGAATATTCTTTAAACAATTTGTTTGTGATATTAAGAAATAATACAAAATGACAAATGTTTGTACTAAATTCATATAAACTTTATTAATAAAATAAATTATTATTAATGCCGAAATACCCTTTACACATAATGAATCTATACTGTTCGATGTTTGTTAATAGAACTTTTTCATAAGAATCATCATTACATGTCAACAATTTTTTTCATTCAAAGCAACCCGTAAGTATTAAACCCAAGTCACGATGAGCATACAAAAAAATGTCCAAGAAGATAACAAATTTGCAGGTCATATCGTTTGTGAGTGGCGGCACTGGCAGCACAGCGCAGCGAATGGTCTCAATAAAATGACGATATCGCTGGAACCAGAAGAATCTCATCAATTTTTTTTCAATGAAAGGTGATTTCATGAGGAATCTTTATATCCTAATTTTCAAAAAATCATTTGGGTCCATAATAATAAAGTATTACTATAGCACTACACCAAGTTTAATTTTTTTCAATTAAGCACATAAATTTATTATTTACTCAAATTTTATATAATTGCATATTGGCTATAATTTGTATAATGAAAGCTCATTTATATTATAAATTCCTTGATTCCAATTTTGTAATTTTTATCAATGTTTGTGAGGTTCTGAAATGAGTATCTGAGTTCAGATTTCAAAATTATATGTAAGTATGTTTTACATTTTTCTGAAAGTAGTTTAAAATGTTATTATTAATTCAAATTTTCATTTAAACATAAAGGAAAAGTTATTTGAATGTTTCAATGAAAATAATTTTTTATTGGTTTTTATGTTTTACAATGATTAATTAATTACTGATTCATTATTTTTCGCAATATTAAAACACATGAAGATTGAATGTTAATTTTTTTGTTCAGTTACACGAATTTTTTATTAGCATCAAGGTTATGTAATTTAATATTTGCTATAATCTGCATAATCAAAGCTTACTTATGTTTAATACATATCACTGTATTGCAATGATATAATTATTAACAAATTTTGTGAACAATTCTCGATTATCAAATTAAACTTTCTGCATGCTTCAGAGAAGGATATTGAAAAAATGGAAGATTCTTTAAATTAAAGTATAAAAATTTCGACGAAAATCTGACGGTGAAATAGTTACTGCATTCTTTCGTCTGTTGTTTTCCGCACGTTATTACCAAAAGGTGTAAATTCGACGCACGCTTCCACAATTTTCATAATAATTGGAGAGAAGGTGAATATTTAATTATGTTATTGGTCTCATTTCAAAGAGGAGATTTCAAGCTTTAATTTATCGAAGTTTTAATTTTTTAAATTCGCTGAGATAAACACGAAAAAAGAGGGGCATGCATATGAATTCAATTTTCAAAATTATATGCAGATTATGTTTTAAATATTTAGCGATGTTTTTTGATTCGCTGATGTACAAACTGGGCAGTGAAATGAATATTTGAATCAATTAAAAAAATTATATGTACATATGTTTTAATTATTTGACCATGTATTTTGATGCGCTGTTAATTTTTTACTCAAATTTTTATTTCATTCTTTTGAATTAGTATCAGAGTTTATTAATAAATCATATTTTCAGAAAAAAAGTTCAAATTAAAAAATATAACATAAAAATTATTTAAACATTTTATTATTGCATTTCAATCAGAAACAATGTTTTGCTAATTTTTATATAATCTCTACGTACTGCATTGCTAATTTCTTCTTCTTTGGTCAAGTGAAAATGCATCAGACACTTGTAATTAGCAAATGAAAATACCATGTGATCAGTCACCATATTTGAATTATTTGAAATACGAGAGCTTCTAGATGAACATTACAAATATTAAAAATATATATTTAGCAACAGTATCGCAACTTTTATTGACCAGACAGACCTGCCCCATATTATTACCTATCATTTAAACAAAAAATTAGCCCGATACTTCAATTTCCCTCTTTTTAAATTGGCGGACAAAATTAACATGGGACGGTCGGTAATTCGTATTGTAAAATGTATTACATGCCCTAGAGCCGATGAAAGATATGAGTCAGTAATTTTAAAATGGTGTTTTGTCACAATCATACAAGAAAAAATCTGCCCGCTCGATAGTATATTTACCTCGCGCTACACGCTCGGTCTTTGTATTGCCCTCACATTTGTGCACAAATCTTTTAGAATTAGAGGTCAAAGCATCAACCACCGTAATTTGGTGACTGTGAATTCTCTTTTATTAAAGCTACTTTGGCTTTCACGAACGCATTCTCGTCACTTATATCGTGCTTCGCACTTGTCCAAAATGAGAACTTTTCTACATTATGTTCAACACTATTATATCAAATGTATATTACATTTATTTCTGTACCTCGGTCTGGGATTGGTTATTCAGATATTGCAAAATAAAGTACAAATTTTATTTGTCATGATTACTTTAATATTTGTTTCTTATTTAGCAAGAAATTTTATTCTCAGCCACCACAACCTTCTCTCTTACCTCGTCGTCCGTTACTGCATAATCAATTACCGTTTAAAAATTATATGAGTTTGAAGAAAAAATGGTGTTTTTAGAAAAAAAAACGTCAAAATTGAAATACTCGTAACATCGTGGGTTTTTTTTATTGTTCTCAAAACTCTTTATAAATCATTTTTGCAATGATTCTACCGGGATGAACCATGGAAAATTCTGTGTGCAGTTCTAGGTCTGTCCGATCTTTTTACTAAATATTACGTAAAATGTTGTGTTGACTACGAAAAAATCCCCGAGAAATTGTGAGAAAAAAACCTTCACCGAGAAATTGTTCACATTCCAAATATTCGCGTTTTAATTTTTTTTAAATAATGCAATGGAGTTATGCCAAGCTGGCGCAACACTATTGAGGAACAGAGATGTAATCTATTTTATAATTTAGGGCTAATTTGGGCTCCTATTCCCAAATTTAGGACTTTATTACTTTTTGTAAAAAATAGTGTTTGCGCTAGCTTAACGTTAAGCTGGCCGAATATTGATGAAAACGTACTCAAAATAATTTTACAGAAAATTCACCTCATACAATAATTTAGGGCTCATTTAGGGCTATGGGAATACAATATTAAAAATTTAAAAAAAAATGAATTAAAAATTTTTGTTTAAGCAGTACTACTTCAAATGAATTTAACAGATTTATTTTTTCACCTTACGTTAAGTATCATTAAGGGCTCCCCGAATATGATATTTGAACATTTGAAAAATTGTTTAAACAATTATTATTTAAACAAATTTACCAAAATTTTTTTTTTCATGTCCCTTGCATAATTTCAGGCTTCACGTATTTTTTATAACGCTAAGGTGGCACTAGACTATATATAATAAAAAAAGGGGCAAAGGAAAAATCGCACGACTTTCGGTTGACGATATTTCAGGAGCCTTAAATGAGCTTGAAATTATGCATGGGCAATGACAAAAAAATAAGAATTTTTTGGTAAATTTGTTTAAACAATAATCGTTTAAACATTTTTTAAAAGGATTAAATATCATATTCGGGGAGCCCTAAATGATCCATAACGTAGGGTAAGAAAATAAATATGTTTGATTCATTTTTAGTAGGATTGCTTGAACAAAAATTGTTAGCTCATTTTTTTTAAATTTTGATAATTATATTCCCATAGCCCGAAATGAGTCCTAAATTATTGTATGAGGTGAATTTGCTGTAAAATCACTTCAAGTATGTTTTACAGCAATATTCTGCCAGCTTAACGTTAAGCTAGTGTCACGTCCGATGACATATATATACATATATATATATATCCCGGACAAGCCCCCATTCGGTTTCGGTTTCTATTCCTTTGGAATAGAACTGAAAGGCCTATGACAAAGCCACCGAACGCGTCCTTGGGTTGCGGATAGAGGGTCCCTGTACCAAGGGTTTCTGCTGAATATTGTCCTTAATCCCTCGGAGGTATCGAATTTGACGTTCAAAATCAGAACGAAAACCACTCAAGCCACTCTCCAACATGTTCTGCACATTTTATTCACTCTCGACACTTGTTTGAAGTATCAATAAGTGGTTTAAATTAATTAAAAATGTTGTGTAACAGGGTAAACAGAGTATAAAATTATGGTAAGTCTGACTATGAAGAAAAAATTATGGATGGTATTTTGTACTATCTAGAAGATCAAACTGGCCATCTAAATTTTGACTATCCATTTTTCTCCGTGCGGCGTCTTCCTAAAATATTTTAAATGTCGACCATTTCATTAAAACCCATCTAAGGCTGTTCCAAAATTCCGTGTTGAATTACATCAACTTTTTAATAGTTCTTCAATTATTGATTTCACTTTGCTATTTGCGGTTGCATTATTAACGTAAAAGTGATTAGAAAATTTCTTCCTCCCATTTTATTCTATACTTTAATGGCGCGACCGTCCGACGTGTTCTATTTCCAGTTGTGATATAAAAACCACAATCGGTCTCGTAATCTGTGAATACCTTTGCGAGGTTTTGAAGATGTATTTAGCAGAAGTAATATGCAAAAAAAGAGTAAAAGGTTAAATATATATTTAATCTCATTTTATGATTCTCGGCCAGAGAATTGAGTTTTGTTTCGGTCAGTAGCATGTATATTACGACGGCGAGCAAAAACACAAGCCCAGAGTCCAGTTTATAAAGGAAGAGACAGCCAAGAAATGTTCATGATAATCATTTTTAATATCTTTTTATATATGGGGTAAAATTTGTCAAGTGTCCACACCAAAAATGTTGTTGTCGCCTATCTTATTCAAACTCCGCCAGATTGTAGTGCTAGTGGACCCCTTTAAATTCTGTGAAGGGGGCGCACCTAGTACAACGGGTTTTCAAGATACAGGGGCCCGAATTTTGGACGATTCACCCCGACTGCTAACTTTCAATTGTACATAAGTCCTGATACAGTTATCCAATTTTACTTTTTTATGCGGGTTTTGAAAAGGTATTTTAACCAAGGTTTACATAGGAGGTCATAAGAGCGCGAGTGCCTCGCGCCAACTAGCCACGGCGCTACTACTGTCCGTCCAAAAAGTTTAGGCAGCTCGATTTTTGTGCAGATTTTCATGAAAATCTCAGCAAAAAAAATTTCTAAAAATATGAGACAATATGCATGTTGCAAGTGAAGGTTTTGCCAATACTGATAACGAGTTTTAAAATTTTCAGATGATTAGCGATTATTTCCGGCCGAGTGAAACGTGAAGAAGCATAATAATCCTATGATCATTTCAGAATACTATACTTTGAATGGCTGTAAGTTACAGAAAAAAATTATGAAAAATCTGAAAAAAATATATGGGTTTCGTGTATCCTTTCTGGGCCCAGTGGTGATATTTAGAGTCATAAATAATTATTCGTTAATAAGTTATTGACAAAAGAGTGGGGAGGTGTTATCTTCGGAACTAAGGAACGTACAGAAATGATTCTTGAGGAAAATTACACATTTTTGGCTTCTGACAATGTTGTGCGTATTACCAATGATTAAAAAGTTGCACTTATATGTTTAAAAAATTATATTCTTCTTGGAAAAAGACAAAAGACTTTATGATAATCGAGGCAACTGTATCCCTTTGTTTGCATCAGGGCTTAGAGGCTGTGTGAGTGTGAGAGAAGGTCCTGTTGCACGTGTATCAGTAACGCCTGAAAGGTCCCATGCTGAGTGTGCGGTAGCCTCGATTATCGTGAAGCCTTTTGTATTTTTTCAAGAAGAAAATAATTCTTTAGACATTAAAGTGCAACTTTTTGCTCGTTGATAATACGTACAACATTGTCAGAAGCCAAAAATGTGTAATTTGCTTCAAGAATCATATCTGCACGTTCCTTAGTTCCGGAGTAAATACCTCATTATTCTTTTGTCAATAACTTATTAACGAATCATTATTTCTGACTCTAAATATCACCACTGGGCACATAAAGAATCAACGAAACACATATATTTTTGGCAGATTTTTCATGATTTTTTTCAGTGACTTACACGGAAAAAATGTATCCATAAGAAAGTGCGAACTTTGAGAAAGAATTTACGAACTCGATTTGAAAGTTCTAAAATGTTTCATCACTTTTTTCTACGTGAGTAATTACAAAAATATTACGACTGATTAGGAAAAGATTCTCAGAGCACTCACGAGCTTGCCCGACAAATCTGGGAACTGGAAAGTAGGTTCGCCTGTACGTGGCCCGCACAAAAATGAATATAATAAGCGGCGTAGTCGATAATTTGACTGCAGATGAAATAAGGTATTGTCCAGTAGGCAAAAATCACCCAATCTTCCCAAACAGTTTTATTAAAGCTTTAGCCAATTACGATTCAATAGAGTTTGAATGAAATCCAAATGAGAAACGCTATTCTGGTTCTTCTTCTTGTGCCGAACAATACTCGCCTGACTGGATTTCTCCTCAGTAGCTTCCTCTTCATGCGAGGTCCAAGTCTCTTCCGGGCAGGCCTGCTTCTCATGAAGTTCTAGGATATGCACTTGGACAACGTGGATGTATTCGGATTACTTCCGAGAAAAATCAGAACCGGCAATTTGAGTTTCAAAGATACACTTTTTATGCCGATAAAGGAATTCAATTGCTACAAGAATATTCTAAATTTGTGTTATCAACATTAAATGGTGTTATTTTTGGAATACTGGAGTATGCTGATATTCTTCGTGGAATATATAAGACAGAAAGGAGTAATTCGAGAATGAAAATAAATATTATAAGTGGTGATGTTGAAAATATGATACCAGATGAAATACAAGAAGGACATGTAGGCAGATATTACACAATCTGCCCACACCTTTTTATGATATTCGCTAAAAATTAAGATTTATGGCAGACTGCCCATCATTAATTGGATAGAAAAATGGCAAAAAAAACTGAATTATCCTTGTAACCTGTAGTTGGATCACAATTAAATTAAAACATTACAACAAAATTGTATATTCTTTTTTCGAATTTTCATCTGACTTGTTATCTATGCACACACACACGCACACACACACATACACACATATATACATAAGTTTTTGGTGTCGTGCCTAGAGGTAGGCCGCGAATTGGCAAATAGGAACATATGAACTCGTATTTAATACAACGCTGCCTAAGGCTGGTAACCTTCTCAGCATAAAACACCAATCAGTTGCAACGAGGTCCTAGCGCGGTACATTTTTCAAAGATTTTTCTTTCTAAACAAAAATTTTTTATGTTTGAACAGGACTTTAAATAAAATGAAGTCTTTAGTGATTTTATTTCAAAATTGAAATGAGGTACGCATCTTTTGGAACCTTATGTGTTACAGTAGATTATTGTCCTCTACGCACACTTATTACGTGTATACTTTTTTTTTTAATTAAAGGTGAAAAGCCAGAAAACTGTAATTTTTCATCCTTCACACTGTAAAAAAAGGATAATTTCAAGGCTAGTTTTCGGTATTGAAACAGTCCTTCGAAAATATAGTGTCGTGTGGCTCTATTCTGATGCCACTTTATTTTGATGAAACTAAACGACATTTTATTACTACTTTCTTGGATCAAAACAGGACCGAAGTAAGAATCAATTTTCTCCTGTTTCAAATGTTTTTTGTTTCTTGTAAGCATGAAGTTGCAAGCAATTAAAACAATACTCCCTGTGGAATATTTAAGTTCGATAGTGCGTACCACTTTTCAATCAGAAGTTAGCAAAGTAAAATAGTACCAACGATGGCTTGAAAACAAGACGATTTAGTTTGATAGCAGGACGCTAAAAGAATGATACTCAATTAAAATGGAACCCTAGTTTTTACAGTGTGGTTAGAATATTTGATTTGATTTGGAGAGTATAAAATAAAGCACACGTATTTTGTCATGTTTTTGTTTGTTCTTTATTTCACATTGACTTTTCTCGGCAGTTTTAGATGATTCGTAGAACTTTCCTGGATAGCTATTTTTCATATGCATAGTTCATAACCAATTATAATCAAAATTATCATTATAGCTTCCACTTTTGATGAAAATGTAATAATTATAATGATCGCAATAAAAGATGTCAAGTGCTGGTGCTTACCTCCATAGGACAATCTTGAAACTAATAACGTCGTCATCTCACATATAGGTAAGATAACGACTACTTACGCATATATGTGTATGCTGATGATGCAATAGAATATTCTTCAGTTACATTTGTTAACCTACTTATTCACTAAAGCCTGAATAAGTTTTTCCTCTACTTTGCAAAAATGAGAATGGTCCATACTTTCTCTTTCACTCTAGCGGTCATCAATAATTCTTTTGGTGAATATACTAATATAGTATATATATATTGTGTGTGTATATATATATAATTTTAATGAAAACATATATATGATTTATATATAATTTTTTGTGCTGATATTCCTTGAAATTTTCGCTTTTTAGTACCATGTCACTGTGTTACGTAGCTGTATATGCCGTGAAAGTTTACTGCGCAGCCTTATGTGCCATGTAACTCAGAAACGCAATTTTATCTCCAAAATTGCCTAAGACGATACAAATTTGTTTATATAATTGTTAACAATTGAAATTGTTTATTGTTATGTAAAGTCTCTGAAGGTTTAAAAATTAGTCATTTACACTCGATTACGTTGAAAGAATTAAGATTCTACCTCTGAAAATAGCCAAACAGTGCATTTGTTAATTAAATTTGCTTAAACAATCATCAGTTGTTATTGAATGCCTAAATCTAATAAGTAAGTAACATTTCTTTATAATTTTTGTCGGATTCAGTAGAAAAACTTTATTTATTTCATCATAAATACCTGATATGGCCAATTTTTTATAAAATTTGTTTATAAAATAACAAATTATTCATTGACTGTCATAAATTTAGTTAAAAAATGGTTTCTGACTATGAATTATTCATATTTAGTGCGCATCAATTGACAAATCACTGTCAATCCCCATGAATCCATTTTCACTTACTTATTTGTTTATAACAAATTCAATACATTTTTAAACAATTGCTAAGCCATTGGAAACCTTTACTGGATAGTTGCTTTATTGATTCTAGGTATTTGGGATTGAATCCCAGTATTTCTTGAAAGCCGGCACTCAATTTAAACGCAAAAAACAGAGTGGGGTGTGCAGACACCCCACGTTTGTCTATACGTCCCACCATTCCACGTTGTTGTCGAAGGGTTAATTAAAATGATTGAAAGATTTAAAAAAATTCTAAATAATGAATTCAAAACTGATTTGTACGAAAAATAGAAAAAGTTCACCTTGCATGCTTCAACAATAACTTACATAAGAATTCAAAAATTTCTCTTATTTCTGAGAACGTTCTCGAGTTAATCTTAGAATCTTTGTTATATTGTTTCAGATGGGTAGTAAGAATCAAATCTTTGAAAACGGTTTTGGCCAACTACAAAACAATCATGAAATTTCTCAAAATGCTGATGGAAGATCAAGCAGTGGACAGCGCCATCGTTGCCAAAGCCTCAGGATTTCTACAACGCATGGAATCATTTTTTTATTCTACAAAAATCTGATCTTTGCGTAATAGATTCATGTCGAAAAATTGAAGCCGTGACATTTGCGTTAGATTCCTCTCGGAATTCAAAGTTTTAAACAATATGGCAGAACAGCAACAACTTGATCGCAGAATTTGACATTGACGAACCGACTTTGCCACGAAAATGCAAAGTATCTAAGCGAATTGACAATGGCAATTTTAAAAATCATAATTCTAAGACTCCAGAAGATTATTATCGAAAGTTGTATTGTGAAGTGATTCATCAAGTCATATGTTCATTGAAAAGTAGATTTGATACTGATTCAATCACGTTTTTTAAAACATTGGAAAGATTTGTCATCGGTGAAACGGTTGACTTGCAGAAAATCATTACATTCTATAAGGGAGATTTTGATGAGCTCAGATTAGCTAGTGATAGAGAAATCGCTCTGAAAATTATGGAACGAAAAGGAACAAAACCGTCAAATTTAAAAGTGGTTGTTGAATTCATGCGCGAAAATGATTGGTGTACATGACTTGTTCCTGATTATTTGCGCTTCATAAAATTACTTATGACTATTCCGGGATCATCATGCTCCAATGAGAGAAGCTTTTCTGTTTTGCAACGAGTCAAAAATTACTTGCGCTCGACAATGATGCAAAATAGATTGAATCATGTTGCCATATTGCACTCTTACCCAGATGCAGTGGATAAACTCGACCTGGAAGAACTTATGGATGAATTCATTTCTAAAAATTCCAAACGAGCCTCAGTGTTTGCACTGCATGTATAAAATAATAATTTTAATAATTTTACAAATAGTTCGTAATTTGCAATTTAAGGAGTCAAATGTTAACAATAAATAACAAATGAGCACGTTAATTACCACTGTTCATTTTTTATAGCGTTCTGATATACTTAATTTATTTTCAAAATTATGAAACCCCCCCCCCCCCCATTAAACCCCGGTCGACCACTACCCAAGCATCTAACGCAACAAAACCGCTGGTTAAAGATCCTTTATTTTTTGACCCTTGAGAAGTGTTCCAATCCGCAATCCAATCTGATGATTCTTTCAAAAGTTATCGCGTTAACAGACGCCGACAACAGACAGACGGGAAGCGTCGTAAAACCCGTTTCTTCTCACTCAGGGGGTCTTAAAGCGTGGGCATTTGATGAAAACGGGGGGGGGGGGAAACATTTTACATAAATCTAATACCTTCTCATTGAGGTGAGAATGCAAAAAATTAACCACGTGGAAAAGTAAAATATTTACGCTTATAGATATTCTGTACCGATGTTTAAATTAAACCATGTTTCTGTCTAATTTAGATTATTCTATCAGTAATTATAATTTAAAAAACTTATTTACTACAAGCAAAGATGAAACATGTTTTTTTTATTTATTGCAAAAGTAACGTCAAAGTTACTTAATTTCGCACTTTTAAATTGTGCCGGGAATCACGTATCCATTTCATGTTTGTTTCTTGCACATGCGCACGAAGTTTGAGATGAATGCCGGCTGCTACCACCATATTACTAATCTGACAGGTAACGGATGAAAACAAGCCTCGCTAGTAAACCACGGTGATTATGCCATTACCAGCTAGGAAAGTGACATACAAGTAACAATTCCTCTCATAACATGTGGTCACTTAGGAACTTTCCATGATAGTGACAGGTTAGCTGGGATCTGCGTGAGTCTTGGTGCGGGCGACACGAAGTAATCAGATAATATAAATTTGAAACATTGACACAACTTAGACACCTATTTTTATTTTAACAATTTTCATGAAAACAAAATTTAAAATATTTTAAGAATGAGAAGAAATTTTTATTATCATCTGGTCTAAGAACGCCAAGAGACTAACACGTTTTTCCGAGTTTACCAGATTCTGTAATACGCTACTTAAAAATTTTTAAGGAGAGGTCATAGCTATAAACCCGACAACGTCGCCTTGAGTATACTTGTGCCCAAGGGTCCAATATGGTCAAAATTCTGTGATTTCCCTTCGCTCTTATTTGTAAAACCGGTTGATACATTCTGGAAAATGAATTTCTAAAGGGATATAATATTTGTCTTTATTTTTCAATTGCAGTGGACAAAATGCAATCTTCTGTATTACAGTAAGGTTTAAAACAGTTTTGTCTTATTTCTGCTAAATCGAAGCTTTTAAGCACTCTCGATCTGGGAGAAAAAGAGAAAATTAATAAAAATTCCACATGTCTTCGTTTGTTTATTTATTACAAAATATTTCTTGCTTTAAGGATTGAAATTTTAATTTTATTTCTTCAATCCCCCGCCCCCCTTTTTTTTGCCGAATCAAAAAACCTCTGTTTTGAAATTTAATTATAACTTGATTTTGATATGGGCAGCAATGACAATGAAAATGTCTTATTTCTCAAGAAATCGAAGCTTTTAAGCGCTCGCGATTTCGGAAATTGAAAAAGAATGATTAAATTTCTTATTAAAGTTCCAAAAAGGCTACTTTCAGGTTGACTGGCAGTTATGCAGTTTTAATAATGTCATTCAACGTTAGTTTTCAACTTAACTTCTGGCTAAATACCGTACTCAATGATAGAATTGAATTTAAACTTATTACTCTTGACGAACAGAACACCGTCCCCCACGCAGTATAAAAAGAATTGATTATCAATAAATAATTCATCAATCAAGTAATTATTTAAGGGAGCTTCCATAAAGGATGTCACAGTTTTAGGGGGGGGGGAGCTGAATTGTGACAGTCTATGACAGAGGACATTGAAACCCATTGAAAAAATGTGACAATGGGGGGGAGGGGGTCATAAATTCGCCAAAAAACTGTGACATCCTTTATGGAAGCTCCCTAACTGGAGTTTTTGGTGATTGATTTATTGGGGGCTTACTAGATGTAAATACTTTTTCTATTCACGAAGAATGAAAACTCTCAAGGGCATTCATTTGAATTCGGTTTTACGAAGTCAGATTTTATTGCCAAAGGGTAAAATATGTTGATCTGATTTTTCGCATACATATTCCCAGATAGCAAACGTAAGGGGCGCGTTACTCGCACGGCGTGCGTGGCACGGGCTGCGTGCAGGGTGCTAGCCACATGCGTCGCATTTTGTGAGGGGCACGTACGTGCGAGGCATATGTCTCATACTTCATAATGAGCATAGTGAGCGACGCATAAGCGTCGCACTTTACTGCCACGCGGTGAATCTCACGTCCTGCGTGCACAAATGATGCTTTTTCGACACTAGGAATCTGTAAAGACCATTTGAATTTGGCTCAAAAAATCATATTATTGTTATTATTTATGATTCAGTGCCAAGTGCAAATGGTATTTATCGAGTTACCATTTTTACTTCTGCAACGTGATGTAAAAATCATTGTACTCGTACTACGTGCTCGCATTTTAGCCGCACACGTGCGAATCGCACAAAGTGCGAAACATATGCGAACACATGGAAGACACAAGGAGTTCATGATGTAGTAAATTTTGAATGGATTTTTATTATAATAAATACAAATATCATTTTATTCTGAATAAAAAATGATGATAAGTATAAAGGGAGGTGATGAAATCTAAAGGGATTTAAAATCGGCTTGTTTATTCCCAATCTCTAAAAAGAAATCAATCGAAATTCTGCAAAGATTAATACAAAAAATGACGACTTGCAAAAAATGTGAAACCGCAATGTGGAGAGAATAATAATTCGATTGTTTATTCCCAATCTCTCAACAACAAAAAATCGATGAAAAATGTGCAAAGATTATTCAAAAAATGACGATATGTACAGAGGGAGATAATGAAATCTAACGGGATTCAAAATTATTTTTTTTATTCCCAATCTCTCCATAGAAAATCGATCAAATATCTTCAAAGAATAATACAAAAAATAACAAGCACAAAAGATGATATCGAAATCTGCAGAGAATAATAATTTGCTTGTTTATTCCCAATCTCTAAAAAGAAATCGATCGAAATTCTGCAAAGATTAATACAAAAAATGAAGACTTGCAAAAAATGAGAAACAGCAATCTGGAGAGAATAATAATTCGTTCGTTCATTCCCAATCTCTCCAAAAATAGTCGATGAAAAATCTGCAAAGATTAATAAAAAAATGATGATAAGTATAAAGGGAGGTGATGAAATCTAAAGGGATTTAAAATCGGCTTGTTTATTCCCAATCTCTCCATAGAAAATCAATCAAATATCTTCAAAGAATAATACAAAAATTAACGACAAGTACTAAAGGTGATATCGAAATCTGGAGAGATTGATGATTCGCTTGTTCATTCCCATTCTCTCCAAAAAGCACAGATAAAAACTCTACAAAGATTGATAAAAAATAAACCTCTTAACTCAATGTTTTTCGATTCATCCTGAAAAAATTTTAATGAGTAATACCGACTAGTAAAAAAAGAGATACCGAAATCCGGCGGGATTAATAATTTGCTTCTTCATTCTCAATCTCTCCAAAACAAATCGATCCAAAATCTACAAAGATTAATAAAAAAATGACGATAAGTAGAAAAGGAGATAATGAAATCCAAGGGATTGAAAAATGAGCTATTCATTCCCAATCTCTCCGAAGAAAAGCGATAAAATATCTTCCAAAAATAGGACAAAAAATTACGAAAAGCAAAAAAGGAGATATCGAAATCTGCAGAAATTAATAATTCGCTTGTTTATTCCCAATCTCTCCAAAGAAAATCGATCACATATCTGCAAAGAATAATAAAAAAATGATGACATGCAAACAATGAGATAACGAAATCTGGAGAGATTATTAATTTGCTTGTTCATTCTCAATCTCTCCAGAGAAAAAATTGATTGAAAATATGCAAAGATTAATAAAAAAATTATGATAAGTAGAAAAGGAGGTATTGAAATCTAATGAGATTCAAAATTATATTGTTTATTCCCAATCTCTCCAAAGAAAATCGATCAAAACTCTTCAAAGATTAATAAAAAAATGACGACAAGCACAAAAGAAGGTATTCAAACCTAAAGGGATTTATAATACGCTTGTTTATTCCCAATCTCTCAGCAACAACAAAATCGATCAATTATGTTCAAAGAATAATACAAAAAGTCACTATACAGAATCGCCAATAATCACAAAAGAATATATCAAAATCTGGAGAGATTAATATTTCGCGTGTTTATTCCCAATCTTTCCAAAAAAATCAATCGAAAAGCTGCAAAGATTAATAAACGAAAATGATGATAAGTACAAAAGGAGGTAATGAAATCTAAAGGGATTCAAAATTAGCTTGTTTATTCCCAATCTCTGCAAAGAAAATTGATCAAAACTCTTTAAAGATTGATGAATAAATGACGATAAATACCAAATGGGGTATTGAAATCTAAAGTGATTCAAAATTGGATTGTTTATTCCCAATCTCTCCAAAGAAAATCGATCAAAACTCTTGAAAGATCAATAAAAAATGAAGACGAGGAGGTATTGAAATCTATAGGGATTAAAAAATTAGCTTGTTCATTCCTAATCTCTCCAGAGAAAATCGATCAAATTTATGCGAAGATTAATAAAAAAATAATGGCAAGCAAAAAATGAGATAACGAAATCTGGAAAGAATAATAATATGCTTGTTCATTCCCAATCTCTCAACAACAAAAAATCTATTGAAAATCTGCAAAGATTGATAAAAAAAATAACGATAAGTCCTAAAGGAGGTATTGAAATCTGAAGGGATTCAAAATTAGATTGTTTATTCCTAATCTCTCCAGAGAAAATCGATCAAATTTATGCGAAGATTAATAAAAAAATAATGGCAAGCAAAAAATGAGCAGTGTGACATAAGATTTATCGTATTCAAGTAATGATAAATAATAACATTAACATTTTCTGCTGTTGAACCATGAAGGTATTGAAATGTATGCCTTTTGTGAATATCATAACAAATACCTTTATCATAAAAGTCTTTGTTTTTAATGGATATGAAAAAGCAACTTTGACGTACTGCTATCATAAAAAATACGGTTTCGAGCAAATCCTTTTAACTTGGTGTGTATTTAAATTTTTGAGAATTTTCTAACAAAGAACCCCTTCTTTAAAAAATGGTCACTTACCACCTTCTCCTGTTCCACCCTTCATGTATTAATTATATTACGAACGTATTACAAATTGTAAAAAAAAAGGAGTGAACAAGAGTATTGATAATTGTGAATAAATATTTAATATATTTCGATCAATTTTTCCTCCAAAATTGAGGAAAAATATTTTTAAATAAATCAAACATAACAATTGTCATTTTATATATCGCAGTCACTGCATTATATAATTTTATTCATTCAACACTTTCCCAATTGATTTGCATTTGATTTTATACACATATGTCACCAGGAAGAGGTTATGAAACACATAACCTAAAATTATAGTATTTATCTAAGATGGAGAAATTAAGCGGTGGGTTCTGATTGGCTCCGTTTTTTTTACTTGGGCGTGGCTAGAGCATGTATATCATGGATCATGCTGTACAAAGCGCTTCGAGTTTTGACTGCGGTATCTGCATTGTAAAAAAAATCAACGAAATTTTACATCGTCAGGTGTGGAAAATAAAAGGGCCCTGTACAAACGTGGTAACTTTCCGCGACGAAAGGCAAAATCCCACTCTGTTGGGAATTTTAAAATGTCGATCGTAACATTCACAACTAGTGGTGAAATTTCGAATCAGCTAATGGATTTTTACCTAGCAAGCTGTTAAATTTACAAAATAACAATAACTTACCAATTTCATGGAAAAACTTTAAAATGAACCCTTTGCAAATATGACTTGCGTCTTTAATTGTCTTCCGTACATTTTTTTCACTACTTATAAAGTACATAAATTATTTCAGATACAAATATAAATTAATAAAAGAAAAAAAAATTAGGTTATGTTTCTACAAGGACGACAATAGGACGCCGAGACGCTTCAAACTCTTCCCATATAAAGTGTATTGGAATTCACTTATCTTTATAGAAACAGAAGCAAGGACAATTTTTTGACACGCTTTGACACGTATGCCGAATAAGCGATTAATTTCGAAGCCACATTGGATTGATTCATCGTTATCTGCAATAATACATTTTATTCAATTTTATTATTACAACACTTGCTAACGTCAAATGTAAAATCACATAATTCCGAACGTAAAATTACCGACACCTGGTAATATTCCGCTCGGTACCGTGCAGGATCCTTTTATTTCTTACGGCCAACGGTGTAATTTTCAGCAACTAATGTGAAATTACATGCGCTGCCGCGGCGTATTTTATGCATCAGTGCAATTTTACCTCGACAGAATATGTGAAATCTCGAGGACATTTTTTACAGTACACTCAGCCTTTTCCCCTGACGCGGCTGTTCTCTCGTCCCTCGGCCCCGCTCTGACCCACACTTTCGCGGAAAGTTATTCATTTTCAAACTTAATTTTCAAGGTGTTATCACCGGAATTTCGGTCTGTACTTTTAAGAATGCTACCTGTGAATACTATTCTTTATGTTATTAAAAACGCCAGACCTTATGCTATCACTTGAAAGTCCAAGTTTTTTCATTGATAATTATCGTGTCTGGCAGTATGTTATCTCCAAGCTATCGGTCTGGCGATTGAATAATAATAAACTTGGAGCATCAATAATCGATCCTAGAAGAAAATTGGCTCTTATACTATCACTTCAAAGGACCCCGCACCAAATAAATGGTAAAAAAAAGGTCCCGGTGGAATTTTCAAAGTTTTTGATATTTTTTAGTTTATGCTCTCCAAATAAAAAAATCCTAATTGCAAAAACTCAAATCTTGAACAGTTTTTGCGCTACGACGATTCAAAAGTCAGATTTTGGTACATATCTTCACCTGTGGAGTGGAATATATCACAGACTTGTTTTCCACCCTTTGTATTGCTCTCGTGTAAGTTTTTGCAGAAAAAGAATCGCACAAACAAACAATGCGATGTAATCGCGTTGGAAGTGGTAACACCTAAGCGTTGGGGCGATGCGCTAAGCGCTTAGGCAACGCACAAAGCGTTCATATAATTGCATGTTATCGAGCTTCAAACGCGAAATTCGATTTCTATGCATTTAATGATATTATCCACCCCCAACCACCTACACCCACCCAACCTTTTGGGAATTCACCCACTCATTTGGGTAGGGGCTCCTAGTTTTCGTATACGGTGTGTTCGCCCCAGAATGGTCACATAGGGTCTTTCATTACCTGCAGACTTGAGTCATAACGGGTGACAGTTTCTCCTTTTCTCACTTGGAGCGCGCAGAGAATACCCCGAGAAAAATAACTTCCTTACCCACTCCCTGCTTCGCTAAATAGTAGAACACATTACTACAACGATGCTGTCAACGACAATTTATTTCTTCTAATTTTTGCATGAAAAATATAATTTTTTCGAAAAAATCGAGATGTACCGAGAGTCTCTACACTATTTGGAGTCTGTATACAAAAAGTCAGACAAAATGGCTTCACCGCTTGGTCTGAATCCCTTTTTTGCGATTTACACTCGATTTCCAGGGCCCTTAAATTCTAATAAAGGCGAAATTAAATATTCGCACCAGAGTAACCAACAAAATGGAGGGTGTAACGAACTAGCGAAAGGTACTTGGAGCATTGAGCGTGTTCGAGAGACATGTGCATAGTTAGCGAGAACCGGAGCGATGTTTATACTGAGCATCGTGCGAAATGCGGAACAATTATTTGAATGGGCGTTATTGCTGAGCGAATAAACTTTGAGCGGAACGCGATTTACTTAATATCAAACTTTTCTGTGTTTTTAAAGTGTTTAAATATATCGACTAATGATTTAATCGTAATTATACCTCAGTGATCATTTCACCCAGACGAATCTTTTCCCTCCAGTCGATAGATATGTGACCGTCCGCGAAGAAAAGGACCTAATGCGCGGTAGCTTCATTTTCCAGGATGAGTGATTGAAAAGGCGGTCTAACGCACGAACTCCATAAGAGGGTCTCACTTTGCAGTTGAATAAGAATTCGAATTTTTCAGATATAGGAAGAATATTTTTAATTATGAAAGAGCTAATAAGAAACTATAGATGGGTGTAAAACACTAAAAATCGATTTTTTACGCATTCGGCTCCTTTTTTCGCGGACGGTCATGTATAGTGATCAGATCTAAGTTTATTTTAACTATTTCAATACATTAAAATCATGCACATTTGAATGATCTTAAATTGTAGGATACACTATCTTTCAAAATAGAAACGAACCATATTCAATTTCAAAAGAGTCGAATTGAGTGTTCAAAATTCAAGTTTCATATTTTAAATATTAAGATTTAAACCATTTCAATTTGAGTTTAAACAAATCAAATAATTCCGTATGAGTATTGCACAAATCATTCGGGAACGTATAGATATCCTTCGCGAGAGAAATGTAAACCGTACCTGCCTTATTAGTTTTAATTCAGAAAGGGTCCTGAGATCGTGTATCAAACTGAGCCACTCGAAAACGAAATCTACTAAGTAGACATAGACTTTTCGTCCACTTTTCCGATTATGACTGGTACTCCTGGCCGATATGCGATTCGAAGATCTGCCTCTCCCTTTAAAATTCTCTCTGCCACCTCTCTGTGTAGATTCTGTTGTTCCGCTTTCTGAATTTTTGTTCTCTCTGCAGTGCATCGGATTCCCTGTAGAATCCCTACTTTCTTTTCCTTCATCACTGTCCAGATTTTTTGTGTATGTTTGTCGTCTGCACCTCCGTGTCCCAGATTAACTTTATTTGCCTTGGATTCGTCTGTTCTTATTTGCTGTATTCTTATTTTTTCATCAACGTCGGTTATTCCGAAAATTATTAGTTTGTTCCTTTTAATGTTTCTAGCTTCCATTTCAGGAATACAAGAATTTCAATTACTTGCACCGCCCAGGACTACGTGTATTGTTTCACTCACCGTGATTTCTACATGATCCACTTGCTCCTCCAATACAGAAAGTCAATCCTCCATGCTTTTTATGCTCCCGTCAATGAGCTTGTAGCCTTTTTGAATATTATCAATACGATATTTAACTACTTCAAAGCCTTTGTTCATTGCCTGCCATGGAGAATCAATGTTGTCCTCTTACCTGTCCAATTTCTTATTAACCATTTCCTCGAGAGATGCAAACTCCACAGCATCTATTTCGTCACTTTTCGTCGAATTTGCACGTCAATTTGAACGAGTGACACAGCCAGCAACAAGCGACCCATCTTTTTTCTTTCTCATTCTTGATCCACAGTTTATATGATGTGTTCTGGCCACGAAGGAATAGTAAGGAGTGGTATCACCCTATGTGTTTGGTGAGCAGAGGTGGGACGAGCGACGTCCAAGAATTTACCCCATTATGGAAACGGGGACCAA
The DNA here is from genome assembly GCA_011634705.1 of Andricus grossulariae. Classification (NCBI taxonomy): domain Eukaryota; kingdom Metazoa; phylum Arthropoda; class Insecta; order Hymenoptera; family Cynipidae; genus Andricus; species Andricus grossulariae. The sequence continues at coordinate 110,933,041 of JAABKJ010075445.1, read as the reverse complement.
ATTTTTACGAGCGACTCAATACGACCCCTAACCGAACACTTGTAAAAGGGACACATGTTAAACGAAAATATTTCAATGGCATTCGAGAAAAGTGCAGTTTAAAAGATTTATATCATTTAAAATTTAAAATTTGATTTACATTAAAGAGAGATATCATTTATATTTTTGGATCGGAATTCATCTCGAAGCTTCACAAAAGGTCTTTGAAAGAAACGGTTTGATAAATCTGATCATTTTTACGTACATAAAACTGATTTGAAAACATATTTTCTCGTCTCATTACTTTCGGATGAGCAACTGTAATTACAGAACAAATTGCTCATTGTCCTCTTATTAAATTCATCCGTCCATGAATTTCCAAACAAAGAAGCACCTTCATCCAATATATGTTTCCTCGATAATCGAGACACGTACACCTACACCTACATATTATATATATATATAGATATAATAAGCACTATGTTCCTATATATAAGTGCCATGCCCGAAAGCGATTTAAACGGCTCCAGTGTCTACCTAACACAGGAGATCGAGATTTCGGAATTTCCAAGCTTATAGAATTCACCAAAGAGGAATTACAAATTCGAACTGGAAATTGGATGAGTCATGCTAAAAAGCTGCTCATCAGAGGCATACTAACTAGTAAAATTAAGTTAATTAGAAAGACTTTATTAAAATATTTAATAATTTTATTATGACATATTAATGTTATAAAATTAACTAATTTTTTATTTATTAGAAGGAGATATTATTTATATTTGTTACTATATAAATGATTTAAGAGATTATTACTTTAAATGAAGATATCTAATGGTTTTAAATTAAGTTAATTCAATTTAAAAATATTTTCGAAAACACATAAGAGGGGAGTTTGCTTTAATTTTTAAAAATAAAAATATTTATTTAAAATTATATTAAAATATTATTCTTTTGATCCCACAAATCAATGTTTTTTATAAACTATTTGAATAATATAAAAAAATATAATAAAAAAAAGGAAATTGAATGTAAATAAATTAATAAATATTCTCGATAAAAAATAGAAATAACTTCACATTACAGTCTTTTCGATCAAAAAAATTGCTTTGAATCAGAGAAAAAAAATTAATTAGCTCTCAGTCAAACAGGGTGTCCAGCGATTTTTAGGAACAAAATTAAAGGTATTTTCCAGGTTTTCCTGGTCAAGAAATCTAATTTTATCCAGGTCCCCTTTTTTACGTCGAATATTAAATTAATCGTTTGTTATAAATGTAAAAAAAACATTTTTTATTGATTAACAGTTTATAAAGAAAGCGATACCATGAATAAACAAATTCTTAACTTTTTACAAACATAAGTCGTCTTTGTAAAATGTTTGGAAATATTTGTAAATCTTTGTAAGGTCTTTGCAAGCCTTGAAATCTCGAAATCTTTGCAAATTCTTTTGAAACCTTTTGAAGCATTTAAAATCTTTTTGAAATCTTGAAATTTCTGTAAAAACTTTTTCGAATCTTGAAATTTCTGTAAAGTCTTTCAGAAATCCTTTGGAATATTTTAAAACTTTTGTAAAATCGTTAAAATCCTTAGTCTTTCAAATCTTTGCGAAATCTTTTAAATTTCTGAAGACTTGTGAAATTCTTATTAATTCTGTGAAATACCTGTGAAATCTTTCTGAAATATTTTTTATTCGTTTCAAATCATTAAAATATATAAATTTTTTTGAAATAATTTAAAATCTTTTAAATGCTTGCACTCTCGTGAAATCCTTATTTATTCTTTGAAATGTTCATGAAATCTTTTTGAAATCTTTCTGAAACCTTTTGTATTGATTTGAAATAATTAAAATACTTGAAATCTGTGTGAAATGTTTTGAAATTCTTTGAATCTTTTGAAATCCTTATGAATTCTGTGAAATATTCGTGAAATCTTTCTGAAATATTTTGTATTCGTTTGAAATCCTTAAAGTACTTAAAATATTTTGAAATCATTTAAAATCTTTGAAATGCTTGAAATCTTGTGAAATCCTTATGAATTCTTTGAAATATTTATGAAATTTCTTTGAAATCTTTCTGAAACCTTTTGTTTTTTGTTTGAAATCTGTGTGAAATGTTTTGAAATTCTTTAAATCATTTGAAATCCATATGAATTCTGTGAAATATTCGTGAAATCTTTTTAAAATATCTTGTATTCGTTTGAAATCACTGAAATACTTGAAATCTTTTCAAATCCTTTAAATGTTTGAAATCCTTGTGAAATCCTTTACTTACACTTTCTAGATCCTTTTCGTATTTTTGATGCCATTTTCCTTCTCGTTTTTAATTCAGGAACGTGATATACGAAAACAGCTCTGCGCATGTGCACGATCCTGGTACCAAGTTTTCATTCGTGGCAAACATTGACGAATTCTTGGACGTCGCTCGTCCCACCTCTGCTCACCAAACAGATAGGGTGATACCACTCCTTACTATTCCTTCGTGCTTAAATCGTTGATAACTCAAGAAGGGTTTATAAGATTAAATCCGAGTTTGAGACTCTTACTCAATGTTTCATGTAGAATAAGGCTATTTTAGATATGTTCTAGAAAATATTCTGAATAGTTATAATGCAGGATGTAAGATCCTAAGCCTGGTTCAAGAAAAATATATAATAGAAATCAAGATTGGAGACACTACAGGTTTTTCTGCGGTTTGTGAAGGGATTGCAAAAATTCAAAGAAAGCGGAGTACGCCGCAAGCCAAGTCAGCAATGTGTCGAGTGAACGCTAGTACAGAAGGACTATAGGGTAAATTAGAGAAAAAAGAGGATGCACTCTGAAAACGAGTACTTGTAGTAACTATAAGTACGAGGCAAGTCAGACGTCTTTGCAAACGTGATACCCACGCAATTTTAAAACCTAACCTTGTCTCTAAGAAACTTCTTCCACGTAATCGACATAAAATGATCCACACGTACACCTGGTGTAAAGGAAATAATCGCAGTATAATCGACTTCATTATTGCGGATGAAAGACTACGGGAACTAGTTAAAGATACAAGAGTCATAAGGGGACCCGAATGCAATACTGATCATTACCTTTTAGTCTCCATAATAAACTTAGGGCGGGGATGGAGGAGAAAGAAAACAACAATCAGAATATGATAAACGAACGCACAGATGAGGCAACTTGGACGGCGCATAGAAACAATATAGATATAGAGGGCGCGTGGACTATATTACGGGATATCATTGTTCAAACGATTGAAGTATGTGGTACGGCGATCGTAGGAAGAAAATCTGGTTGTGCATGGTGGAATGATGAAGTAAAGCAGCCCAAAAAGAAAAGAAAAAAGCGTACAAGAAAACGTTAAACATCACAGGTCTTAGCGATGAGGAGAGAAATAAGCTTCAAAATGATTACAGACACAAAAAGAGGAAAGTTAAACGACTAGTCAAGGAAAGTAAAGATAAAATCAGAACAGAAGAAGAGAAGAAATTAGAAAACGACTTTCAAGGAACCATGAAACTAGTATTTAAAGAGATGAACAGAAGTAAAAGTACAGAGTTTGTGAGCATGAGAAACAGCAAAGGTGAAATGCTATATCATACAGACGGGATGGTAGACGCTTTGAAAAACTCTTTCAAAGAATTATTAGGAGGTGAAGATATAGGGCAACAGACCGTTTAAGACACCTCGCCCAGGTGCCATTCAGCTTTCGGCATGGTTGTCAGGTCCTCGCATAGGGGTTATTTCTTCGGGACCACCCATGGACAATTGTCCGCAACTGCTTATTAATAATTGTATCCATACTGCGACCGAAGTATGTGGTGCGGCGGTGGTAGGAAGAAAGTCTGGTGATGCATGGTGGAATGATCAAATTGAGGCAGCCCGGCAATAAAAGAAAGAAGCGTACAAGAGAACGTTGAACATCACATGTCTCAGTGATGTGGAGAAAAATAGGCTCAAACATGATCACTGACACAAAAATAGGAAAGTTAAACGACTAGTCAAGGAAAGTAAAGATAAAGTCAGAGCAGAAGAAGAGAAGAAATTAGAAAACGACTTTCAAGGAACCATGAAACTATTACTTAAAGAGATAAACAGAAGTAAAAGTACAGAGTTTGTGAGCATGAGAAACAGCAAAGGTGAAATGCTATATCATACAGACGGGATAGTAGACGCTTTAAAAAACTCTTTCAAAGAATTATTAGGAGGTGAAGATGTAGGGCAACAGAACTGCGACATAGAACATAATGAATTAGAAAATCCAATTGAGAAGGTCTGTGTCACTCAAGTTACAGATATAATTTAGAACTTAAAAAATGATAAGTCTGCGGGTGTAGAGAGTATTAGCACTGAAATGCTTAAATACGGTGGCGAGATAACATACTTCACAGGATGGGCGAATTGATAAATTTATGTATCGAGACGGGACCAGTCCCAGACGATTGGAGAAACGCGATTATTGTACCCATATACAAAATAAAGGGAGATAAAAACAACTGCAATAATTACAGAGGTATCAGCTTACTAAGTACCGTAAGTAAAATGTTGTTCCCACGAGCAGCTAGGGAAAAGGGTACGTCCATCCTTGTAGAGCCCCGCATGCAAGGATAAGGCTGCATACACTGAGAGGTCGCCCGATATCCCAGAGTCACCGTTTGAGACTCCTCACCCAGGTGCCATTCAGCTTTCAGCACCGTTGTCACGCCTCAGCTTAGGGGTTATTCCTTCGGGACCATCCCTGGACAATTGTCCAGAGATAAAGGCAGAAGTGTGATGCAAAAAAGCAAAGGGCTCATGGTATCACACGATAATTTCCAGATGTGATAGTAAATTTAGTTTTCCAAAGAGAATATATATATAGAACATACTCATATTATGGTCAATCTAATGCGATTTTTCCACAAAGAAAGTAGTCCATATTTATAAGCTCATGGATATCCCTCGTTGTCCCACGTTGTCCCACGTTGCCGGTATTAAACTCTGAAACTTACTCTGTGCCCAGTATATACATTCACAAATATATAAAGAACATACTCATATTGAGGTAAAAATTGAGGTAACAATGCGATTTTTCCACAAAGAAAGTAGTCCATATTTAGATTCCCATGGATATCTCTCCTTGTTCCACGTTGTGCCACGTTGCCGGACTTTGACTCTAAAACTTGCTTTGTGGCCAGTATTTCCATTTATATAATTGAGAAATGAAGGTTAACAACCACCGCAGGGTCCCACTGGAAGCAACTGCCCTCTAAAAAATGACATCGGCTCCCAGTAGGACCGCGGTAAATCCCGTTCATGGCCACGTCTCAGAACCGTGAGATGCGTGGTCACAGGACACGACAAAATCACAACGACAGGCCGGCAAAACCCTCGTGTGTTTTGAGAAAATGAAGCGACCTAAGGATGACAGCTTTCTGCATCCACCTCGCAAGTGCCGTGGCATATTTTTGGCACGCGGGTATGGCTTTGAGGTTACGAACCAGTGATAGCTTCGCACCTTTGAGAGCACCTATCCCAAGGACAATTACTTGTACCGCATATTTTGGGTACAGTCGTTACAGATTCCTTTTAAGTTGTTGATACCTTTCTTCCTTTTCTTTCGCCTTGGCTGTGATGCTGTATTCGGCAGGAGCCGAGAATTCGATCACGAATATAGTTCGTTTCTCGAAGTTTTGGAGAACAATGTCAGGCCTGGAGTATGCAAAGGAGACTGCTGCCCGAAAATCGTAGTTTCAGAAAATTTGGCACTTCTCGTTTTGGACAATTGACTCTATCTCCCTTGGAGCGTTCGGCAAGGCAGGGTCGCGGCCAACACCGTAAGAGCGACAAAGATGGTTATAAAGCACTCTTAGGGCCGCATTGTGTCTGTAGATATACGTCGTTCCTGCGTGTGTGGGACACCCCGATAGTATGTGTTCTAGGTACTCAACGTGTATATGACACGCTCTGCACCTATCGCTTCGAACTTCTTGACCTAAAATGCGGTTACGGTATGCTAAGGTGGAAATGACACTTTCCTACCATGCGAAAATAAAACCACCTGTACCTGAATTAAGCCCTGATGAACTGAGAAAAGCAAAAGTTTGCTCCTTCGACAAAGACTATTTTTCTACATTCATATGCAAATTTCCATGCATTTTCTTGTCGAATAACTCTTGATGGAATTTTTCAAATTCTAATTTCTTTACTTCGGCTTTCAGAAGTGAAGCATCTAGATGGAATAATTCACTTTCCTCACTTCTGATGTTAAAATTCAGGTCAAGGGTCTCAGCGGCCTGCTCCGCGGCTTTTTAAGGAACGCTCCTTTGCCAACCATGTCGTGATTCCTGACCATTTTCAGGAGAGGATCTTTTCCATTTGCAACGATGTAGGCTGCACTCAAAACAATTCGGTTATGAAGACACTGCAGATTCAGAAATCCGCGTCCGCCTTGACAGCGTGAAATGTATAATCGCGATACTGACGAATTGAAATGCAAGCTTTTTTGCAAATGCATGGTCCTTGGGAACGCCAACAATCTTTCCTTTCTTCGGATTAATTTCGGCACATTTATCCACTCCAAAGTCTATCTCAATCTCTCCTGTGTACTTCTCGGCGATATTTATGGCAGTTTGAAGTTTGCCTTTACCAGAGGCATAGTTCTTCAGGTCATCCAAAAAATACATGTGTGACCTCATGCTCGCGCTGGTTAGTCTCGCCACAGAGGTATCCAGAAAAATTTCGTAGTGCGACATATAGAGGCAGAAGTGTGATGCAAAAAAGCAAAGGGCTCATGGCATCGCCCTGAAAGACGCCTCTCTGGAAGGTGACGTCTTGCTTTCGAATTTGTAAGAAAGTATGAGATTATTTGACATCGTCAAATCAGGGTTGCTACAAGTCCTGGAAGACGTGAAAAATCTAGAAGTCATGAAATTTTTTGAAAGTGGCTGGCATTTTTTTAGTTGCTCCTATTTCAAGGTCTTATCATTTATTGATTTTTTTTTTCACTAATAAAAGTTATATGATCGAGGGCTAGATACTCTTGAAATCTGGCATACAAGCCTTGGTGAAATCTTTAAAAGCTTCGCGAAATGTTTGAAATCTTCTGGAATCTTTCAAATGTTTTGGAATTTTTTTAATCTTCTGTAATATTTTGGAATCTTTAAAATCTTTGAAATCCCCTGAAATATTTTGGAATCTTTGAAATCTGTAAAATCGTCGTGAAATCTTTTGAAATCTTTGCAGTTTTTGCGAAATCTTCGATATCTTATAAAATATTTAAAATCTTTCGGAAATCTTTGATATTTTCTGAAATCTTTCTGAAATCTTTGCAAAATCTTTGAAATGTCCTGAAATATTTTGGAATCTTTTGAAATCTCTAAAATCGTCCTGAAATCTTTGTGAAATCTTTGAAATATTTGGGAATGCTTGAAATCTTTCGGAAATCTTCAAAATCTTTGCAAAATCGTTGAAATCTTCTTAAATATTTTGGAATCTGAAAGCTTTCTAAAATCTTTGAAATCTCCTGAAATATTTTGAAATATTTGAAATTTTTTGAAATCTCTAAAATCGTCGTGAAATCTTTTAAATTCATACGAATTGATTTTTTTACTAATAAAAATAATATAATCTAAGGCTGAATTAGTCTTGAGATCCGGTATACAAGCCTTCCTGAAATCTTTAAAATCTTTGCGAAATCTTTGAAATATTTGGGAATGCTTGAAATCTTTCGGAGATCTTCAAAATCTTTGCAAAATCATTGAAATCTCCTGAAACGTTTTGGAATCTTTGAAATCTTCCAGAAATCTTTTAAATCTTTGCGAAATCTTTGAAATATTTCGGAATCATTGAAATCTTTGCAAAATCTTTGAAATCTTCTGAAATATTTTGGAATGCTTGAAATCATTAAAATCTTTGCGAAATCATGGAAATCTTCTCAAATATTTTGGAATCTTTGAAATTTTTTTGAAATATTTAAAATCTTTGTGAATCATTGAAATCTTCTGAAATATTTCAGAATAATTGAAATCTTCCTGAAATCTTTAAAATCTTTGAAATATTTTGGAATCCTTGAAATCTTCCTGAAATCTTTAAAATATTTGCGAAATCTTTGAAATATTTGGGAATGCTTGAAATCTTTTGGAAATCTTCAAAATCTTTGCACAATCATTGAAATCTTCTGAAACATTTTGGAATCATTGAAATATTTCTGAAATCTTTGCGAAATCTTTCAAATCATCTAAAATATTTTGGAATTCTTGAAATGTTTCTGAAATATTTAAAATCTTTGCGAAATCATTGAAATCTTCTGAAATATTTTACAATTTTTAAATCTTTCTGCAATCTTTCATATCTTTGCGAAATCATTGAAATGTTCTTACATATTTTGGAATCTTTGAAATTTGTTTGAAATATTTAAAATCTTTGCGAAACATCGAAATGTTCTGAAATATTTCGGAATAATTGAAATCTTCCTGAAATCTTTGCGAAATCTTTCTGAAATCTTTAAAATCTTTGCGAAATCTTTGAAATCTTCTTAAATATTTTGTAATCTTTGAAATCTTTCATAAATCTTTAAAATCTTTGCAAAATCATTGAATTTTCTGAAATATTTGGGAATCAATAAAATCTTTCTGCAATCCTTGCGAAATCTTTTAAATCATCTGAAATATTTTGGATTTCTTGAAATCTTTCTGAAATATTTAAAATCTTTGCGAAATCATTGAAATATTTTGAAATTTTTTTAATCTTTCTGAAATTTTTAAAATATTTGCAAAATATTTTTCATATTTTTGTATCCTTGAAATCTTTGCGAAATCATTGAAATCTTCTGAAATGTCTTGGAATATTTGAAATCTTTAAAATCTTTACGAAATCTTTGAAATATTTTGGAATCCTTGAAATCTTCCTGAAGTCTTTAAAATATTTGCGAAATCTTTTAAATATTTTCGATTCTTGAAATCTTTTGGAAATCTTCAAAATCTTTGCAAAATCATTGAAATCTTCTGAAACGTTTTGGAATTTTTGAAATCTTCCTGAAATCTTTTAAATCTTTGCGAAATCTTTGAAATATTTCGGAATCATTCAAATCTTTGCAAAATTTTCAACTAAAATTATGAATCTTTGAATAAAAAATAGTCTTTTAAGAAACTAGTTCAAAATTCAACCAAGGAGTTGAATTTTCAATCTAAAAAGATGCATTTTCAACGAAAAATGTAATAGTTGATATTTCAACAAAAACGTTTTACTGTAAAAAACAGTTGGATTTAACCAAAAAAACCTTCCATTTTGAACGAAAAAAGGTAAATTTATAATAAAAAATGTAATTGTTAAGTTTTCAGTTACAAAATTAATTTTCAATAAAAAAAAATAAAGCGAATTTTCAACAAAATAGTAGTTAAATTTACAACGAAAGATATGAATCTTCAATAAAAAAATCACTTTTCAACAAAATTATTGAATTTTCTACAAATTAGATTAATTTTTAACCAAAAAAGACGAATTTTCAAGAAAATAGATGAATTTTTTACCAAATTGTTGAATTTTCGAGCCAAAAAGATGATTTTTCTACAAAACAGTTGAATTTTTTTACCAAAAAGTGAATTTTCAACAAAATAGTTGAATTTTCAACTAAAATAAATAATTTACAAAAAAATGAGTTTTTAACCAAATTATTGAATTTTCTACAAAATAGATTAATTTTTATCCAGAAAAGACGAATTTTCAAGAAAATACATGCATTTTTAGCAAAAGATGAATTTTCAAATAGTTGAATTAAATGGAAAAAACGATTTTTCAAGAAAAATTGATGAATCCTCAACGAAATAGATGAATTTTCAACTAAAAAGGTTAATTTTTTAACAAAAAAGCGAATTTTCAACAAAATAAACGAAAGTGATGAATTTTCAACTAAAATAATGAATCTTTAACTGTAATAATTAAATTATCAGTTAAAAAGTTAATTTAAAAATCATGAAACAACGATTTTTATACGAAATAGTTAAATTTTCAACCAAAGAGATGCATTTTCAACTAAAATGATGAATCTCCAGCAACAAAATGACTTTTTAACAAAATTATTGAATTTTCTACAAAATAGATTAATTTTTAACCACAAAAGACGAATTTTCAAGAAAATACATGAATTTTTTAGTAAATTGTTGAATTTTCGACCCAAAAAGACGATTTTTCTACAAAAAAGATGAATTTTTGGCCAAAATAAGCGAATTTGCAACTAAAAATGATTAATTATTCTATTAAACAGTTTAATTTTGTACCAAACAGTTGAATTTTATACCAAATTGTTTAATTTTAGAGCCAAAAATATGAATTTTCTGCAAGAAAGTTGAATTTTCAACAAAATAATTAAATTTTCAGTGTAAAAAAATAATTTGTAACCACAAAAAAAAATGAATTTTCAACTAAAATTATGAATCTTTGAATAAAAAAATAGTATTTTAAGAAACTAGTTCAACTTTCAACCAAGAAGTTTTTTCAATCTAAAAAGATGAATTTTCAATGAAAAATGTAATAGTTGATATTTCAACAAAAAATATTTTAGTGTAATGTAAAAAAACAGTTGGATTTAACCAAAAAAGACTTTAACAAAATTATCCAATTTTCTACAAAATAGGTTAATTTTTAACCAGAAAAGACGAATTTTTCAGATAATACATGAATTTGCTACCAAAAGATGAATTTTCAACCAGTTCAATTATTATTATTATTATTATTATTATTATTATTATTATTATTACATTAAGCCATTTCCCTTTCGGGGTTAAATGGAAAAAATTATTTTTTAAGAAAAATGATTGAATCCTCAACGAAATAGATGAATTTTCAACTAAAAAGATCAATTTTCGAAAAAAAGCGAATTTTCAACAAAATAGCTGAATTTTCAACGAAAGTTACGAATTTTAAACTAAAATGATTAATTTTTAACTGTAATAATTAAATTATCTCTACGAAATAGTTAAATTTTTAATCAAAGAGCTGCATTTTCAACTAAAATGATGAATCTTCAACAAAAAATGACTTTTCAACAAAATTATTGAATTTTCAACTCAAAAGTTCAATTTTTCGACAAAAAAAAGCGAATTTTCAAAAAAATAGTTCAATTTTAAACGAAAATGATGAATTTTCAACTAAAATCATGAATCTTTAACTCTACTAATTAAATTATCAGTTGAAAAATAAATTTAAAAATCATGAAACAACGATTTTTCTACGAAATAGTTAAATTTTTAACCAAAGAGATACATTTTAAATTAAAATAAAGAATCTTCAACAAAAAATGACTTTTCAACAAAATTATTGAATTTTCTACAAAATAGATTACTTTTTAACCAAAAAAAGACGAATTTTCAAATACCCTAAAATCTTTTAAATCCTTTGAAATCTATTAAAAATACCCTAAAATATTTCAAATATTGTCAAATCTTTTGAAATTCCTTGATAATTTTTAAAGTTCTTGAAAATTCCTTGAAATTTTTGAAAATATTCTGAAATCTTTCAAATCCTTTAAAATAAATTCAAAATTCCTTGGAATCTTTTCAAATACCCTAAAATCTTTTAAATCCTTTGAAATCTATTAAAAATACCCTAAAATATTTCAAATATTGTCAAATCTTTGGAAATTCCTTGATCATTTTTAAAGTTCTTGAAAATTTCTTGAAATTTTTAAAAATACTCTGAAATCTTTACCTAGTTATCATTATCAATCCTATTCAGAAGAAATATCAAAATTTACCTAAAAAGATGGCTAAATCGACACTCATTGCACGTAAACAATTCTCAGGCCCGTGAAGTAAATCTGTTCGTTCGGTAAAACAAGAACAAAGTTGGTCCAATATTTTCGAAACAGTCTCCAGCGTAAAAGATTCTGCTTTGTTGTCTAGTAATTCCCACATAAAAGCCTGCAATAAATTTATGAAATAAATAGTAGCAAAATAGTGGCATATAATTTTTTAAATAATAAAATTATATATAAATAAATCATTCAGATCTCAGATCGGCCAGAATGTTTTTTAAAAAGTCGCATAAGTGACAAAAGTCACATTATATTTCGCGAAAAATTGTGTAACATTTTTCTTTTTTAATTAGGAAAATTAGATCAAACGATATACGTACAGAAAAATACATAAAATAGTAAAATAACATGAATTTTCTTCTTTCTAGGGTAAAATTCTACGGATTTGAAAATTGTATTTACAGAAATGAAATTAACTGCCCATTCCATCCAATTTTTTATGTTTATGAGTCATTCAAAATTTAAACAAAGTAGTGTTGTAAAAAAATTCTATAAAATTATATTAATAGTTTTGCATTCCATGGAGGTAATTTGAATTTCAAAAAGATTTTACTGTGCAAACTGTAAATTCTAAACTTTATTTATAGAAGAGCTATTTCTATATTGCGTTATCATTTGATGAAATTTTGTATAAAAATTTTTTATTAAAAAAATGTATTCTGCATAAAATTAAAATAAATTGAAATCTTATTTTAAATATTTGCAAAGATAAAGAAAAGCTTTGAAAATTAATTCTTATTTCACTAATTCCAATAAAACTAGTAACTTTCCTTTAAACACGATCAATTTAATCTTAAAGTTCTCTTTAAATCCTATGAATTTGTACATAATTTGAATAATTCAAAAATAAATTAGCTTGCAATTTTACGGACGCCCATTTCTTAATTACTCTTCAATGAAAGGAAAAACTAATAATAAATAAATAAATTTTTAAACAAATAGTAGAATTTTTTATCAAAAGCGATTAGTTTTAATCCAAAAATTGAGATGTTTAAACCAAAAGTCGAATGTTTTAGAAAACATTTGACTCTTGAACCTGAAAATATGAATTTTCAACAAAAAAAGTTATTTTCAACCAAATAGTTGAATTTTCAAGCAAAAAAGATTACTTTTCTACCAAAAGATGAATTTTCAAATTTTCTATTCAAAAATATGAATGCTGAACAAAACAATTGAATTTAAAAAAAAAATGACTTTTTAAGAAAATAGTTGAATTTTCAATCTTTCTATTCAAAAATACGAATTTCGAAAAAATCAATTGAAATTTTAACCCAAAAAATATGACTTAAAAAAACGGTTAAATTTTCAAAAAAATAATTAAAAGATTAACAAAAAATACAATAGTAGACTTTTCAAAAAGAAATAACTAACTTTCAATAAAAAAGATGACATTTTAAACAAAAAATACGACTTTTTAACAGAATAGTTTAATTTTCAACTAATTAAATTTTCAAACAAATAGTTAGAATTTTGACCCAAAGGAGTTGAATTCTGAACAAAAAATATAATACTAGACTTTTCAATTAAAAAAAAAAATGTAATTTCAATCGAAAAGGACGAGTTTTCTACCAAAAAAAGATGAATTTTGAATCCAAAAGGACCCATTTTATATCGAAAAAGACGAAAAGACAAAACAGTTGAATTTTCGAACAAAAAAGATTACTTTTCTACCAAAAGATGAATTTTCAATTTTTCTATTCAAAAAGGGGAAATTTGAACAAAACAATTGAATTTTCGACCAAAAAAGATGACTTTTTAAGAAAATGGTCAACTTTTCAAATAAATATCAAAATTTTTAACCAAATAGAATTTGTAACTAAAAATGATTCGAATTTTCAAATAAAACGATGAATCTTTAACTGGAATAGTTTAATTTTAAACCAAAAATCTTATTTTCAACAAAGAAGATTAATTTCTAACACAAAAGACGAATTTTTAATAAAATACATGAATTTTCAACTAATGAAGATAAATTGTCAAACAAAAATAAAATAGTTAAATTCTCTTAAGATGATTTTGGAACCCAGAAGATTAATTTGTACTCAAAAAGACAAATTTTCAACCAAAATTATAATTTTTGAACCAAAAATTGAATAGTTAAATTTTTAGTTGTCAAAATGAATGGTTAATCAAAGAAAGAAATTTTTAACTAAAATGATGAAAGAACGAATTTTTAACAAAGTACTTGAATTTAAAACTAAAAACTGACAATTTTCAACCAAAACTAGAATAGTTAGGTTTTCAATTTAAAAAATGAATTTCAAACCCAACAAAACACGAATTTTTAACAAAATAGTTGAATTTTCAACTAAAAAAAAATAAATTGTCAACCAAAAATGGAACAGTTTAATTTTCAGTTGAAAAAATTAATCTTCAACCAAAAAGATGATTTTTTAACTAGATTGTTGAATTTCAAACTGTAAAAAAATCCAACCAAAAACAAAACTTATTTTGAAAAAATAGTTAAATTTTCAAATAAAATGATGAATTTTCAATAAAAAAAGATGAATCTTCAACTGTAATAGTTCATTTTTAAAATAAAAAGAAGGATTTTCCACCATATTGATGAATGGTTAACTATAATAATTGAATTTTCAACGAAAAAAATGAATTTCCAACCAAGAAGATTAATATCTACCAGAAAAGATCATTTTTGAACAAAAAATTGAATATTTAAATTTGTAGTCAAAAAAATTAATGTTTAAATCAAAGAAATTAATTGTTGACAAAAATAATGGAATAGTTTAATTTTCACTAAAAGAAAGTTAATTTTTAACAAAAGCGTTTAACTTTCAACCAAGTAATACAATTTTCATTCTAAAAAATATGAATACTGAAGAAACAATGTAGTAGTTGATATTTCAATTAAAAAAGAGTTACATTTTTAATCAAAACAGTTGAATTCAACCAAAAAATACGAGTTTTCAACTAAGAAAGATTTTTCAGCCAAGAGAGATAAAAAATTGCAACTAAACTGTTTCATTTTAAAGTAAAAAGATGAATTTTTTATCAAAAAGAAATAATTTTCAACAAAGTACTTGAATTTAAAACTAAAAACTAACAATTTTCAACCAAGAATAGAATAGTTAGGTTTTCAATTTAAAAAATGAATTTCAAACCAAACAAAAAACGGATTTTTAACAAAATAGTTAAATACAGTAATATAAAGCTACTTTTACAAATAAAGAATCATTGTTATCAATTATATATTTTGGATTTAAAGAAAAATTAAGCACACTTTTGAAAAAAATTCCCTGACATTGCCAACAGGTTTTTTCCAGGTACAACAACAACAACAACAATTCTTACAGGGATCACAGCGCAAAAGGAGCTCAAAAAAAGGGAAATAGGGTAATTTTCTCACGAAAAAAGGGAAAATAGGGGAACGACTAAACATTTATTTTTACATTTCGAAAAAAACAAACAAACTTTTTATAAGAAATGTAATATTTTAAAATAATTTTCAATAAGTTTTCAGTGATTTCTGCCATTCAAGAATTTATTTGTAAAAATTGGATATACCTAGGTCGTGGGAAATCCATTCACAGTGATATAAAAAAATCCGAAAAAAAATAAAATTATTTAAATACACAATTTTAATATGTTTAACATCATTCTCATGAATATTTCTTTCCAAGATTTGTCATTTCTTCCTTACCATAATTAATACTTTTCATCTAAATTAAAAACAATTAAAGAACAAATTTTTTGAAATCGGTTAATACCTTCTGTTCTCTTTTTTAAATTTACAATTAAAAATTTTATAAATTCGAAAATAAATTTTGCCTTCATTAGAATTTTTCGAAAATGTATAAAAACATGTTTTTTGGATTGATTCGAACCTAAAATTTCTTCATCTTGAACCAAAGAAACATGTTATTATTTTTTATTCATGGGAAACATTTTTTTATTTTTTCTTGGTATTTATAACGTTCCAAAATCCCCCAAAAAAATATGGAATCCCAAAAATCCTAAATCACGACAAAAGTCTTTTCCGAAAAAGCAAAATGGTAAAATGTTTCTTTGGTTCAAGCTGAATAAATTCCAGGTACGACATATTCAACTTTTTTTTTAATGTGTGCATATGACTCATTCATTGAATAGTAACTGCAGTTTTTCATAGCTTCTCGAATCTCTTGATATCCGTGACGTAATTTTGTGACGTTGCCATTCCAACCGTTTCCCTCGTTATGAGTCTTCTAAGGGCCTATAACCACCCGTTTCAACCTATGGTCCCTCAATTGACCGAAGGCGGGTGGAACTGATGTTATAACTATACTCTTTACCTTACAAAGATTCGCTAATCATGTTGTCAATGATTTTTACTCACAAAATACATTTCTTGCGTCAAGTTGATAGTTGGGCGTATACTCTTAATAATTAAAAATACAAACAGTATAGTAGCTTCGGAATGAATCCAAACTTTGATTTACGAAAGACATAAATCGGGTAAAGGTCAATATAAAGCTTTAGGAAATGCACGCAGGGAAGCTAGATATTTGATGTGTACCTGAAACAAAGGAAAAGATATGTGACAGTAGAATAATAGATGATGGTCAGTTGAAGCAGGGTAAATTAGGTAAAAGGCTCATTCCGGGACACCTTGAATGATACTGTAGGGATTTGTGATCATGAGGAAAAAACATTTTACTGAAAGACATGAATGGATGAATTAGAAGTCGACACCAGGGTACAGAAAGGTTGCTAGGTAATTTTGGAGGTCCAAAAATAAATAGTATCTTAGATGAATTGGTTAGCTTATGTTTGGAGAAGGGCTTGCTTATTACAAATGAATAGTTCAAATACAAAATGATCAACTTGTATACCTGGTGCAGAGGCGACAGCCAAGTATGATTGACTGTGTTAACAAAAATATTGATTTTATACACAGTACAACTCACGACCTGGCTGAAATAAATTGGAAAGTTACTTACAAAATATTCAGTTTGTTAAGCTGTATTTGTGGTTTTGCTGTTCGCACGGAATTTTTGTTATCGGAAGAGCCAAACCAAAGTAATTTTTCTTATCAGGCTAAAGAGATCTCCAGTCATAAGTAGGGTAGTTTGAAGAATAAATCATTTTAATGTATATTGATTATTTATTTTAAACTTGAACTTATTTGATATAATAAGCATAGTAATACAAAACTATTATTCAAGCCAATTTTGAAATAAAATAATGGAAAACCAAAAACACCTTTGCAAACTAACTTCATTACCAACCATTTGGATTTGTTGCTAAAAAGCTTACTTCTTTTTCAGTGAGTTTCCTAGTATTGTATGGGTCCTCCATGCTAATTGTACCCATTACCACAGCACCATCTTCGTCTATAAATATTCTATGAAGTTTAGCATCATCGAGATAGATTCCAAAGATTTGGCCTTCCGGGTTCTTTTGTACCTGATATAGGCCGCCTGCTTGTAACTGTATAGGTTCATATATGATCCTCAAGGTTTGTGGTGTTCGCTCTACGTGACTTCCGATGTAGTAAAGAACTTTATCAGGAGGAATAGTGAAGCTGCTTGATCGAAGACCTTTCAGAGTTTTAGGAGGTCGGTTGAATATGTTAACCTGCGAACTTAATTCTGTAAGACAGAATGAAAATTTATGAATTTTACAAAATTTTTTTAGTTCACAGTATCTGGGTGATTCCTCCGCGATTATCATTTCACCCTGAAAAAGGTTTAAAAAAAAAATCTTTTGTTCTTGGGGGCTGCCCATATTAAATTGGATATAAAACGCTGCAAATGTTTGAGACTTCAAGTTAGAATATGTTGAATTTTCATCGAGAGTTGAATTTTCAAACAAAAAAGATTTTCTACAAAAGGGATGACATTTGATTCCAGAAGATGAATTCTTGATCTAAAGGGTGGAATTTTTAAAGAAGCAGTTGAATTGTGGAACAAAAAGGACGACACTATCCAAATATTTAACGTTTCTACATACAAAGATGTAATTCAACCAAAAGAGCGAATTCTCAACAAAAGGGATGTAAACTCGCCAATAAACAGTCAAATTTTTCAGTGAGAAATACAAATTTTTTAAAAGTCATTTTAATATTGGAGCCAAAAGTTGAATTTTCAACAAAAAAGTCCTTCTTCAACATGGAAGATGTGTTTCATACCAGAAAAGATGAATTTTCTTCAAAAAAAACAAATTTTTAATTAGTTGAATTAAAGCTAAAATAAGAATTTTTAACAAAATACCTAAATTCGCACCATTTAACAATGATGCTGAGATTGGAATCGTCAATTTTTTAATTAAAAAAGTATATTTTAAAATTGAAAAAAAAAATTTCAACAAATTGAATACAACCAAGAAAAACGAATTTTCAATTCAATAGGTGAATCCTCGACCAAGAAATCTCTTCAATTTCAAAGATCTGCAATTGACATTGACTAAATTTAGAAGAGTTACAATTGAAAGCTATTGAATTTCAAACTAGTATAAATTAATTAAAATTCTTAAATGTTGATCATTCTGGATGTTCAAAGTCAAGTTTTGAATTCGAAATCTTCCAACTTGAAGAAATTTCGAGTGTAAAGCATCAATATTTTAGAATTTTAAACTGTAAATTATCAAAATGAAAATCTCTTCAATTCTAAAGATCTAAATTTGAGATTGACTACATTTAGAAGAGTTACAATTGAAAACTATTGAATTTCAAAGAAGTATAAATCAATTTTTGGTTTCACATAACTTGTATAATTTTTCAATTGTACATTGCCAAAGTTAAAAACACTTCCATTTGCAAGATCTAAAATTGAAATTAATACAATTCAGAAAAGTTACATTTTTTCAAAAACTGTTGCATGTTGAAGATGTATAAATTAGTATAAATTCTTATATTTTGATGATTTTGCAAATCAAAAGTCAAGTTTTCAATTCTAAATCTTGCAAATTGAGAGAAATTCTAAATGTAAAGCATTACAATGACAGAATTTGTAATTGTTGAATTAAAAACTTGCATAATTTTTAATTGTGAATTGTTTTCAATTATAAATCTTCCAAATTGAAAAAATGTTAAATGTTCGTCAACAAAAATTCAGCTTTTTTAATTGTAAAACTTAAAACTTGCATAATTCACTTTAGTATAAATGAAAATGTTAAAATTTTGATAAATTTTTGAATGAAAAGTCAAGTTTTCAATTTTTAATGTCCCAAACTGAAAAACTTTTAATTGTAAAACATAAAATTTGCACAGTTTTGAATTGTGAATTTTTGAAATTGAAAATTTTATAATTTTTAGAAGATGGAATTAAAAATTTCTCATTTCTGAACATTTATATTTTAAGGGTATGTAACTGGGAACATTTTTTTTTATATTTCAATTTTGAAGAGTTACAGTTCAAAACTCTTGAATTTTAGAGATGTATAAATGAGAATTTTTTAATTTGGATGATTTTGGAAATCCAAATTTATGTTTTCAATTCTAAATCTTCCAAATTGGAAAAATCTCGAATGTGAATCATCAACATTTTAGAATTTTTAAACTGTAAACTATTAAAATTAAAATCTCTTCAATTTTAGTGATCTACAATTGAGATTGACTAAATTTAGAAGAGTTACAATTGAAAGCTATTGAATTTCAAAGAAGTATAAATTGATTAAAATTCTTAAATTTTGATCATTTTCATGATTTTGGAAGATCAAAGTCAAGTTTTGAATTCTAAATCATCAAACTTGAAGAAATTTCGAATGAGAAGCATCAAAATTTCAGAATTTTTAATTTTTACATATCTTTCGTCTAATATTTTACCAGCATACTGCCAAAATTGAAAACTCTTCCATTTTAATTATTTAAAATTCAAATCCATATAATTTCAAAGAGTTAAATTGTTTGAATACTCTTGCATTTTAAAGATGTATAAATTACTACAAATTCTTATATTTTGATGATTTTGGGAATAAAAAGTCAAGTTTTCAATTCTAAATCTTGCAAATTGAGAAAAATTCGAAATGTCAAGCATTACAATTACAGAATTTGTGATTGTTGAATTACAAACTTCCATAATTTTTAATTTTGAATTTTTTTCAATTATAAGTCTTCCAAATTGAAAATTTTTTAAATGTACATCAACAAAAATTCAGCTTTTTTTATTGTAAAACTTCAAACTTGCATAATTCATTTTAGTATGAATAAAAATTCTAAAATTTTGATAAATTTTTTAATGAAAAGTCAAGTTTTCAATTTTTAATTTCCCAAACTGAAGAATTTTTAATTGTAAAACATAAAATTGTCATAGTTTTGAATTGTGAATTTTCGAAATTGAAAATTATTTACTTTTTAAGAAATGGAATTAAAAATTTCTCATTTCTGAACATTTATATTTTAAAGGTATGTAACTTGGAACACTTTTTTATATTTCAATTGTGAAGAGTTACATTTGAAAACGCTTGAATTCTAGAAATGTATAAATAAGAATTTTTAAATTTGGACGATTTTGGAAATCCAAATTCAAGTTTTCAATTCTAAATCTTCCAAATCGAAGAAATGCCAACTGTTAAGCACCAATATTTTAGAATTATAAACCTTAAATTATGAAAATTTAAATCTCTTCAATTTCAAAGATCTGCAATTGACATTGACTAAATTTAGAAGAGTTACAATTGAAAGCTATTGAATTTTAAAGCAAAATTTCGCAAAATCATGAAAAAGCTAAACAAATTTTACATTAGTATATCAATTTCAATGAATTCATGCAAGCTGAAGGTTCAAAAATATCAGAAGTTACGGCTTTTTCTACATTACAGTCTACTCAACCTCAAAAGTACACAAAATGTATAAATGTATAGTTTAACGAGTTCAATCGGGTGCACAATGGAAATAAAATCATTAGTAACAAAAGTAACCCAGGCGAAAATATTATATATAGTTTATATATAGTGTGAAGTATTATATATAATATTCATTTGTTTTACATAAAAAATGTATAAAACAAATTAACGTTATATATAATACTTCACACTATATGTAAACTATATATAATATTTCCGCCTGGGAATAAACAAAGATTTTTATTAAATAAAATAAAAGCAATTAGTTAAAACAGAAATTGTCATCGCTCAACAGTGCATGGAAGGTTTGCTTTTCAAATAGTAATATAAATAAAATTGAAATAGGTAATAATAAAAAGTTAATGTAAGACATGAAAAAATTAATTAATTAAATGAACATTAAAAATTGTATCAAATTTTTCATGAGTTTTATCCATTGCTACACATATCCGCGGATACATATATCTAACCTCCAGCGAGCTTTCATACATATACCTGTTACATATATGTAAAATATACATTAAAAATTTCTTAAAAGCAATCAAATTGGTGTTCTTATGTATCCCTTTTTATTTCTTGAATGGAAATCCACTAGTAATATATATTAGAATATCAGCAGGAATATGCCACGGATATCATTTTGTTGTGAGATTCTCTTCGAAAAAAACTGCTATAAAAGTGTAAAAATATTTGATAATCAGCTCTTTTAGTATACCGAAGCTCTCAAACAAAATAAAATCGGGAGTGGACA
Source organism: Andricus grossulariae (assembly GCA_011634705.1). Classification (NCBI taxonomy): domain Eukaryota; kingdom Metazoa; phylum Arthropoda; class Insecta; order Hymenoptera; family Cynipidae; genus Andricus; species Andricus grossulariae. The sequence goes on along the minus strand of JAABKJ010075445.1, from coordinate 110,911,759 downwards.
GTGGACATTTAACAAAAGGAGAGTAACATGCGTATCGATGAGGTATTGAAAATATTGAATGGGGATTGACGAGCAGCAGGGAGTGTGAAATAAAACACTTGCAGCTGCAAACTTATTGGCAGTATAAGTTTGGTCGCTGGTTGACAAAAGGGAGGAAAATCAAATAAAACTGAAAGAAGAAAAGAATCAGAAAAAGTAAGAGGATGCCTAAAGTTTGAGACATTCACCAAGGGGCGAAAACCACAGAAACCACAGAAGGAAAGAAAGTCAAGAGTGACAAAAAAATTAACGTTACAAAAAATACTGAATTTGCAAAAGAACCTGAGTTCATTTCAAAAACAACGAAATTTTTTTAAAAACTTTTACCGAAATCCGGTTCATTTTCAAATAAATCCGGCTGGTACAAATTTTATTTTTTGGTTTTGAGTTCTCATTTGGGGGGGGGAGATCTTATGTAAGAAGAATTTGTACTAAAAATAATAAAACCAAAGATATTATTATCGAATAAATGAATTTGTGACCAAATAGTTGATTTTTCAAACAAATAGATGAATTTTCAGCCAAGAAGAATAATTTTCTACTAAAAAGGACAATATTTCAACAAATTGTATAAATTTTCAAACAAGAATTTGAATTTTTAACTAAGAAAGTTAAATTTTAAACTAAAAATGAAATTTCTAATTTTAAGTTTAAAATATTAATTTTCAACAGAAAAAAACGCATTTTCAACAAAATAGTTCAATTTGTTATCAAAGAAATGATTTGGCTACTAAAATGATGAATCTTCAATAAAAAAGTTATTTTCTGACCAAATAGTTAAATCTTTAACCACAGCTCGAATTTTGAAACAAAAAGAAAAAGATGAATTTTCAACTAAAAAACATCAATTTTCATCCAAAAATAGAATAGTGAAATTTTCAGCTAAAAACTAATTTTCAACAAGAAAAAAGGAATTTTCAATTAATAAAAGGAATGTCTTTTTGATCAGGAAGATTAATTTTATACGAACAAGACAAATTTTCAACAAAATACATGAATTTTCAACCAAATGGTTGAATTTTCAACTAAAAAAGATCAATTTTCAGTTAAGAAAATAAATTTTCAATAAACAAGATTTTTTTAACAAAATAGATCCATTATCAACCAAAAAAATTAATTCTTAATTAAAATGGCAAATTTTTAACCAATAAAGAAAAATATTAATTTTCAACCAAAAAAATGGATGTTCAAGAAAATACATGAATGTTTAACAAGATATATGAATGTTCAAGAAAATATAGGAATTTTCGACCAAGAGTTGAATTTTCATCTAAAAAATTTTTTCAACTAAACAAAGGAATATATATATATGTATATTATATTTTTAGGGCATAGTTACCTCATTAAATCGAGAAGAAATCAGTGAAATTATAGTTGGCAGTCGCCGCCCGATCTCAGGGAGTTTCATAGTGAAGCATTTACACCAATTCTAAACCGCAACCGTTTACACGATCAATTTGAAAAAAAAGATCAAGAACTGAAATATAATGCTTGGAATCTGTTGTAGGATAGAAATGCTTGATGTGACTGATAATTATATTAAAAATTAGGTGTGTTATTGTTCTCAAAGCTTTGATATTTTGTTAGACTAGTTGGACTAGTGTTAGACTAGTTGGAAAATTCAATAAATAATCAGTGATTTCAGCGTCATTCACTAATAAATTGAGTAACACTAGAATAACACATGTAAAAGATAACCTCTACATTTAACAGTAACGCGTTGTCATTACTATTCCAATTAAGTAGACCGGGAAACCGGGGAAACTGGGAATTAGTCTAAAATTTTGAGTACCGGCAAGAAGCAAGACATTTCTCTTCAAAACATGCGTGCAAAGCTAGGCTAAGCGAGAAAGGCAAGTCGATAAAAGCGAGCGATTTTAGAGATAAGGTGTAGATGGACGCTAGTTTTTGAAGGGTTATGTTCAAGAAAATACTGTGAAAAAAAGAAGTGCAGGCAATTCGATCATTTGAGACCAGCAGGACGAAAAATAAATTTTCATCTATTTATGAGAGCTGCAACGAAGCTTACATGCTGTTTCGCAACCTGTGTGCTCCAGCCAATGCAGCAGCAGTGAGAAATATCCAGATTTGATCAAGTTGATGTCAGACCACATCAATTTAAAATTTTCTATTGCAATAAAGCAGTGCAAATCAACAAAGTGGAAAAAGGTGAGGCCACAAGCTCCACTAAAATATCTGGAAAAAAATTAGAAGAGAAAAAGAATATCAATTGTTATGTATTCCACGGCAGTGGGTCACCACTAATTAGAAGACAGTGACTAGCAGAGTTTGGATTATGGCTGTTAGATTTTTCATATATTGCTGTGAAAGGCAGTAGCAACGCGTTATTAAAACTTGATGTAGAAAACCCAAAAGAAAAAAAACTAACGGAATTCAGAGACCTTTTCGGAAATACGCCCGGTTTGTGTAATGAAAAGAAAATTAGCTTGCACATAAAAAATACAAAACTGATCGAACTACGACGTAGGCATGTACCCTCTGCATTAAGAGAGAAATTTTAGCACGAAGTCGATAAGTTAATTTTTCAAGGTCATTTGGAACCAGTAGAGTCGAGCGAATGGGCTACGTCGATAGCCCCGGCTTCAAAATCTGAAGGGGAAGTCAGAATCTGCTGTGATTTCAAAGTAACACCTAATCCTTATTTTGAATTTACTGAAAGTTCATTTTCAAGAGTCGAAGATATTTTTCAGGTGCTGCATAAGGTTTTCCAATATACCCAACCCGATCGCTTGAATTATCTTCGAATATTTTCCTTATCTCTCTACTTTTCTTTATCAAATCTTGTTTATTTTTGACTATCCGCACATATGCAAGTACCTTTTTCTTCCTTGTATTTCATTATTTCCCCTCCCCCTTCCCACTTCCATTTTCTCTTTATTTTCAGCGAGCTTTTACTATAGTTGCGCCCACGCTCTCCAGCAATTTTCCTTATCTTCTTTACTACCACACACCATGTCGTCAATCTGTCGTCAATCTATTGTAAGGATTTTTGCGCTCTTGATTTAGAAAATTCAGGAATTCATTTATCTCGTGGAGTCATCGATTAAGGTCAACTGTCACTTTCTTTCCAGCAAGGCTTTTACTGTCCGGGGACCTTCACTTTACTTTTTTCAGGTTGCTCACAGTTTCTGTGAATTCCCACTACCGAGTACATAATCGTAGGCACTTTAAATGTACGGACGTACTCAAGAGAATCACCTTCTATGTTTCTTACAATCTTCCGAGGGTTGCATAAAAAGCCAGCCTATAACTGGCGGCCGCAAGCTTTCTTCTACCAATCATCACGTAGGAGTTCAACCATCTCTTGGAGGCTTCAAATTCTGTGGCCCGGATTCCTACCTCGAAGAATTCCTGCCTGAGGTAATAGTCAATCACCGGAAAAGAAGGAAGTGCATGTAGAGAAGTTACAGCAGCCAAGCAGCCCAGCATAAAGCGGATATCGCCGATCTCTCTTTTCACCGCAAAAATCCCTATAGCTAAGCTTCGCGCGCCTTTCTCTCTCTCTCTCTCTTCTTCCCTACTCTGACGCCCGTGTGTCCCCGTGCGTGCAAGGACTGTTCGCACGTACAGTGCCTAAACTTATTTTCACACGAATAGCCACATCGAGTTGAAAATTCGGGATAATAAATAAGAAGCACTAAGAAACGCGGCTCTGGTCCTAATTTTTTATGATTAAGAAAAAAGTTTACAAATAAAAAAAAGTGTCGGTAAGGTAGGAAGCCGGTCACCCACTCATCACATGGCATTCAGATTTTAAAAAGGCACTTTGAAAATTTTCTGGACGCCGGAAAGGGTTTCGCGGTTGCAAGATGTTGGGTGTAGAGACTATAGAGAGAGTAATGAAGAGAGTATTACCAGAGAGTTGTGTAGGTAACAGCCGCATTCTGCTGTCACCTATCTTGGCGGGAATTTTAAATTTGAATGAAAAATGCAATTGGTGATTTTCTATTTTTTGTTTATTGATAAGACCAAATGATTGTCGATACAATAATATCACTGTCATTGAAATAAATAATTAATTTCCTCAGAATAATGAAGCTCGTATCGAAAGAGGAAAAGTGTACAAGTGATAAAAGAATGCCGCTGTGAACTAGCTCTTGTTGAATATTTACTAAACCTATTTAAATTGATACTTCAAAAGTTAATGCGAATATTTAAAATTTCCTTAAAATTATTTACAGAATCATTTACAAATCTTGTCTTGACGTCAAGAATGATAATTGTATAACGTATTATTGTAAAATATAAAATTATAGACTTGTACATATTTGTTGTATTGTAAAAACACTTAAGTGTAATAGAGATGGTATCCGGTTAAACATGTTTATAATTACAAGATAAAAATATATACAAAATTATTTTTGTTTTGTACATACAAATACGTTGTCTCCAAAGGTTTGTAGATATTTAAATCATAATTTTCTCTCTACTATAATAGCAAACTTTTGTATTTTTCTTTTGACGAAAAAAATAGAAATTGTTTAGAATTACATTAGTCTTGCCTTTCTGAAGGCGTTTCAGATTTTGGGATTTTAATGAAAGTGATATTATTGTCTTCGATAGTCATTTTAACTGGTCAATAAACAAACAAAAAAATAGAAAATTACAAATTGCACTTTTTATTAAAATTTAAAATTCCCGCCAAGATAGGTAGCAGCAGCATGCGGCTGTTACCATCATTTTTTTTTTTAACTGACACTTATCCAATGTCCTGCCATTCTAACAGCCTTAAACAAATTTTTGAATATCAATGCTGAAATTTCTTAGAAATAACAGTTAGTAATTAATAACTTCCCAATAAAAGCATTTGAAATTTAGAAAAAAATATATACTGAACCATTTTGAATTGAAAACGTTCTAAACCAAACAATTTTAGATTAGGTAAAATTTTGACAAAAGTACAATATTTCGAATGGAATGAAAAGAAATTCAAAGCCCATTATTTCTAAATAAAAGCGTTTAAAATTGAAAGTATTTGCAACAGAAAAAATATAACATTTTCGACTAATATTTAAAAAATTTGACTGAATAAGAAAATTTTAAAACCAAAAAATGGATATTTTTTGGATTTTAATTTTGAAAATTGTATCATGTAAACTTTAAAGAAATTGAAATTATATTATTTATAATTCAAAGCGGTCAAAATTGAATAATTTAAATTTGAAAATTTTGGAATTTAAATCATTTTCAATTCGAAGAGATTAAAAGTTGATAGTTGGAAATTGGAAAACAAATTTAATGTTTCAAAATCCAAGGTTCTCAAATTCTAGAATTTTAAATAATAATTGCATAAAAAATTACTATGTAACATTAAAATTGATTTAATTTGAATCTTTAACTAAAAATTGGAAAATTTGAAGATATTGCATTGCAAATGAAAAATTAAAAAAAAATAATATGAAACAAGATTTAATTTTTCTTTAATTTCATTTTTTAATTTATAATTTAATTTTTTTTCAAACAAACCGTTAAATTTTCATAAAAAAGAATTAACTTTTAACCAAGAAGAAAACAAACTTTCAACAGAGTAGTTGAATTTTCAACCTGAAAACGGTTTAATTTTGAAAAAACCAGTTGCATTTTTAATAATAACAATATTTATTTGCCACAAATAAAAAGGAATTTTCAACAAAATACATAAATTATCAACAAGAAATTAATTTTTAATAAACCAAAAAAGAAAAACAAATTTACTACAAAACAGTTGAACTTTCAACCCAAAAATATAAATTTTAACAAAAAAGGTAATTACCAAACAGTTGAATTTAAAAAAAACTTAAATTTTCAGTTAAAAGAATTCATTTTTATTAAAAAAAAAACACTTTTCAGTAAAGTAGTTGCATTCTCTTCCAGGTACTTATTGTGTGCTTGACACGCTCTGCACCAATCGCTAGGAACTTCATGACGTAAAATGCGGTCAAAGTTTGCTCCTTTGACAAAAACTGATCTTCTATTTTTCTGTAAAAGTTTTCGTGCATTTTCTTCTCGACTATTAGTTGGCGAAATCTTTTTACCTTTGCTATATTTACTTGAGCTTTTACAAGTGTGGCATCTGGATGGAGTCTTGCATTATTCTCACTTCTGATGTTTAACTTTAGGCCAAGGGTCTCAGCCGTCTCCATGGCGGCGTTGTAAAGAAACGCGCCTTTGCCAATCATCTCGTGTTTGTCGAGGTATAGACTCGGGAAATTGGAATGAAGTTTGGGATAGCAAAATACGTCATGATCAATATAAGGACAGTATATCTTGCTGGCAGTTATGTACAGTATTTTACTCAGGAATAATCCGTGTAATTATTTTAGTCAGTCATTTCTTAAATGTAACAGTTGGCTAAATAATATTTAATAAAAATGTAACGATAAGAATTGTAAAGTACCTCTAATGAAATAGAATGAGCTTTTATGTATAAAAAGATGGTTTGCGAATTAAATTCTTCGATTATTACTATTTTCATAACTATCACAAAAACTGTACTGTATATAACTATAAGATATAACTATGCAATACTACCATTTTTTATAATATGGGGATGCTTCACATATTAGAACTGTTTTTTGACTGTTCGCATACCTAAAGAATATCAAATTGCTTTTGACACGATTCGCACGATTCACTTAAGAAGTAGTGACTATTCGCTGGGACTACTGACGGTACATCTACCACAACCTGAAGGAAAAACAATATGTTTTTGTGAATTTTCGATATAATCGCTGATACGAAGTACATGGGATTGTACTTGTGATGATTCTTTTCCGAATTAATCAAAGAATAGAAAGTAGTAATGCCATTTTTATTTCAACCCTCATATATAATCACCAGTTCCTTTTGAAATTTTGATTATTGTTCGGATCACAAACAATATTGAATATTAGTTTCACATTTCGTTAAAATAAGTTGATGGTGTAGAAGAGAGTCATCTACAGCTACTGTTTTTAAGTTTTTTGAAAATAGGCGATTTCGGCCTATGGGTCAGTCTTTTGTTTCTTGCGGGGTGATATTTATATACGTGCCACTGTGCATGTTTATTTTTACTCGCAATTGAACTGTGCTGGATGTTCATATCTTATTGCATGTATTTCACGAAGTGCTTTAGTGTTTTCCATTATGATTGTAAGCATTGTAAGCACAGTTTCGGAACGAGAAACACCAGGAATGGAGGCACACTGAGGTGAAGACGTGAACTGCGAAACCAACTCTGCTACAAGAGACAGAGAATTACATTTTCCTTAAAGTAGACAATCAAGTGGTCAGGCGTGTGAGTATCTGTGCGAATACTTTCTGAATTTCGTGGGATGTGTGTGTGTGAATCACTCATATACAATCAATTATGTGTGTGTGTGTGCTTGAGTACTAAGAGCTGTGGAATCCGTGTCGCTAGTAAGCGTACTAATGAGCATCGCCATGCGCCAGAGATCAAAGTATGGTATGTATATGTACTTTGGGGCACTGAATACGAATTTGACTTTTGTTTTACCCTAACACGTCAGGGATTTCCCCTAGATGCAAAAAATTTCCTAGAAAATAAGATTTTTCGGGTATGGAATTACTCTTGGTATTGAAATCGTCTGCAAACAAGTCAGACAGAAAATTCCCTAAAAAATCAGATTTGCCGGGTCTGAAATAACCCTCGGCATTTGAATCGGCTTGAAATAAGTAGGAAAATGATATCATTATGTACCTTAGTGCGCTGAATACAAATCTGACAATAGTTTCTACTCAGCGATTTAGGCTTTCCACGGAGAAGCGGGAAATTGCATCGTAAAATCAGTTTTTCCAGCTATGCAATTACTCATGGTATTTAAATAATCTGAAAACAAGTCAGCATGAGTTTTAACAAATTTAGTGAATACATTGTTTATCCTTATAACTGACGCTGATGAAATGTAAATATCGGAGCAGAAGAAACTTCACGCTCATGATTGATGAAAGAGATAACGACTATAGAATGCGTCATCTGATAAAGAACTAGAATATTCATTTGTTATATTGTGAATCAAGTTTTTCATCAATGCATTAATTAGTTTTTCCTATTATTAAGCAAGATGAGGATTGTTTTTACTACCGTCTTATCCATAGCGGTGATTCTCAATTTAATTGGTGAATATAATAATTGTTCTGATGCGCTGGTTTATAGCCATCAGCCTTCTAAAGTTGATCTACACACGTTTAGGCTAATCCTGATATTTGGTCGTATATAAAGTGAGTAAAAAAAGTTCCTTCTTGTCAATTTTGAGGTTATGCGTCTTTTTGTTTCGATATTTCTCCTAAATTTTTATTTATTGTTTTGTGCGTCATACAAAGCATTTCTCTTTCTCAGCAGAAAAACATGTAGTGAGTGACATTTGCCGTAGAATTTATACTTTTCCGTGCATGTGTGTTCAAAAATAATCTCTATGGCACATGTCACTTAGTAGGATTTTCCGTTGGATAGCAAATGGCAAAATTGTGCAATTAGTAACTGCACGTAAAAACTGTAAATTTTCTAATTCGAGGCTATAACAGTGTTTGATTTGATGCGAAAAGTGCACTTCTATATATTTTTTCATTACAAAAAAGTAACGTTTTTGTTCGTTAAAATTTGATAAACGAAGAACTGAAATTTTATAAGCATTAGGGTTTCAGGAGTATCCAGAAAATTAGGCTATTCATACCGAAATGTTGGTATGCCTACTTTAAATGAATTTGATGTGATTGCAATCGTGATAATATTAAATATTTCAGATTAAAGTGTAAACAATTTTATATTGCATTGTATATAGGTATATGCCAAGTTGTAGAATGCTAACTTGGAATTATGAACGTCTATTATATATACTTTGTAGCTTATAGGGAATCTTACATATTTTACATATTTTCTACTAATTATATTTTTTATTCATATCATTTGAATTTTCGAATTAAAAACCGAAAGAATGAAAAAATTTTAATGTGAAAGATATAATTTTTTATTTAAAGTACTGAAATTATTCGTGATTGCATAAAATTACTTTGAACAATCCTAAATGGAAAAATGTTAATTTTTTTTTATAAATATTGAAAAAACTGAACTAAAGATGAACTTAATTCAATTTATAATTCAAAATTGTTGAATTTAAACGAGATATTCATCACGCGACGTTTTAGTGTACACTAGATTTCAAGATTTTTAACATTTCAAAAGATTTTTAGGGATCTCAACAGATTTAACGGAATTTAAAAGATTTTACCCGCAATAATTTAAGGAATTTCAAAAAGTTTCACAAGATTTCAGAGATTGTATTTAATTTCAAGAAATTTTAAAACACTTAAACGGATTTCACAAAATTTAAGGGATTTCATATATTTTTAAAGAATTGAATCACATTTGAGGGGATTTCAACGATTTAAAACTATTTTAATGGATTTGAATCGATCTCGTGGAAACTGAACGGATCAACGGAAGGCATGTGAACGCATAGGATTTCAAAAGGCTTAAAGGGATTATAAAGTATTTTCAGCGATTTCATATGAGTTCAAGGATATTAAGAGCCTTAAAAAAATTGCATGAAATTTTCAAAGATGCCATTGGGTTTCAAAGATTTTTTGGTACTCAAACTTTAAAAGTTTAGAAGTTTAAAGCGTTCCAAGGGATTTTTATTGATGTTGTGGAAATTCAGCGGCTTTCAGTGGATTTCCAAAGAAAACAAATCATTTTGAGGAAATTTCCCAGAATTTAAGAAAAATCACAACATTTCGTCTGAATTCAAAATATTTGAAGGGATTTCAGAGAATTTATAATATTTCAATGTGTTTCTACAGATTTCCACAGAGTTCGAATATTTTAAGAGTTTTTAAAAGTGTAGCGAAAGGATTTCCAAGGATTTCATATGGTTTCTCAATTTTAGGGTATTTTATAAGATTTGAAGGATTTTCAAAAAAATGTCAACAATTTCAAGGGATATCAAAGAAATTAAAAGATTTCAAGAGATTTTAAAGCATTTAAAGGAATATGCAAGAAGTCCACGATATCTCTCAGATTTCTATTTTTCATCAATTTATAAAATATTTCCTAGGGTTTCAAAGATTTCATGAGATTGCATAGAAGATGTACAACAGTTTTTAAGAATAGTTAACATTGAATTAAAAAGGTTTTGGATTTGATCATAATTTTTATTTCTATTATACATGAATATTATTATAATACTTTATATGAAATTAAAAATTGTAATTACTCCAAGTTGGAATTATTTTTTAACGTAGAAAATTGAACTGCAATAACGAAATTATTATAATTATAAAGATTTTTCAAACTTTAAGAACTATCAAAATCTATGATTACAAAACTGTGTTGAACGGAAAGCGATAACTATATGATAAATGTCTTAGGTAAATGGAAAATTAAAATGAGCTCAATTTCACAATTCTAACCTTAAAAAATCTGTCTACTGTTTTACCGTCATATTTTACGAAGAACGAGAAAAACAGCGCTCGACTTCGTTGTACGGTGAGGGCAGCAAATGTGATGTCCTATATATATAGTTCCCCCACTCTGACACCCCGTACCGCATCTAGGTTTATAATATCTTTGGTATTGGCCAGCGGTTGTAGTGCAAAATTTAACGAGCGAGGATCTTTTCGCGATGCTGCTGGATGCGGGTTTCGCACGATTGGCGCTTTTTGGCCAAGCAAAAGTCTACGAGCGTGAACGATGACCGAAGCCGCGCTTGCACTGTCGATCGTCAGAGGGACTTTAACTTTTTTCAACTGAGTGCCGTGACTTAATTTATTCTAAGTCGAACGACAGGTGGGGTTAGGACACCCAGGCAACAAAAGAAAGAATCATGGATATTTGTCAAATATTATTCGTGGTTATAAATATTATTTATAATCATGACTATAATTTGGCGGACATCAATTTGAAACCTTTTTAAAACATTGTTTAACTCTAAATTTTGACTTCATCGTTGACCGTAAGACCGAATGTAGTTGCTGATGCTGAAACACTTATTGAAAATTAAAACGGTCGCAGAAAGGAAAAACATTTTGGGATCTGCTTCATCTACAATTGTTTTGTATATTGTAATTACAAGGTCAGTAACCTACTGGTAATAATGAGATACCTGTCTTATATTTCGACAAAATATGGTGAAAACGTGAGAAGTGACATAGACAAATGGATTAAATTTCAAGGTCGACTCGTCCTTTTGAAAGAACAACGTACGTTTTAATTAAATGTCGAAAAGAAGCCCTTATTCCAGCTAATATTCTAAATCAAACGAATAAGTTTAAAATTCACAATTTGCACTATAAAGTTACATTTAAATTACAAAATACTAAACTAAACTCTCAAAGAAAATTGTTAAATTGTGAAATTAATAACGTAGTTGAAAATATTCACGAATTCGGTGATATTTCTAATTATTTAAAGTATCGTTTATTCAAAAATATTAATGAAGATTTCTTACATTTTTTCTTTGATTCACAATGTAAGGCGTTAGAAAAATTGAAATTAAACGTTAGAAATGGTTGTATTCCAAATTTCCAATAGTTAAAAGATAGAAATTTTGAAATAAATGGTAAACTTCGAGAATTTAGAGTTGAAAAATGTTTTGAAAATGTTTCAAATGTACAAATCCCTGATGAAATCGCTGAATCTTTAGCCTTGGGGGAAAAATTTGGTGTTTCTTATAATACGGATAACATTCCTGTAAACAATATCATAGCCAATATTGATAACTCCATAAAAAATGTAGATAATAAGATAATAAAATAGATAATAAAGTTGATAATAAAATAATGCAATGATATTGTTTCCAGATGGGAAAATAAAATATATATTAATAAATCAGTTGTATATAGATTTAAAACACATAGCAGTGTTGTGGCAACGGCTTTTGCACTCCCAAAGGTACACAAACCAGGTCTAAACTGGAGATTAATTGTTTCCACAATTGGATCACCAACTTACAATCTAGCAAAATACTTATCAAATATTTTAAAACTAATTTCGGGAAAAACTGAGTCGTTCATAAAAAATAGTTGGGATCTAAAACAGAACATTAATAATATTATAATACCTTTTAATCATTCATTAGTATCTTTAGATGCGGTTTCAATGTTTGATAATATTCATCTCGATTTATCTTCAGATTGCATAGAAGAAAAATTGAATTTGCATAAAAGTTTAAGACAAATATCAAAACATGAAATTTTAATTGCTGTTAGAGCTGTTTTTGAAAATACAATTTTTTCATTTAATAACAAATTTTATAAACAGTTATCAGCATGTCTAATCGGATCTCCTTTATCTCCCATAGTATCAAACTTAGTTATGAAAGATGTTGAAAAAAGAGCCTCCTCTAAATTACCTTTCAAACTAATTTTCTATAAACGCTATGTAGATGACATATTTAGAATTGTTCCAACTAATAAAATTATAGAACTTTTAAATATATTTAATAGTATTGATGAATCCATTCTATTTACAATTGAATAAGAAAAAATACAACACCTTAAGTTTCTTAGATTTGGAGATGAAAAAAAATACCTAATGGAAATTTAAATATAAATTTGTTTAAAAAACCATTTTGGTCCGGTTGGACCCTGCGGTGTTTGTTAACCTTTAGTTTTCAATTATATACATATATATATATATATATATATATATATATATAAAACAAGGTTAAACAACTCCTATGAGAGGGAGAACGGAGAAGCCACTCTACGAAATGTCATTCGTGATTCTGGACTCGTCGTGAGCACAACAGGACAATATTAAAAAGCGTTTCATTAGGAAACAAAGATTTGAGGATTCAGAGTTAACTCCCAAAAACCATGAATAGAGGACGGTCACGCGAAGGGAGGATTCTGCCAGGTTGGTGCCACTTTGTTTCCCTCGGTTAACTTGTCGCGTTTCAACGTCGTGTGTCGAATTGGTAGACACACGCCGTTGAAATTGGTTGATTGCTGACCTCGGTTAAGGTCTTATTCGTTGGCTGGTCGCTCGGACCACTCAAACTAAAGAAAGTTGGTCAATCCAAAATGACGGTATTTATCACGCGATACAAGGGCTTGGCGTTTCCAGGCAGTATCTCTTGTTGAGTGGGGTGAAGGCCCACTCATTGTAATTTTTGTTTGTAAATAATTGACCTGAGTTCTCACGTGATCCAATTATATTTAAAATGAATAACATAAATGTGTGAATTAACTTTATTCGAACCCTCTGCGTTATTCCTTACCGGCCGACTCTGCTGGAGTTATCGGGCAAACTATTGATAGATTCAAACTTGAAGTTCAGGCCAAGTTAAATATCCTTTTTTGCATTTTGATAGTTTTAACTAGGAAAACTATCTGGCGCCCTTCAGGCAATTCATGGACTCATTCTGAGTACAGAATAAGTCAAAATAAGAGTCAAATTAATGAAATAAAAATAATCGGCAAAATGCAGGTTATAATACATATATACACACATATACAGCCAGACTGACACATTCGCGAAAACCTGTTTTTTGGCTTCAGAAGGTCTCAAAACGTGGTCATTTGACAAAATGGGGGGGCAGGCAAATTTTACACAAATCTAATACCTTCTCTGGATGAGAATGTAAAAAAAAATTTCGTAGCTCTATAGATTTTACGTTTCTTCAAAACAGACAAAAGTAAATGTGTCACAATATGTATTTTTTTGTATGCTAAAACTTATCAAAACAAAGCTCGTAACTGCGACACAGCCATTTGAAAAACTATCAAACTCACAACTTTGTACGAGATTGGAAATTCTTTGAAAACAAGTTTACAATTTTTTTATTCTCGTTTCCCCGTGTAGCGATATATTTTAATGCGCTAATTAAAAATATGGCCACGAAAGTTTTAATATCGTGTTCCTATACCGTTCACTGTTTGCGCAAATATTTTCTGTAATTTCATAATGATATTTTGTATTTGTCTTTTTATTTATGTATGAAGTTCCTTGGGCTAAATAACCCTCTACGAAACGGATAATACAGTATCACTTAAATTGTACAGGCACTGGTCTACTGAAGGTTATATATCTAATGTGGTAGATTAGTAACATTATATGATCAAAATATAATCACGAATTATTAAGTAGTTTTGTAGTTCAAATATGTAACTTCTAGTTCATAAACAATTCGAAATAATATGAAATAAAATAATGAAAAAATCGAATATAAGTAATAAATAAAATAATGAATGAATGAAATGAAGAGTTAAAAGTAACAATGGTAATGTAGGTTGGAATTGTAGGTTTTCATACTTGAAAAGTAGTAAGGCTATGCCGTTGTGGCTCCACTTTGTGTACTAACCTTGGGAGTCAGGTCCAAGCGTTTCGATAGCCGCGTGGCTAGTGTGTACGGTATAAGGTTTATGAGTTAGGCAGATTACGTTTTTTAGGTAGGGTTCGAATATCAGCGAGAGTGATTTTTTTCAAAAGCGTTTAGGCGTGCCATGATATATATAGTTATGAGTTTGTCATAAGGACAACCGCAGGATTTCGCTGGAAGCAGGTACTAATCTAAAAAATTTCATCCGCTCCCAGCGAAATCGCGGTACAATTTCAGCTGTAACCACGCCGCATGACCGTCATATAGGTGATTAGAGTCTGCTTCGAACATAATGAGATGATACCGAAAAGGTCTCGGGCACCCTGAGTACACGGGGCGACCCAAGGACGACCGCCTTCTGCACTTTCCCCGCAAGTGTCTCAGCATTTTGTTGACATGCAGGATTGCTTTTCAGGCTATTAAACAATGAAACCTTGGCACCTCCAAGAGCGCCGATGATCAAGACGATTATATATATATATATATTGAAAACTGAAGGTTAACAACCAGCGCAGGGTCCCACTGGGAGCAACTGTCATCTAAAAAATTACATCGGCTTCCAGTAGGACCGCGGTAAATCCCATTCATGGCCACGTCTCACAACCGTGAGATGGGTGGTTTTAACCTGTTTTAAGATCTGATAAGGGAAACCAGCTGGAAGATTTCGTACTTATTAGGTTCTTACCTAAATTTATGAATCTTAAAAGACTATCTACAATTCTACTAGTTGGTTTTTATTGCAATGAGATTATTTATAGCTATACAGTGCACGATGTTTATTTCATCAACAAATGGTTACAAATCTGAAACAACGTAATATTATGAAAAACTGTCCAGTGAAATTCCGTATTGAAAATATCAGACCCTAAATCTTACTGCGTAAATCAGACCTTATAAATACGTTCGATCGTAGAATCATGAACTTGAAATATCATTTGGGTCGGATTTACTATCTGGATATTATTAAGGTTCGGAATAACTTAAGGTCAGAATAACTTTTAGATTTTTGGTTACAAATGCATTTTTCCAGGACGTCTAGGCAGAGCCTAAAAAACTATATCTGCTGAATTGATTTTGAAATTCAAACAAATCTTTGCAAAGGAGTGTATGCAAATCATTCGATAGACCGAATTTTACAGAAGATGCTGAATAACAATTTACCTTGGAATTCTCCAAATGTGAAAAGTTTTTAATATTACGTATTACAATAGATGAATTCCGTATTACAATTTTTCAATCGAAATAAAAAATTCCGTATTACAATTTATAAGAAATACTATTCAGTTCTTGAATCTTCATACAGATGAAACATTAATCAATTATTTATCACATAAATGTTCATATGCGAAATAAAAATGTGCGAAAAATTCTTTTACTCCTGTTAAAACATTAGTGAGATTTGACATAAGTTGAAATAAGTATCTAATTAAGATGCTGATCAGTAATATACGAAGTCTATTCCAAAAACTTTATTCTCATAATTAATAATAATAATAATAATAATTTTGAGATTAAAAAATTAAAAAAATTAAGTTAGATTTTTAAATTCAAATTACAATTCTAATGCATACAATAAGTCTTCACTTATTAAAATATTTAATCATTTTCACATTCCCATCATTTATGATTGAGAAAGTATTATAATAGGCCGTAATTTCACACCTCAGTTTTTGAAGGGATCTCTACGTTTTGAAATCCCCTGAAGCCGAAAATCAAGTTTTGGTAACGGCGTCTGTCCGTATATCTGTCTGTCTGTCGGTATGTATTTTAACATGATAACTCTCGAAAAAATTAACGGATAAAATCGTTGAACTTTGGTACACTTTTTTGTAACCTATAAGAAACAGCGAGTTCGTTAACCACGACAGATACGTGAACAAATTTTAAAAGAATAATTGAAGCTTTTTAAAATATCTACAATTTTTCCCTCTACCATTTTTTTATAAGACTTGATGTTTTGGTTTTATTTATCGAAAATACCATGCAAAAAATCCTACAAAATTTCTTCAAAGCAATTTTTGTCAGGATTTGTCATTTCAGTTTTAATTGTCGAAAATACTATAAAAAAATAAAAAATTCAAATTTTCGGCAGAAACACTTGAGATACGGGAAAGAGTTATATGGATGAATTGCAGCTTTCAAAAAGTCCTTAAAAATGTTTTGAACCATTTTTTGATAGAATTAGTCATTTTGGTTTTATTTATTGAAAATACTATGAACAATAATTCTAATTTGGAACCAAATAACGCAACATACAGGAAATTTTGAGCAAAATGATGCGAAATATGGGGAAAAGTTTGTGGAGAAATTTCAGCTTTTATAAATTCCTACAACATTTCATTAAAACATTTTTCGACAGAACTCGTCGTTTTTAATTTATTTATCGAATTGGATATGCATATGCAAACATCGAAAATTCTAATATTACGCCAAAAGTCGCGAGATACGTTAAAAGTTAGAAAAAAAACTTCTAGGAGAATTTATTTTATTCATCAAGAACGCTACGAAAAAAAGCTCATTTTTAGCATAACAACGCGACATAGAAAAGGAAGTCCAAAGAAAGGATTGTAAATTGTTATTCAAACTAAGACATTAAACATGATTTATTTTTTAATTTGACATCACGGTTTATAAAATTCACTCATTTTAATCTAAATTGCAAATGTTGAATAAGTTGAAAATCAATGATAAAGCATTTCCGTGCAAGGAAAACACTTCTTGCTGAAGACAATTTTATAAAATGTCAAGCTGACGTGTATTAATGAACTGTCAACTTGATATGATACAAAAATTGGCGAGAAAAAAAAACCACGCGAAAAGCGAGCAGAAGACTAACCGTAAGAGTAACTAAGTATAGTGCTATAAGACTAATCTTAAAGAAAATTCGCTTCTCAAAGTTGACCTCTGTACTCGAAGCGCCTTATTTCGATGTTTTTCGGCAAACAAACGATGACAGTTCCTCGACAGATTTTTTAACAATAACTGCAAAACATGTAATCGACGCAGAAGTCAAGGCACATTTGCGTGCAGTTTACAGTTTTTTAAACCCATTTTTCGTCTCCGAGATGTTCACGCCCAAAGTGACCGGACTACATGAAACAATCAGAGAGTAAGTTACCAAATCTAATCCAAACGAACGTCAGCAATGTGACGAACCTAAACAAACCAACCCGTACTAACCAACCCAAACAAACGGACCGTTTGTCTTTTTTATCTTTCGTTTGGAAGCTCATTTCTTAAACAGTCAACAATCTTATTTTTCGCCAAAGCAGCGCCATCTGGCGCGAATCGGAAAGAAATCCAAGTAAAAATTACGTATTTTTTTATGGAGAATCTGAATCTGCAATAAAAAATATAGGTTCCCATTTGAAAATTTAATGTTACCCCCCTCCCGGACCCAGGAGATAGAGTGTAGGGTATATTTTTGCGGGGTGGCTTTTCCCCTCGAAAAAAAAGTTTTTATTAGGGACATTTTTTCGTTAGATGCGTATTTCTTGAGATATTTCGATGTCTCAAGATATATAATTAAAAAATAAGGTTAAAAAACCACCGGCAGGGTCCCACTGGGAGCAAATGCCATCTAAAAATGACACCGGCTCGCGGTAGGACCGCGGTAAATCACACTCATGGCCACGTCTCACAACCGTGAGATGGGTGGTATATATACTGGGTGTTTTTTTTTAACTTGAGACATCGAAATATCTCAAAAAATACGCATCCTATGAAAAAATATCCGTTATAAAAACTTTTTATTTTCGAGGGGGAAAAGCGATTTTAAACAAATTTAACCAACTGCCCCAGAAGGCAGGGGGTGGGTGAGTTTTTTTTCGCGAATCGAAAAAAAATTTTCGAATAAAACTTACGTATTTCATAAAGGAGAATCTGAATCTGTGATAAAAAATTAGGGTTCTCATTTGAAATTACAAAGTTATCCCCCCTGTCTTCTGAAGGGGGGGGGGGGATTTGTTCAAAGACGCTTTTCCACCTCGAAAATAAAAAGTTTTTATTACGAATATTTTTTCATAGGATTCGTATTTTTTGAGATATTTTGATGTCTCAAGTTTAAAAAAACACCCAATGTTGGTTAACTTTGCCGTTAATAATAAGTTTATGTTGAAATTTTCAAAATTTTCAGAAATCTTTCAATATAATTTGAATATAATGTTAATTTTTCAGAATATTTTTAAGTACTCTGAAATATTTCAGAGTACTTAAAAATATTCTCTTGCAATTACTGAAAGTGAAAAGCGTATCCTTTAAGTCATTTTCAGAAATTCAAGAAAAAAACACATTTTTAAATGCAACGAAATTTCAAAGAGAATTTAAGTTTATTGTTCTTTTTGGAAAAAGAATACTTGAATATGTGCTTGTTTATTTGAAATGAGTTATTTGGAGTTTTGTGTTTTCTCTTTCGCTTCAGATAAAAATGGTAATTTTGATTCAATCTTTATAAGCTTCGGTTTATTTTGTTCCTAAAAAGGTTACCTATATATAATAATTGTATTCGTTGGCAATTCATCAAAATTTAATTAAAATTTCAATTTTTGTCTAAAGCGAAAGAGAGTGTCATTAATACGGAAAATAATTATTGCATCTTGTAGAGGATATTAGTGTTTAACTGAGTTTATTTTCAGAAAAAAGAAATCAATATATTGGTTTAAGTAAATTTTAATTTAATTTTTGAAGTGGAAAAAAACTTGCGGGATTGGGAGCTTTAATGAATGATGTGACGTCAGTTGTGCGGGCAGTTCTTGCCAGTGATTGGTTAGTCAGTATTTCTGAAAAAATTGCATATCACATACAATTTTTTTTTATATCTATACTTAGTGTCAGTAATGATTCACATTTAAAATGTCAAGTGTGTCAAAAATTGGAAGTGCCTGATGGAAGAAGGTACACTATTTGGTGTGGAAATGTCTATTGGTAACGCCAGAAAATAAAAAATTAGAGCCATATTAACATGAAACATTGTGGTTAAAAGTAATTTTAAATATTAGGTAATTTTGAGCTTGAATGTACAGTTTCGGGAAAGGAGATTTTTCGAATATCGAATAAAATCAAGTTGCACAAACGTTAGATTTTTATGGTTGATTATGAACCAATCTATTTAGATTATTACATTTTCCAATTAGGAAAAGAAACAATCAAAAATTTCAATCTTTTACTTTATATTTGAATTTTAATCGTGCATTTTCCTTTATGTGCGCCGCATTCGGTGCCGCTCCCCTAACATTTTATTACATGCAGCGTAACGCTTTTGTTTATTTTATCACTAAAAGTAAAAATGTCGAAATCTAAAGAAAAGATTTGATCCCGCGTGTACAGAAAAACTGAAACCTGATTCTTTATGGGGACTCACCCGAACTTGATTCCATATTGTATGGAAATGTCGAGATGAAGTTGATTTATAGAGAATTTCTTAAGCAGTGTATCAATAACATGTTTTATATTCAGCGGATTTACCATTTTAAAAATGTGAATATTGTCTTTAAATTTAAACTTTCCAAAATTTATTTTACAGATTTTTTTCATAAATATTGTATTTGCTTAAGCAAACTTGTTTAAATAATTAGCGACTAACTTTTTGAAAAAGTACTCTGTTTATTCATAATCAGGGGACCTCTCTCAACATTTTAATACAAAGTTGCCTTGTAGACCTCTCCGTGAATACAGAAGTGTTAGTGGTGGCTGGATTTTTATGTTTCGATGGTTTCGATGCGAAAAAATTCAAGACTGTTTTTTCTACGTTAATATTTTGAATTAATTTCTATTTAGAATATTTTAAATTGCCTGAAATTTAATAGAAGCAAAAATAAGTTACTATCCCCTAAATAAATAGCGTGTAAGATATGTGACTACTTGGTAGAGTGATGTATAAAAAAACACTCTTTACTTATATTCTTTCTTGTACAATACGTTCGAGGACAATTTCCGGCCCCATTCAATTCATGAGAACCACTTACATTCTTTCCTTTCTTTTTTTTTTTCTGTTCCACCCTTCTTTCATCTGAGACCTCGTACAAAATGAGAGGATGAGGTCATGCAAGTGAGAACGAGAAGATGTCCTTGGTGGACAATTTGCACTTAAATTTTACAAGTCCTTTTGTCTCTTAGACTTATTCAAGTAAACCTAGAAAAGGAACCTCAAACAGAGAACAGAGGTCACCAACAATTTTAGGAGTCACGGTTACTGATTTTCAAAAAAATAAAAGTTTGAGTTTAATTTTTCAATGATTTGTTGGATAATACATTGTTACTTTAAAAAAATTATTTTTAGGATCATGAAATCATATTTATACTAAAATTATTAAAGAAAAATCTTTAAATATTCCAGAAGTTTTTAAGAGGGCCCTCTATTCTCGAAAACAACCCCGAGAAGTCATAGTGAAATTTCTTTTTTACCAGAAATTTGTTTAATTCTTTCTAGAAAAATCTTTCCAATGAGTTGAATTTGAAATTGTTTAACTTGAAATTGTACTGTTTTGAGGACTTTACATTTTTAATTGTTTAATTTTAAGTATTTTGAATTTGACACTTTTCGTTTAGAACATTTACAAATTTGAAACCATTTATAGGGTAACGGAACCAATTATCAAGAGGCAACCATTTTTCGAGGAATCAGTTGATTTCTTCTAACCTAAGCCTTAAATATGTTATTTTTTTAGTAGAAGTCATTAAATGAGTCTCAAATAAGCTTCTGAACTGAACAAATTAAGTATACGTGCGAAAATAGAGAAAACAGAAAGAGTTTTATCTTCGACATCGGTAATACAGACTGACAAAAGTCAGGATTTTAGGTATGCTAACCTAAAAGTGCAAAAATGGCTATTCATAGCCATATTTGAGGCTATATAGTACGATCAGCAATTTCCCCCCCTAAAACTGCTAACGCCATCGTTTAGTACTCCTTTTTATCTTCCGTTTCCATTTCCGTTTATGCCGAACCGATCTTTTTTCTCCGAGATATCTCACATCAACCATTTCAGCTCCACAATGAAAAACTAGCAAAGAAGGCGAAGAGAAACTGAAATGGTTAGTGTGTCATATCTCGGAGAAAAAAAATATGCCTGCTTTGCGGGCACATTCTCATCGCGCGCTTCGCTCGCAAGTTGAGCGCACCTAGGGCGCGCTCGGACACATTTGCCTGACGCTTTAAGCTCGGTTCCTCTAGGTTTTCGCACTTCGTGTGCTCGCTATTGCGTGCTTTGCGGGCTAATACCTCCACGCTTGTTTTTGTTCATCGTATAATAGAAACCCAAAAGTTTGAGCGCGCTTACGGCGCATATGTTATGTTCTATGTTCTTCAGATAAAAAGGACCAAATTTGTATTTGATTTAAAATGAACAAGGAAATTCCTTTACTTCAGCGTATATTTCCGTATCTTTCTAATAAATCATACAGTCAGAGAGATTTTTTCCAACTTTTAAATTACTATAGGAATCTTTAAACTATAAAAAAGTTGCATTTTTTGGTTATTTCGACATTCAAGATTTTTTTCTTTCTCTACCCGGTTCGAATATTTTTAATTGATCACTTTTGGAGAATATTCCTTTTATATGGTAGAAGAAATCCTGTGCATATTATTCCAGGGGGAAAAAATGTTTAGGGGCCATCTCAGACCATTAATTGTAATGAAATTACAAATTTTCTTATTCTAGGCCTGATCATATTTTAAAACAAATTTATTTTTGTTTTCCCAATTTTAAGGGTTATTCCTTTATAAATAAAAAAAACTTTCTAGGGGTGAAAGAATTTTTTATGTTAAAATTTGTATTTATTAAATACTGGAAATTAAGAAAATTCATGTTCAGACCTAATACGATCTAGCACTCTCAGCGCGCGGAAATTATTATAAAATGTTCATTTAATTTTTTAAAAATACATTTTGCTTCAAAAAGAAGTAAATAAACCTTTTCAAATAATTCCCGCCAGACGAAAGTGCTGCCATCAAATTGCCACTACATAACCTCAAAATCCTACTACCGATTGGCCCGATTGGGAACGATTGAAACTTTACAACACTTAATCGTTCCCAATCGTGCACGCACGATTAAGAAACACGATTAGAAGCAATTCAAATTTCGTTCTATCGTTCTGAATTGTTTAATAAATTATTTCTAGGAGGAATAATAATAAGTTATACAATTATTATAATTTACATCAAGACATGATTTGTAAATAATTCAATTAATTTTAAGGAAAATTTAAAAATTATCATCAACTCTCGAAGTGTTAAAATAAATAGGTTTAGTAAATATTCAACAAGAACGAGTTCACAGCGGTATTCTTTTATCACTTATACACTTTTGCTCTTCCGTGAACACGTTTATTATTCTAAGAAGAAATTATTTATTTCAATGATAGTGATATTATTGTATTCGCCAATCATTTGAACTTGGCAATAAACAAACAAAAATGGAAAATCAGAAAATTTAATTTTTCATTCAAATTTAAAATTCACGGCAAGACAGGTGACAGCAGCATGCAGATGCGGCTGTTACCGAAAGTGAATTTTCACAGTACGATCAAGCGATCAGTAGTGACTAGTGGGACTCAGAATTGTTACGTCTCCAGCGCTGTTGTCGATTTGAAGACCGATAATGTAGAACATCCTCTGGATTCGTTGCCGACGCAGAGTGATAAAAATCACTAACCGCGCGAACTGCTCAAGGCTTAAAAATAAATGATTTAAACTGCACGAAATTAATTAGACAACAAATCAATTGTTTTTATTTGATTCTAGTTTAAAATCTAAACAAGTGCACAAAGATTTCATCCGAGTTTGAAAATTTAATAGTTTAATTTAATCGAACCATTTTTAATTAAATTGTTTTTACTTACACTTCACATAGGTATTAATTCGACAAAAGTCGACCACGGCGAACCGTACCAAATTACCGCAGCGAGTTATGTTTTTTGGACTTAGAATTTTATTTGACAGTTTTCATAAAAATATTCTGAGTCCAATTTCAATTAAATTTCAGAGGCGAGTGTCGCAGGTTTAAAGTTCTAAAGAATACGTCGAGATACAATAATCTGACGTTTTCGATGCCCTGCACATATATTTATAATCTCGGTTTTGCTACCAAAAAGGGTGGGAATAGTCCTTCTAGTCAATAGAATTGCTGACGTCACATCATTTAATGTTTGATTAGCCAATCTCGTTGAGCGTGTTAAACTTGACTTAGATATATATATATATATATATTGGTCTATCCGAGAGTACATAGCTATTTCAAATGTCAACTTTTAATTCTTTACTTCTATCTATTAGGAGATATTTATACGGAATTAAATATTTTTCACTTTAAGCGTTTCAATTTTCAAAGTGTACAATTTTTAATTACGTGGCCCTAAATTTACACTTTTTGAGTTGAAAAAATGTTAAACCTCTATTTGAAAACCCTACACCAAAAATTGTTCATGCTCGTTATCAATACGAAATTCATTGATATGTTTAGTTTTGCAATGCTTATTACTCTTTTAATTTTCTGTATGTATACATGCAGAAAATTAAAAGAGTATCGTTAGAGTATATCGTTCGGAGAGTGTACAATTTCAATCCTTTACGTCATTGTTACACTGATTTATTCAATATATTTTAATTTAACCAAAATTATAAATTTCAAACTAATATAACAGAGAATTCAATTCGCAATTCATATTGACTTATTATACCTTATTATATACGTTTATTCTCAACATTTCTAAAAATTGACCCAGAGATGTCCAGTTTTTTCTCAAATTGGTATCCTATGCTACTTTTTTTTGAATAATTATATCATTTTGATACATATCTTTTAATGTTTGATAAATTTATATTTGTTCAAATAATTTTGATTTGCTTAAGCAGTTGTGATTTTCAGTAGATGCAAACCGCTATTGAAGAGTAAATAATGATTTTGTGAAAAATCCCGATTTTCTCATACTTCAAGTAAACATATAATAAATAAACAAATGAAAATGCAAGAATCTTGACTAAGGTGCTCTTGGAAATTTAACGCCCTTCAATTTAAAAAAAAAATGCATTGCGGATTGGGGCTAAATTGAAGGCTGTAGACCTTTTGAACGAAAAAAATGCATTTCCTCCCATACCGCGGTGCATCTTACCATAATAGCGTGTATACTTCAACATTTCTATTATTACTGCAAATATTATCCGATGTTCATGAATCTTTTTTTCTCTTTCTTGAAATTATATGAATAAAATATTTCTGCTGATTAAAATTGAATCACGCGATGCTTTCATAATTTCAGTTTTTTGAACCATCATGCAACTCAAAACAATGAAAGGGTTAGATCAGACAAAAATATTCAACCGTGCGGCCGGAAACTGCCCATCCATTTTATAATGCCAAAAGATGACATCTGGTTTTGTAGATTTTTAGTTCTTCCAAGATCTTTTCATCCGAGCTCCTTAAAACTTTAATATCTTCAGTCACTTGTTGAACACTCGCTCCTGTGGATTTTACATTCTCTTGAATTGATTGTAAGAGAGATTTTAGCTCTTCGTTGATCGTCATAACTAGCGAATTAACTCTCACTTTGCACTTCAAAACACAAAATACGAAAAAGCTATGTAAGCTCTCAGAAAGAGGTAACAGGGAGCGACCGAAAAACACGTCCTGCCAGCTCGGAGGCTAGAACTGTAATCTTGAATGAAGTAAGTCCAAAGGTTTACAAATTAGATAAATTGTCAATAAAATTGGATAAATATTATCAGTATTATATTGTTAATTTATGTCCAAAGTCACTTTTTATTCTCAATAAACAATCAATATTTACTGAAGTTTAGTCCAATGGTACAACTTATATAACAATTGTTATTCCTTATTATCAATTAACCACTTCAATCTCTTCAATAATACTATTTATTAACTTATTATTTTATTATTGAATAAATTAAAATTTTAATGCAAAACTCCAATTAAAAACAATCTCGGTCTATAAATTTAATTGCGATTTAATACAATTAGATGCATCGCATGACCAATCTCCATTTTCACATTAACCTCTATTGGATAATATAAAAACATTTACAAAATTGTTTTGAATTGAAAGTCGTCAATTAAATCCAAAAGACGGTTAATTAGCTTGAGCAACAATTTAGTGCAATAGACCACACACTGGTTCTATTACATATATACAATTCACTGCAGTTGCAGACATTCAATTCAATTCACTGACAAATTTTTCAATAGCGATTCACCATCTGGATATTAAATGCAATTCACCATATTTGACTTGAATTGCATTCCACCAAAATTGTCGATTTTATTTTTGAATTGCAATCAATCGATTTTATATGAATCTTTTTTGTAGGGGTGTTTAATTGGCTTCTAAGCTTAATTTCCAATAAAATTACAAGGTTTATTTTAATTAATCTACAGTGACAATATTTGGAACTGGACAATCAACGTTGGTTTCGTCGAAGTCGGAGAGTGCGACGAAGGAAGTCTTTACTTCTCAGTAGAAAAAGAACCAGAATTAAAGTCAAATAAATTTGACTTTCGCGCCAAAATTATCCCGGATCGTTACAGGAATTTTTCTGGTGTTAGAAGTGGGATTCCCCTAACTCGTCGCGGTGGAATCCCAATTATTGAAAAAAAACATAGTGCAGAAGGATACAGTGATAATTTTGTGTGACGTTAAGTGAAAAACAAGAATGAACAAGGAAACATTTTCCATATGTGACCGTCCGCGAAGAAAGGGACCTAATGCGGAAAAAATCGATTTTCATTTTCTTAGGCTAATCGATAGTTTCTGAGTTACTTTTTTTTTTTTACTTTTTTTAATAATCAGAAATTGTTTAAGTTAATCACTTTTCTTGTTATTAAGCTACAAACATAGGCATGACAAGCGCACGCGGAGACCGAACGACAGGCCTACGAAAGTCAGCCCCACCACTCACCACACAACTGTACGTGACGTGTCCGTGAGTTCCACTGGCTCGTGGCTGTTGTGAGACGTGGCCATGAGTGGGACTTACCGCGGTCCTACTGGGAGCTGGTGTCATTTTTTAGATGGCAGTTGCTTCCAGTGGGACCCAGCGGTGTTTGTTGACCTTATTATATATATATAAGAACAAAGAAGAAGTCTCGAGAAAAATATTGGAGGTTAAATTGCAATGTAAGAATGAGTATTAGATACGTGTTTTAGGTTTTAAGGTAAGTGACAACAGATGAATAGTTAAAGGCGTGATCTACCTGTAAATATTTACTTAGATTTTTTTGTTTTTCATAATTTCTTGCTTACATGATTCAAACATTTGTATTTTCCACGTAAAGTAGATTCTTGAACTGGAAGAAACATTTCGGTTATTTCAATGCATTTTCAGAATCTTCACTTGTATTTATCGTATTTCCGAGATCGATTTTATTGTTTTTTACATGGTTTCTGTATTTGAAAGTTAGTTTTTCGATCGAATTCAAATAACGAGTTTTGTTTCTTGTCAAATTGAACCAGCTAAACTTGAATTAACGTTTAAAGTACATTTTTTTGAATCAGCCTGTTTATGTATTGCAAATTAAAATATGTATAACTATCAAGTAATATTAAAAATGTTTGATCCTTTCTTTTTGCAGTTAGTCTAGATTGGTGTAAATAATTATGCTGCAAAAAAGAAATAATATGTAGGTCTGGCAGGATAATTGTCTGTAAGAAACTCATTCTAAACTTAGGTAAGTAAAGTACATTTACGCGTATTAAAAGTAAATCTTAAACCTGTAATTCCTGCCATTTAATTCTAATTTAATAATGTAATTCTACTGCATGTATCGTTCTGAAAAAATGTTTTTCAATATTCCACCTAATAGCTTTGCTACTTGATAAATTATAAATATTAATTTCAATCCAACTTCAAATTGTGTTTCAGTAATATCCGCTGTACTATATTTATCATCGAATAAATAGATGTTTACTAAGAAAAGCTCGAAATTCAGCTCTTCCGACTTCAGTTCGGCAGAAATTGATTGAATACAGGTTAGTGATACTAATTGCTTCCCAATTAGGAATTATATATAAGCAATATTTTCGTATAATAAAGTCAACCAGCCGAAATAAATTTCAGGATAAATGGCTTAAGTGGAAAGACTGTAACGGAACGCTCGTTTCAGAATGGGCTCAAAAAGATCCACAAGATGAGTACAAATCCATATGTTTTTTGTGCAATCCAGCGAAGTCTTGTTCGCGTGATAAAGGTTTCAAAAGGCTTGTGCAACATGCCCACTGGGTATAACCGTAGAACCGGGTCAAATATTATTTGAGGCAAGACCTGAGATAATGGATAATCTGTCAGGACCATCTGCTAATATACCAAATAAAGTAACCATGTTTAGTTCTCGGAAAGCTGCCACAAGAGCAGAATGAATATGGTGCATGAAAGTTGTTCAGTCTAATAATTCGGCAAAATCGTGCGATAATAAAAAAGATCCTTTCCGAGTTATGTTTCCGGGTGGATGTCCTAAAGGCTTCTCGTTATCTCATACTAAAGTGTAGTATTTGATTTCCAAAGCATTAGGACCGTATTTTAAGGATAGAATGCTTTTAGATATTGAGGAACCTGATATTCTATTTAAATATCAATTCGACGAAACATCCAACTCTAAGAGTATGAAAAAATTGCAAATTCGGGTACGATTCTGGTCGAGTAGTGAAAAGTGCATTTTAGCTCGACATCTTGAAACATATTCCATTGAAAAAGGTGATGGTAATACTTTGTTTCATTATTTTAAAAAAGCGATAGAGTCTAATGGTTTATCTTATCATAAAATATTAACTTTGGTCTGTGATGGACCTCATGTGAACAAAAAGGTCCGGCGACTTTTTGAAGAGAAAATACATAACTTAAACTTAAAGCGTCTGCTTGATATTGCCATTTGTAATTTACACATTGCACATAATTCGTTTTTGAAAGGAACAGATTGTTTCAGCTTGGATGCTTCGGATTTTGTTGTTAAAATCTATTACTATTTTCACAAAAGAGACTTGCGGTGTGAGAAATATATTGAAATCCAAGAAGATTTAAAAATACCACTTCTTGTTTTTATAATGCACTGTAGTGCAAGGTAGCTTTCATTAGGCCCGGCAGCTGAAAGAACTGTAGAACAGTCATCAAGTTTAGGAGAGTATTTTTTAGACATCAAAGATAACACTGGTTTACAAAAAAAAAAGGTGAGGAATATTTGACAAGACCACTTTATCCTTATGTATTTTGACGCGCTGAATTTATTTCATTTTCATTGTTCTTATTTTTAGTTATAATATTTGCCTTACTTAATTTCTTCACATATAAATAATAACAAGTTATTTACACAAATCACTCATAAAGCTAAATTCATAATAATTAGATATCAATTTTATTTTATTCAGAGAAAAAAAAACAGTATTTTCATTAAGGCAATATAACCTATACGATACACAGTAGTTAACTTAATGTTTAAGTGTCCTATTCATTGAAATGTTATTCAATATAACTTAGCACACAACTAAATATTGTTTTTAAAATATTACTTAATAAATGTAACAGATTTTCAATGTAATTTGTCAATTGGTAAAGCTCCATTTTCAAATTCTCCTCGAAAATCGCGCGAAAATGTCAAAAGTGTCGTCAGCTATGCTCAGCAGCGCCCATTACTAATCTTAGGTGTCAGCAATCAGCATGATCAGCATCGAGCCGAGTATTACACATTCTGTCAATGAGATACGAATTTCAAGAAAAGAAATTTTGCTAATGAGTATAAAGCGCCATTTATTCTTTGTAAACATCGCAAAATACATTTTTCAAACTTTTTCAATAATATTTGTCATACAGCATTCGTAAAAGATTCATAAATCCCGCTAAATCCTGTTCTGACTGTCACTTGCAAAGCGAGGTTAGGTTTTCTAAAGTTAGGGTTGTAAAGTTTCATGAAACTTTGACCAAATGAAAAATGTCTTGAAACTTTGAAAACGTCTCAAAGTTTCAAAGATTAGGGCGGGAAAATTCAAAATATAAAAAATACTATTAAGTATTAAATATGAACATTTAATAGTATACTTTGTGTTTTAAAGAAAATCGTTTCAACGATTTTAAATAAATAATTCACGTGTTACTTGTCAATAACATGTATTTTTTGCAATATTTTATTTTTAAAATTTGAAAATTGATTTCATTAAAATGAAAATAAGCGTCATATTTAATATATATTTAGTTTTTAGAATGTTTCATTTTTGAAACAGTTTCAATAAAAATGTGAGAACTTCGAATGGAAATGAATTAAACAACATCCTGCTATTTCATTAAACTATCAAGTTTACTTTTATAAATTATTTTCTTTAAAAAACATGCTTTAATGTTTTAACAGTGGTATATCTCTCAATATTTTTAATACATATTTGATATAGAAATACATATTTGCATAAGAAAGATCAGCTAGACCAGGATTAGGAGTACACGTTTCTGTACTCATTTCTGGTTTCACTACTGCCGGGTACTTTTTATCTTTTATACATGAAGAATCATTTTCGTCGTATTTCTCAGATTCGTCCACCTGTAAAAATTGCACTTAACTTTAACAACACGTCCTTCACTAACGTGCTGCGTAAAGTACTTGTGTACACAGTGCTTGTAATCAACCATCTTTCAAATCTTACCCAGTAGTCCGGTACTCGGTAATCGCGCCTGTACTTGTATTTGTTCGTATTATCGAGCTTTCAAGTTTCAGTACGATTATTCCATTGAACAACGCCATTATATTATCTAACCTCAACCTGACATGAGTGCGCAAGCGCATACGTGTTTATGAAACTTTCAAACGTTTCAGAAACTTTGGTCCCATTAAACGTTTCATTGTTTGATGAAACTTTCAATGTTTCAATGAAACGTTTCATGGAGTTACAACCCTAACTACGGTTTACCATATATCCCATTGTATGTATAATTTCCAATAAAAGTATAAATTACCTTCGTATATAAGCGCTAAACATATATACAAAGATTATTTACCCATACCAATTTTATTTTAAAACAATTACAAAACTCAAATCTTGTATTTTACCTTTAATATTTATTGCAATCACAATAATATAATTAAAATTTAATAACATGAGAAACTAAACCTGCAAAACTGTTTACAAGTTCAGCTTTTTTTTACCACTATTAGGTTGCTTCCGACAGCTTAACCACTACCTCAATAGAGCAAAGCTACGTTTTTCTATTTCAAACTTGCCCAATTTTGTACCCGGAACATCATTTTCATTGAATTTCACACCGCCAAAGGGTACAATTGTATACATTTTTACAAAATATGAGCGCAACTTTCATACTACGCGGGATGCACATGTCAGCCGCACATGCGCAAATGAACTTCCGATAGTTAGGTAAAATGGTCTATTTGAAATAACCGTATACGGGGTCTTGAAATAATGGCGTCTTGAAATCAGCCCTATGCATCGCCCGTGTATGTGTATCTGGTAGTTGTTCTCTTAGCATCCGGAGGGGTATCGTAGTTCAAAACCGACACATTAGATCCTAATAAGATCCAATTAGAAAGTTCACAATTACCTAATAGAACACCATATAGAACCAGGAATAAAACCCGCTTTCGAAAGTAATAGGACCTGACAGAAGCCACATCCTATTAGGGTTCTATTTGGTTTCTAATAGGCACTTTTACTAGGGTTATGCATATATGCATGATCGAGCAGAGTAGAACCGGGATGGCAAGCATGTTAGTCGTGGATACCTTGTTCAACGCCGACAGCTTTGAAGAACAAATCTGCCGGAGAGACTCCTTCACTGTTTTTACATCTTTTATACGGCTTTGAGGCACGTCCAGGTGCCCAGGGCTTGCAAGACTCATGTCCAAGACTTGGGCGGGCAGATGTCATATGCATTAAGATCCCGGCAGGATATCTTGTAGCGGGTGCTCCCGTAATTTTTCTGCAAGTTTCTTCCACATGGAAGAAATTTGTACTTGAGGAATCACAGAATTAGTTACAATGTGGCGGATATGAGAAAAAGCCGTGATAATTACAGACCTACGTTTTTGTAAATTCTACATAACTTTTGCTATGAGAATCAAATATAATTCAGGAAGAATTCTTAAGCGAGGCAGTAACTTTAGCAACGTGAATACTTGAAAATTGCAAAAATGAAGACCGTTAAAAACAAATTGAAAGACTGGATACTTCACAAAGCGCCTCTCAAATCAGGAACACTGCAGAGTTATGTAATTTCTACATCACCGCACCGTCATTTCCAACAGGAAAAAATTCCGATTAATAATGATAGAGGGAGGCTTTTATATTTATCCTACTTTGCATATCAGAAGGAAGGAATATCGCACGCTGAGGGTGTCGGTCGAAATGGCCCTTATATACTAACCAAGAAAATTCTTACTGCTTGTGAGAAACGACCAGTGCCGGACCGAAAAACTTTGGTGGACCGAGTTACATCAAATTTTCTTACTTGAACCTCGGATATTTTTGTGCGTTTGCCACTGAAATGTTGTATAATAACTAGGGTAGAGTTGGGTATATTGGCGGGCTTTGAAT
Source organism: Andricus grossulariae (assembly GCA_011634705.1). Taxonomy (NCBI): domain Eukaryota; kingdom Metazoa; phylum Arthropoda; class Insecta; order Hymenoptera; family Cynipidae; genus Andricus; species Andricus grossulariae. The sequence continues at coordinate 110,879,867 of JAABKJ010075445.1, read as the reverse complement.
TAAAAGTCCTATGAATTATAATGTGAGTTTGATGTGGTGCATTTTCTAAGGTCAAGCGAACACGTGTTATTACTCAAATGCTGGTTTATTTCAAGAATATGAAGATTATAGAGTAAAAAGTATACAATATAAAAATTATGGTTTTAAAGAAAAAAACATTGAAATGAAAAGTCTGAACCTAAAAGAAATAAGTTTCAAACAATAAAAAATTTCTTATACATAAACACTAAATTTAGAAACGATTTTACAATTTTGAACTATTACGACTTATTTGTTCAAAGTTCAGATCTTGGCAGAATCAAAGAAAAAATCAGCACAGTTTTGTAAAAAAAATCGATTATATTCGACGGTATACATATAATCCCAACAAAATATTATTAGTTACACTAGTTTCCCAATATTCATAAAAGAGTGGTCAAAAATATTTCAACCTAGTATTAAATATTTGATGCAGAAATGCTGTATCTTTTACCTTATCTCAAGAAAAAAATGCAAATTGTTTCATTATGAAAATTCAAAGATTGATTCTTGAAATTGTGAAAAAAAAAATTTTAATATGAAATATTTGCCTTTCAAATTAATCATCACTCAAAACGAAAAACACAAACATTATAATAAAATTTGAAAAAAATGTATGGGTAAAAATTGCACCATATATGCGTTGATTAAAAATAGCATAACATTCACTTAAATAAATACTAACATGAATAAAAAGTGAAGTTTGGATAAAAAAATTTAATTAAAAATTTGTCAGAACAAATATATACTTTGATGTTTACAAAAACATGAAAATAATTTTTGGAAAAATTAATTTTTTCGACCTTTTTGAATTTTTCACCCTGCAACTAATAATTTAAAAATGTGGTAGCCACAGGACCGGGAAATGACCAGGATTTTTTTATAACCTGGAAAAACGGAAAACGACAGTGAATTCAGTAGTTAAACAAATTTAAACGTCCGATTGAAACTTTATAAACTATTCAATTTTGAAACAAATTTAAAATTTAAAAATAGACTCATAATTATACTGTTTCATTTAATTTCGAATTATAAACATTCAGATATTGCTTTAGTTTCAAATATTCCATTTTTGACCCATTGCGATTTGAAATTTTGTAATAGACCATTTTACCTAACTATCGAAAGTTTATTTGCGCATATGCGGCTGCCATGTGCATCCCGCGTAGTATGAAAGTTGCGCTCATATTTTGTAAAAATGTATACAATTAGATACATTTTTAAAACATTTTTTTAATCTAAAATCCTTATTCTTCTGATTATTCTCTAACTTCCTGCTTTTAATTAAATTAAACTTTCTTATACATTCTAGTCTTTTAGCATACTTTAAGTCGAAGAAAATAATTAACGGTCGAAGAAAAAGGAGAAACAACTTGGAATCTTGCTCCAAAAAGTTGGTTTAGATAACTACTAATTTAAAATGAAAAATTGCGAAATAATATTAATTACATTTTTTTGAATTATTGATACGAAGTTGCTATTTCAGGTTACATCATTTTATACTTACAAAAATTTTCATAATTAAAAATAGATGAATTCACGTAAATTCCAAATAATAATAAATGGCTGAAAATCCAAAAGTTGGAATCATTAAATTTTTAATAATAACAGAAAAAAAGTATTTCAGATCAACATAAAACATTTTTATTTTATTTATAATAATTACAATAAGTGTAAACATAATTATTTACAAGACAAAAAAGTAGGCTTCTATTTAAAAATTGCAATTTTTCGTACTCAGTGACAATCTTTTGTCATAAAGCATTTACTATATTTTTTAAGTCAAAATAAGAATTACATCTGCTTTTTGAGGCTGAAAATATGAAAATTATAATTTCGTTAATATCATCCTATATAATACAGTTAATTGAGAAAAATAATTACTAGAATAAAATTACTATTTTATTTATTTTTCTGCAGCCTTATTTTGAGCATAATATTTTTTTTTTTTTAAATAAACACAATATCCTAGTTATCCTATTTTCGTCATATTTTTACATTAAAAGCTAATTATATAAATTATATTTAATATCTCATCAATCATTTTTTTATTTTTATGTTCTATCATTCAGATGACATGTTTAATAGGGGTGTTTCGCGAACCGAAAAAAGCACGCGGACCGACAAAAGCTCGCAGATTGAAAAAAGCTTGAAAATCGGGAAAAAGCTCACACAGCTCACAAAGTTTGTAAAATACATAAGTAATATCAACAGAATTAATATTAATAATAATAGGAATTTATATTGCAAAAATAATTTTTTTCGTGAAATTGAAAGAAATCTAATTAAAAGGAGACCTCGCAAAACAAATTTTTCAATCTATTGTGTTTTTTACGGGAAATTGATAAAAAGTTATGTTAAAAAATGGGCTTTCGTGCGTATCAACGACGTGCAAACATTCAAAATCGGCTTTAATCAATGCAGTAATATTCCATCGAGCAAAGCGATGAAAGATTATAGTGCAGTGCAAGTTTCACGAGCCTGGGAGCTTTTCTCACACGTTTACACACGCATAAAGTTTAAAAATAATTTTTTGATTTAAAAATAAGAGGCATATCGATTATTTTCCGTTTTTTTTAAATATTACTTTACTCGTTGCAAATAACTTTTGCGTTACCGAAGGACAAGATTATGCAATACAAATTTTCTTATTTCCAAACTTATTTATAGTCCGGATTGACCTATCAATAAAGTGTATTTTCAGATATAAAGTACAAATTTTTATTAATATTTTCTTCCTAAACTCCACCTCCACAATATTCTTCTTCTTATAATAAATCTGTATTACCGGATGACACCGAATTGTTGTTTGATCTTTTTTGGGATCCTGAATCGGTTATTTTGGTTAAGTGAAAATACTTCAAGTGTAATTAAATTTCCACGCCTTGAAGTATATTTAATAATCTTCAATTATTATTCATAAACTTGAATTTGAATATTATCTTTTAAGTTATGAAGTTAATGAATAACTGTTTTGTTACCAGATATTTAACAACTCTAGGACATTCAAAAAGTTATTAAAACTGTGAAACAAAACTGGAGACGAGAAAAAAGCTTTATTTTGTAATTCCGCAATAATTTCAGACAACAATGTGTATTTAACTATTTCTATAGGAGGAAAAGTACTGAAGCACCGAATACTCGAGTGATATGTTACAAAAAAAACTGCAATGAATAAGAAAATACGTGAAATCATTAAACAAAAATTACAGGTCACACTATAGTTTGAGAATGAATTTGTGACCGTCCGCGAGGAAAGGGACCTATAACGCGTGGTAGCTTCATTTTACAGGAGGAGCGATTAAAGAGGCGGTTCAATTCGAATTTTTTAGGTATAGGAATAATATTTTTTATTATGGAAGAGCAAATGAGAAACTATGGATGGGTCTGAAAAACTAAAAATCCATTTTTTTCCTCATTAGGTCCCTTTCTTCGCGGACTGTCACACTTGAGTATCCCAATTAAAAGCAATCTAATCTGCTCAAATAAGGTCCTTTAGGCACCATTTAGAAGCATGAAAAGTTCAACTTTTGAGGTGGGTGTTGCAAAAAATATATTCATTTCCTTTTTCAGTTTTTGGTCATTTTCGTACGATATCCATTGATATCTTTTCGAATGCTGTTCCTGGGGTGTCAGTTATGACCATTGGATTTTTAGTTTTGATGCGTACTAATTTTTTAAGTTGACATTGTAAACAAAGTTGAATATATTTTGGTATGTCTATTTTCATGTTTTCCCCCCAAAAATGTTGTATTCTATTGTACGTTTTTGTAACTCCTTTGTGAACACCTAATGCTGATGAATGAGCTTCTACTAAAATTTCATTTTTTTGTTCTTTTGTGGGGTACTGTGTGATTCCTGATCAAATAATTATCTCTGTATTTGATTCTGAAAATACAGATTTAAGTTGGGTTAGGATTTCTTCCCATGGTATATTATTTACGTAAGCAGTTTTAGCGATACTGATTGATTTCAAGTTTAATTTGCTGGCTATTCTATGCAAAGTAAAAATTGTTAACTTTATACTATTGAGTGTTTCTGTCAGATTTTCCTTTTCTTCTTCTTCGATAGGAAGGACTATATGATAATTTTTTTCTTTATGAATTTCTTTGGCAAGACCTTTTTGAAGGTTTGTAAACTTGGGTAATTATTCACCCTTTAATAATAATTCTGATCCCTTATCTCGTGGTTCTCCATTCGTTGTAGTAAAGTATGCATAGTTATCTTTTCTCATTGTAATTTTATCACGGCAGTTGGATTTGGATGTATTTGGATGCTCAGTTGACGTTCCGACGGCTGGTTTATCCGGCGGTGGCTCTGGGGGCGGACGATTTTGTGCTGAATCTCCGTCGTGAGTTTCTTTCTTGTCATTCGTTTCTGGTAAATCTTCATTAAAATTTGGATTGATTTCATCCAAATTGATCAAATGTTCATCTAAATTTTTATTATTAAAATTTTCATCGTTATCTTCAATAAGATCTAAAAAATTTTCTTCGGGATCGCTTAAGTTTTCATTTTCGCTTGATTCACTGGAACTGGAAAAATAATTCGGATTTTCTGGGTTGCTATCTTCTTCTTCTTGAATTTTTAATTTTTTCTTCTTACAGGATTTCTTTTTCTTTATATTTTCATAATAATCTAGATCAAAGTCTGAGTTGTCTGATGTGTAATCGAGATTAACGTCTGTTTTTACTTTATTTTCCTTTTTTGATTTACTAATAATTTCTTTTCTTGGTCTTCCTCTCTTTTTTTTGCAAGAGTAGGGATAAAATTTTTTGTTTTCAGTGTATCCTTGCGTGGTCTACCACGTCTTTTCTTAATAATGATTTCTTCTTGAGAGTCCTGTTCATAATTATCTTCGCTATTATCTTCTTGAAAGGTTTCTTTAATATTTTCTTGTATATTAACTGGATTTTTAGTTTCTTCAGTTTGATTTCTTGATTTTCGCCCTGTTACCCTTGCGTGGCATTTTGATTCTTTTATATCATTTAGATTTGAGAGATCCATTTGATTTAGTAATACATAAATTCTTTCTTTGACTTGATTACATAATTCTTTAGTGAGAATATCGTTTTCTTTATTTATTTTCATGGTAGGATTTGAACTTGAACTTGGATTGAAACTCGACTGTGAGTTTAAACATCAATTAAAATTCGATTTTGAACTTGTATTAGTACATGATTTAAAATTTGATTGTGAGTCTTTGTTAGTACTCGATTTTGAATTTGATTTTAAGCGCGTAGAGTATGTTTCTTGATTAACTTTCATTATTTTAGTATCTTCTTTTTTTATTTGAGTATCTTCTTCTTTTATTTTAGTATATCCTTCTTTTATTTGAGTATCTTCTTCTTTTATTTTAATATCTTCTTCTTCTAGCGTTAAGTATGTTTCTTGATTAACATCTGTGGGGTCTCTTGATACCGCGTCTGCATTTACATTCATTTTACCTGCTTTATAGACGACTTGCAAGTCATATTCGGCTAATTTTAGTTTTCATCTTGTTACTCTAGAACAAGGATCTTTGCAATTTTGAAACCAAACTAATGGTTCGTGATCGGTTACTAACGTAAATTTGTGTCTGTATAGGTAGGGGCGGAAATTTGTTACACAAAATATAATTGCTAGGGCTTCTTTTTGATAAGTGTCATACTTTCTTTCATTATCATTCAAACTTCGAGAGGCGTAAGCAATGGGTTTATCTTTGCCAATCTTTCCTTGTGATAAAATTCCACCAACGGCAAATCCAATTTTAATAAAATACATCTTTATATCATTACAATCACTAAAGTTATAAAAATTCAAAAGAAAAGCAATAAAAATTTTCAATTTTGAATATTTACTGCGTTTTTTTAATTTTTCAAACATTATTTTTTGATTATTTTCTCAACGCCAGAGAGAACGGATAGCAGAATTTTCATCAAAATTACTAACAATAGATGAAATTTTTCATATGATTTGAGATGGATTTTCTCCCTTGCGAAAGCATAATTGTATAAACAACTACAATATGAAAAACATTTCACCATATTTTGAATGTTTAAAATATAAAAATTTAGAATAATAATACACGTAAAGAAGATAATATTATTAGCCAACTCCTACAAACCCTGAATAGTCAATAAATAATAAATTAGCTATTCTTTTCATTTCCTCCACGCTGACCCCGTGCTACAAAACGGATCTGTATACGGACTATAAATTTGTGAAATTTGTTTGAATACGACTATGTAAAATAATTTCCATATACAGGGTGTCTCATACTCAAGTGTTCGGAGAATAATATAGCTGGAACAATCAGAATCGCGATATAAACAAACGTGCTTGCGTGAGCGTGAGCGTGAGTCCAACGCAGTATTATCGAAGCGAGCACCGAAGTGAGGTTAGCGACGGGAGAACAGCGGGCACTACACTTCGTTGGACTCCCGCTCACGCACACACGACTGTTTATACGGCGTTCCTGATTGGCCCAGCTTAAATATTTTATAACTCAAAAAATAAAACTTCAACAGATTAAATAGTGTTTTAAACGACTTTGCTTGAAAGCCTGGTAGACCGTACCCAAATTATTGTCATATCTTTATGACATTCTTCCTTTCGCCCAACGTTGTTGGGCTCAGTAGAGCCTCGGAAATATTGGACACATCCTATGTTTAAAGGAGCGTTACCGTTACTTAGTTCATGGAGCCTCCTTGCACCGAGCGCTATTCGAAGACTTAGTGGAGATAAGCGTAACTGAGACGTAATCTTGGCGCATGAGAGGGAGAGAGACTGGATGCTTGCTCTCTAATCCCTCGCATGCTCCAGAGTTAAGCCTCAGCTACGCTTATCTCCACTTAAGCAGTTTAAGCCCGCAACTAGCGTACGGTGTAAGTAGGCTCCATAAGGCGATCTCATCGACGATGGGCGAGCTGTGTTTATTTTAACTCGAGATGTTTGTTTTCATAAGAAGCTTAGGGGAAGTACATATATGCATTTATACTTCGGTATATATATACGATTCTTTTGACTTGTTTTTTAACATTTTTAATATTTTATTTGTATTTTGAAAATTTCATTTTCGATTTAACGATTTGGTCATACTTCGTTTACATTTAAAAATGTTTGAAAATTTTCAAATTTTGAGTACAGTTGATATTTCCTAATTAAAGCTTTTAACATTTCGGAAAATTTGTCTTTGGATTTTTTATTTGTGTTTGGGTTTTTCATAATATTTTAATTCAAACAAGGGGCGAACACTGCGCGACGGTGTTCCGGATATATTGGTACCTGGCAAACGATGCACCCTGTACGGGTTTTTCTATGTTTACTGCGGTCGCAAAAGTGACAGCGTACTCGCTTTGTCAATTGGTCACTTCTTTCTTGAGACGGAGGAACTGTAATGTCTAGCATTGAAATAATGCAATCCCTTAAACTTCTTTGCAAAGTCACATTCGTGAGACACTGACGAAGGTGAGGATCGATTAAGTCAGCACTTAATTGAATCAAGAACTGACGGTGAGGGAGTTTTTCGTTAACATAGTTAAAATTATAGAGGATGCAACTATTTACACCGGACTGGTCTAGCATTCCGTAGAATATTCGAAGATGCCATCTGTACGTTTTCCTCGTAGTCGAGTATCGGTGACAAAACTGGTCAAACGTATCCGTACCACCCTTTGTCCTGTTATAATCAAGGATGACTACAGGTTTGCCAGTTTCCTCATCGATCGTAGGAGATTGATTAAGCGATGACAGGACTAGAACTATTTTGTTTCCGCACATACGAAACCAACATTTTGTTTTCGTCAAACGCGAAATCAGCTGTTCCGGGGGGGGGGGCGTGACGTTTTAAAATATTCAGGAATTTCCCTTTTATTTTTTCGAATTGTTCCTATCATCGTCAACTCATATTCTTTTAATATTTTCTCAACCATGGGGACAGAAGTGAACCAATTACCTGTGGTCACGTTTCTTCTGCTCCCATGAATTGGCTCGGAAAGCACTCTAACGTAGTAGTCAGGAATACTCTCTAAAACAACAAGGACCGGGTTTAAAAATTAAAATTAAAAAATTCGGCCCATACAAAGTAACGAAAGTCAAAGGAAAAGAAAGATATGGTGTAGAAAAAATCCACGAACCAGGCCATAAAGACGAAGGACCTGTACACACTTCAAGTTCAGCCGACAACATGACACCGTGGACTGGCTTTGATGAAGACGCATCGTCGGGGACAGACGATAGTAGTCAGGATGGCCGAATGTAGGATAGGTATCAGATAGCGATTAGCGACAATAGACTAGAAAGTAAGCTAGGTTGGTTAGCGTAGGAGTTCAGGGGATGCGACCCCGAGCGGTCTTGCAGGGCCCAAGGACGACAGTCCGGTCACGGCGCTTGATGAAGCACGACCTCTCAATGCAATCTCAATGTATCGTTTTGTTCATAAAATATACGTCTTAAGTATCAATTGCTTCGTGTTCCACCTTCACTCCCACAATATTATATAAGGCAGGCGATATATCAAGCTCAGCGCAAAGGGCAGCACCGAGAGTAGCGATACATCTCGTATGCAGGAACAAGGCATTATACCTACGGTTCTCTTAGTTTTTTTGTTATTTGGAAGGCGATGTGCTCCGTCATTTTTTTTACATTCAAATGCCACATATACACAAACATTTTTCAAGAAGAATGTGCTGAATTCATTTTATCATTCATGATACTTTATTTCAATTTTCCAAGTAAGTAAATTGAATCTTCTCAGCAGATTAATCTATTATGCAAAAGATGATTTCAACGTTCCTTACGCTCCCTTATAATATTTACGTAGCTGATTTCATTTCATAAATTATAACAAGAGCTTTCAAATTATATGTTTTTCATCCCAAAATATTTGAATCAATATCATTAAAAATTATTACGAGGTTACCAAGTATTAATTGTTAATAGTTTATTTGGCATCTAAGCTATATCGATATAAGATTCTAAATCCTTCACTGTGATACACTGGATGTAATAAGATCTTTTAAGAATTTATTGGTATTTTTCAAGATTCATGCAAAATTTTTAGTTGGTTTAATTCATTTGCAGAGGCATGTTGTGAGATTTATGATTGTTTTTGAGTCGCTCAATCGCAAAGCCCACTGAAATCTGGCAAATGTTACAACATTATTTTTTATAATTGGAGTTTTTTAATACATAGCTCTCTCGCTTTCACACTCACACCCTCACTCACTCACTGTCTCTCTCTCTAGCCTACACACATGCTTCATACCTTGCTGTCACTTTATTATGAGTTGATTTTTTAGAATATTAAATTAATTCATTCTATAGCTTATGAGTCAATTACATCACACGGTTCTCTCTCTTGTACATGCTTTATGCCTTACTATAATTTTCTTACGAGTTGAAACTTCATTTTTTTGAATGACAAACTCTATAATTATTTTGTTATTCTTATTATTATTTAAAAAATCCTTAATAAGAGTTTTATTTCACTACTCACTATATGTACTTAGGATTAAATATATCTATATTTCCCACACTTGAATACAGCTATAAGAACTTTATCACTTTTATGTATGTTTTTTTTCTTCTAAACTACTCATAAAGAATTGAAGCAAATAATTTTCCCAGTAAAATGCAGCTTTTATATTTTATAAATTGTACGTTTTTGATTCAAGTGAAAAATGACAGATAACATTTTCATAGGCAACTTCTTCGTCACTCATATTATTATTTATCCTTTCCTTTCTTCATTATAAGAAGGTTTTCGTAGACTTTCTTGAAACTGCTTCTTATTTATTTAAACCAAAGGCATTTATGCTTGAGCCAATGAGATGGTATCATAAATGTTAGTTTGAAAAGAAAACCTTAGTTTCCGTGGTAATATAATCAACATTCACATTATTACAATATTCACCTTACTCCCCCAAATTAATATAACAGCCCTCGTTACGTGTTATAATAAGAGAAAAATATTTTTTAAAGGAGTTCCTTCTCCTTTTTTCATTCGCAGAGAGCAATATATGCATTTGTAGTCATAAAACAGAATTCTCCACTATACATATACGTATTACCATCTTTGCTAATAACCTTCCTTTCATATGCTCAAAATTTTCAAATATTAATGTTTTTTCATTGATCATGAAATTTTCATTGAAAGCCATTATCGAACAAACCACTGTTTTTTTTAATAAATATTTTAATTGAACTGTCTTTCAGTAGTGTCAATTGAGCAAGCTCTCCCAATAAACCGAACACATATTAAATAATTATGCATTATTATATATCCTCAGATTGTTATTAAACCATTCAAATCAACCGAGAATTCCCTAGCATTCAAAAAGAATAACAATTTCAAACACAAATCACTATAAATTAATGAGAAAAATATTCGAACATTATTATAAAATTCAGTGAAAACCATTAAATTAATCCCTGGAACCTGTCAAAATGTCCTGAAAAGGCCATGATTTTTATAAGAGAAAAGAAAAAAAAAAAAAAAGTTTTGAAACTTCCCTCAATGCATTAAAATCAATCGAGCATTCCCTCTAATTCAGAACGAACAACAATTTCAAATTCAAATCAGTATAAATTGATTAGAAAAATATTCGAATATTATTAAAAAATTCAATGAAAACCATTAAATTAATCCCTTTCTTAATTAATTCATTCATTAGTCCCATTAAAAATTACGAAAATCAATTCACAAATTTAAATTGGTATAAACTACTCATTTGGCAAAGTAGACTCCAACATTTCCTATTTTCTTTCCGATTTCCATGTTACACTGTTACAAATAATCAAACTTTAGCATTTTAAATTTTGTTTCTTTCTCAAATTCTGGGAGACTGTACCTTCCTCTCCTCAAGCACGCCCATGACTAATTTCGAGAATAAAGGGTAAGCATGTGTCAAGGGTCAGTTTACAATGACGTCTTTTTTTTTTTAAGGTAACTGTTGGAAATATTGAGTGCTTTAAGTGGACCTCTCTGAGATATTCTCGAAAATGTACAAAGAGAAGGAATTCCTGAAATACTGTGGAGGCCTTGATTTGTTCTGAGTAAATTGATTAGAAATATATTCGAACATTATTATTAAATTCAGTGAAAACCATTAAATTAATCCCTGGAACCTGTCAAAAATCATAAAAATGCTATTATTTTTATAAGTCGAAAAAAAAAGCTTTGAAACTGCCCTCAAAGCATTAAAATCACTCAAGAATTCCCTCTAATTCAAAAAGAATAACCATTTCAAATTCAAATCACTATAAATTGATTAAAAAAATATTCGAACCTCATTATAGAACTTTGTGGAAACTATTAAATTAATCCCTGGAACCTGTCAAAAAGTCCTAAAAATGCCATGATTTTTATAAGAATAAAAAAAAAAGCTCCGAAACTTCCCTCAAAGCATTAAAATCAATCGAGAATTCCCTCTAATTCAAAAAGAATAACAATTTCAAATTTAAATCACTATAAATTGATTGAAAAAATATTCGAACATCATTATAGAATTGAGTGAAAAACTATTAAATTAATATCTGGAACCTGTCAAATAGTCCTAAAAATTCCATGATTTTTATAAGAGGAAAAAAAAGCTTTGAAAATTCCCTCAAAGCATTAAAATCAATCGAGAATTCCCTCCAATTCAAAAAGAATAGCAATTGCAAATTCAAATCACTATAAATTGATTAGAAAAATATTCGAACATTATTATAAAATTCACTGAAAAACATTAAATTAATCCCTGGAACCTGTCAAAAAGTCCTAAAAATGCCATGATTTTTTCAGACAAAAAAAAAGTTTTGAAACTACCCTCAAAGCCTTAAAATCAGTCGAGAATTCCCTCTAATTCATAAGGAATAACAATTTCAAATTCAAATCACTATAAATTGATTAAAAAAATATTTCAACATTATTATAGAATTCAGTGATAACCATTAAAATAATCCCTGGAACCTGTCGAAAAGTCCTACAAATGCCATGATTTTTATAAGACGAAAAAAAAAGCTTTGAATCTTCCGTCAAACCATTAAAATCGATGGAGAATTCCCTCTAATTCAAGAAGAATAACAATTTCAAATTAAAATCACTATAAATCAATTTGAAAATATTCAAATATTATTATAAAATTCAGTGAAAACCATTAAATTAATCCCTTTCTTAATTAATTAATTCATCAGTCCCATTCAAAAGCACGCAAATCAATTCACAAATATAAATTGGAATAAACTACTCATCTGGCAAAGTCGACTCCAACATTTTCTATTTTCTTTCAGATTTTCATGTTACACTGTTACAAATAATCAATCTGAGTAAATTGATTAGAAAAATATTCGAACATCGTTATAGAATTTAGTGAAAACTACTAAATTAATCTCTGGGACCTGTCAAAAAGTCCTAAAGATTCCATGATTTTTATAAGACGAAAAAAAAACTTTGAAACTTTCCTTAATGCCTTAAAATCAATCGAGAATTTCCTCTAATTCAAAGAGAATAACAATTTCAAATTCAAATCAATATAAATTGATTAGAAAAATATTCGAACATTATTATAAAATTCAGTGAAAACCAATATATCACAGAGTTTTTTTCCACCCTTCGCATTGCTCTCGTGTAAGTTTATGCAGAAAAAGAATTGCACGGACGAGCAATGCGATGTAATCGCGTTGGAAGTGATGAGCGCTAAGCGTTCGAATAATGCGCTAAGCGTTTGAACAATGCGCTAAGCGTTTGAGCCACGCGCGAAGCGTTCATATAATTGCATGTTATCGAGCTTCAAATGCGAAATTCTATTTCTATTATCAAGAGGCGTTTGGTTGTCTGAATCGGTGTTAAAAATAGCTAATTTACAACGCATGAACAATTCCATTTTATTTCTAACGGGAAGGATCATTTGCGACTTTAAACAACTAAAAGTGATAATTACATTGTGAAAAAGATTACACAATTCACGCTTGGTGCCAAAGTCGATACTTTAATAAAATGGTCTCTCCATTATGTTGAGAAATTATGCAGTCACAGGATAGATGATATCAAAATGCAATGATGATGTAGAAATAAAAAAGTCGACTTTTATAGGGAAATTTCGTTTGCGCTATATTTGCCATATTTGAAAATTAAGGTTCAAACCATCGAAAACTGAAATTTAGTGATTTTGAATTATCTTTTGTTAAAGTTCCATCGGCTTTAACGAAAAATTCTCGTCACGTTTCTCATGAGAAAAAAAGGTTAAAAGCAAATTTTCAGACCTCATATAAACAAAATTTTCTTATTAAACATTTTATTGTACCTTGTGTTTTTTTCCAGAACTTTAATTTGTTTATTCGCAGATTGTAGTTTTCTTTCTCACGATTGAAACAAAACCTACGCGTCTTATCAAAAAATGATTATTAACAAACTCGTAGTTGTTTTTTTAGAATTCTCTCTTAAATCAGCGAAGACATGCCCTAGTGGAAATATTTTCTACGAAAATTTTAATGAATTTTTATTAAAATCTCTAAGAAATTTTACAAAAATACATATCAATAAATTTTTACGAAAATTTGTACGAATTTTTCTCTTATTGTAACACTTTATAATGATTATGAAAACCATATCGCGCCCAGTAAGAATTTATTGAATATCTGAGCCAATTCTTCATCGATTTGCATCAAAGTTTCTACAATTTTCAAATAAAGCAATCTCTATTTATTTCGTCTTGAAGGTTAAAGAAGATAAACCATTTTTCAAATTAGCGGAGCAGAGTTTCGTTTCGAAGAAATAAAAATATTTTCATTTCAAGAATTGTAATTATCTATTAACTAATGCATATATCTATGATATGTTTGTCGTATTATAGTGCATCCTGCAATTCTTTCTCCACATTTTTTAAATCCCTCACATGAAAATGTCTTCCTTTTGGCGAGAAAAGGATCCCCTATCTTTGCCAGATTTTAAAAATAATATTAAGAGGTCTTTATGGAGGCTTTTTGCCGGAAATTCAACTTTTAAAAGTTTTTTAATTTTAATTTTTACCATTTATACTATCAGATGTTGCAAAATACAGAAAATTCTTTATCAGGGTGCCAGGTGACGCTAAAACTTTATTTTCTATGGAAAAAAGGTAAGGTGAGTTTCAACACCCTTAATGTTGCAATTTTATGATAATGTAGAAATGAAAAAAAGTCGAATTCATCCCTAAAGTTTGTTTCGAATTATTTAACTTTTATGAAATATTACTAACTTTACTGAGTTGATAATTTCTTGTAAACCGATTGTCTGTGGTACCTCATTTTTTATGTTTAAATAGGAAAAAAGGTAATACAGTGAAGCATCCCATATTTCCTCGTCCTTGAAACTTAAGGATTCTTTATTTTCAAGACTGGAGGGGCCCTCTCCTCTACCGCGAGTGAGCTGGACATTTTGGTTAAGCGACGTTCATTGGCTGCCCCGTTCCTGTATCAATGCGCCATCTGTACGCAACTTTTTCAACTAAAATCGCGGGTCGACGTGAAATTAATAAATACTGACAATAACAATACAGATAAATACAACCGACATTCCTAGAACTGCTGGCCCACGCAGTTTCTTAGCTCAAGGGATGAGAGACGGTTGCGAATCTCGCCTCAGAAGAACCGCGGTCGCGAGTATTCACTCCAGTATATTGCGCAATATGATGCATTCCAAGTGGAAACGTTTCAGGCGGCCCCGATTTGCGCAGTTGAAAATGTCGTCGTCTGTTACCGCGGTAAAAGCTCATTTGCGTATCATGTATGCCAGTTGTATCCAGTGTTTTTGTTGACGTACGACAATTTGCCAACTAAAAATCAATATAATAGAATCAAACAGCGACTCAAATAGAGGATGAGCTAGAAAAGGTTTCGAGATGAGACAGATCACTTTTCTGTGACCAGTCACTAACACGCGTATTTTTTAAAGGGTGACTTGAAAAAGGGGTGCGATATTTGACAGATCATTCTTCTGTGATTAGTCACTAACACGCGTATTTTTTAAAGGGAGATTTGGAAAAGGGGTTTGATATGTGACAGATCGTTCTTCTGTGACCAGTCACTAACATGCGTATTTTTCAAAGGGTAATTTGGAAAAGGAATTCGATATGTGACAGATAACTCTTCCGTGAATAGCCACCGACATGTATTGTTCAGAAGGGAGAGCTAGAAAGGGTTTCCTGCTGTGACAGATCACTCTTCTGTGACCAGTCACTAACTAGTGTATTTTTTAAAGGGAGATTTGGAAAAGGTTTTCGAGATGTGACAGATCACTCCTCCGTGCCCAGCCACCGACAAGTATTTTTTTGGGGGATGAGATAGAAAAGGTTTCGAGATGTGACAGATCACTCTTCAGTGACCAGTCACTAACACGCGTATTTTTGAAAGGGTGACTTGGAAATGGGGTGCGATATTTACAGATCATTCTGCTGTGACCAGTCACTAACACGCGTATTTTTTAGGGGGTAATTTGGAAAAGGGTTTCGAGATGTGACAGAAAACTCTTCTGTGACCAGTCACCGTCAAGTCTTTTTTCGAAGGGAGAGCTAGAAATGGTTTCGAGATGTGGCAGATCACTCTTCTGTGACCATTCACAAACGCGAATATTTTTTAAATGGTGACTTGGAAAAGGGGTTTGATATGTGACAGAGCACTCTTCTGCGACCAGTCACTAACACCCGTATCCTTGAGAAGGTGACTTAGAAAAGGGGTTTGATATGTGACAATCATTCTTCTGTGACCAGTTACTAACAGGCGCATTTTTTGAAGGGAAATTTGAAAAAGGGTGCGAGATGGAACAGATAACTCTTCCGTGACCAGACACAGACAAGTATGTTTTTGAAGGGAGAGCTAGAAGAGGTTGCGAAATGTGACAGGTCGCTCTTCTGTGACCAGTCACTAACACGCGTATCCTTGAAAGGGTGACTTCGAAAAAGGGTTTGATATGTGACAAATTATTCTTCTGTGACCACTTACTAACAGGCGCATTTTTTAAAGGGAAGTTTGGAAAAGGGTGCGAGATGTGACAGAAAACTCTTCCGTGACCAGTCACCGACAAGTATTTTTTTGAAGGGAGAGCTAGAAAAGGTTTCGAGATGTGACAGGTCACTCTACTGTGACCAATCACTAACACGCTGACTGTTCAAAGGGTGATTTAAAAGGGTTTCGAGATGTGGCAGATCACCCTTCTGTGACTAGTCACTAGCAGGCGTATTTTTTAAAGGGAGACTTGGAAAAGGGGTTCGAGATGTGACAGATCACTATTCTGTGACCAGACACTTACACGCGCATTTTTTAAAGTGTGACTTGGAAAGGGGGTTCGAGATGTGACAGATAAGTCTTCTGTGACCATTCATCGACAAGTATTTTTTGAAGAGACAGCTAGAAAATATTTCCAGATGTGACAGATCACTCTTCTGAGACCAGCTACCTACACGCGTATTGTTTAAAGGGTGACTTGAAAAACGGGTTCGAGATGTAGCAGATCACTTCTCTGTGACTAATCACTAACACGAATATTTTCTGAAGGGTGATCACTATTCTGTGACCAGTCACTAAAACGCCTATTTTTTAAAGGAAGACTTGGAAAAGGGGTTCAAGATGTGAAAGATCACTCTCCTGTGACCAGTCACTAACACGCGTATTGCTTAAAGGGTGACTTTGAAAAGAGGTTCGATATGTGGCAGATCACTCCTCTGTGACCATTCATAGACAAGTATTTTTTGAAGAGAAAGCTAGAAAATATTTCGAGATGTAACAGATCACTCTTCTGTGACCAGCTACCAACAAGCGTATTTTCTAAAGGGTGACTTGAAAAAGGGGTTCGAGATGTGGCAGATCACTTCTCTGTGACTAATCACTAACACAAATATTTTCTGAAGGGTGATCACGATTCTGTGACCAGTCACTAAAACGCGTATTTTTTAAAGGGTAACATGGAAATGCGGTTCGAGATGTGACGGCTCACTCTTCTGTGACCAGTCACTAGCACGCGTATTTTTTAAAGGGAGACTTGGAAAAGGGGTTCGAGATGTGACAGAACACTCTTCCGTGACCAGTCACCGACAAGTATTTTTTTGAAGGGAGAGCTAGAAAAGGTTTCGAGATGTGACAGGTCACGCGCCTTTTGCTACTGCGCTTGCGTTCGGGCCGCGCACTGGTTCGCTGCAGTTGGCGCGCAATTCAAAATTGGAATTGAAATCAATTCTTGTAATGTAAATAAATAATTATTGAAAAATGCAGAAGAATGTATATAAATTGTACAACTTCTAATTTTGGACGAGAAAAAAATTTATAACACATATATTTATTACATAACAGTTTATTTTCTTTGACTTCCGAAGAATAACTTATTTTTCACAAAACATTTAATTTCAGAAGAAATGTGTTGAAAAAGTAATTCAAAATAATTGTTCATGACGTTTTTAATATTTTTTATGTATTCTCATAAGAATTCATTTTAATTCCAATTTTGAATTGCGCGCCAACTGCGGCCGACCATTGCGCCTCCCGAACGCAAGCATGATCCAATAGAATATTCTAAGATTACGTCACTCTCAGTCGGTAACGTCAAAATCTATAAAGCTTTACCACTAGGTGGAGTGCGAAGCATTGTTTAGATAGTAGTTTGACTAAAATTATTATTTTTTTACACGGAAGTAAATGAAAAGTCGTGATATAGCCTTGCTTTTCGGATAGAAAAGCCATTGCTTTAGTTATTGTTGCCAATTTGGAAAGTGTGCGTTTTGGAAATTCATCACGAAAAATCATAATGTGCCGTCACTGAGGTTATAACCTAAATTGCCGGCGACTAATAAGTTGTAAGACTTCGATTTGTTGAGAAAGGCATTTTTAACTGAAAATGCCACAAAATTGCGTCGTGGTAGTTTTCAAGAGTCTTTCCGGTGAAGTAGGATTATCCCTCTTTCGATTTCCGAATTTGAGTGGAAAAAATAAATCGGATGAATTGAAAATCATTGTTGATGAGAGACGAAGTGCCTGGACAAGAGCTTTAAAAAGTGATTTCTCTGAAAGTGAACTTAAAAATGGACGAATTTGTTCGAAACATTTTATTTCAGGTAAGTTAGAAACTGTATTTTAAAAGAGTATGTGATGACATAGAGATTTTAAAGTATAAAATACATTAAGCCGGTGAGCGCTGTACTCATAAATTGTGAAGTTTCTGTTATTAAGTTTTTTTCTTATACAACTTAGACACTTCATAATAAGTAAAATATTTCAGTATTTAAAGCTTACATTATTTATACGAAAGTAACGATTATTGTCTACGATTTTTAAAGCAGTTGTCAATTATAAATTACAATTTGCAGGTTTATACAGGGTAGCCGCTGGACCGGGAAATGACAAGGAATTTTTGGAGACCGGGAAAAATCGGGAGATGACAGTGAATTTATTTATTTCCCGGGAATTTTGCAAATCTTTAGAAGAAAAAATTTCCCAAGTTCGATTTCAACAGTTTTTAAAATAATTAGTTGATAATAATTATAATTATTGATGATAATTTTAATTATTGATAATAATTACCTTTTGCAATCATGATATCATTCACTTTACAATGCGTAATTCGAAAATTTTCTACTTTAAAAATTTTCCAATTTAGAATTTCATTTTTAAGCCTACATTTTTAATTTCAAGAATTTCCAAAATGCAGTCTTGAAGACTTAAACAACTAAAAATGAAAAGCGTTTGAAGTTGGAAATTTTGGATAACATTTTTTTTTATTTTATCAACTGTAAATATAAATGAATAAATTATTTTTAAAATTCAAAATTTTAGAATTTCCAGACATTGACATTAAAAATTAAACTGTTTCAATTCGAAAGTCTTAGTCATTAAAAAATGTAAACGTCCTATTGAAATTTTATAAACTAATTTTCAACTTCAAAATTTGAGAATTACCAGATTTTAACATTCAAATTTAAACTATTTTAATTCGAATGTCCTTTGTCATTAAAAAGTGCAAACGTCCGATTGAAACTTCATCAACTAATTTTCAACTTCAAAATAACTTCACAATATATTATGAAGTTATTTTGAATCGGACGTTTACATTTTTTAATGACTAAGACCTTCAAATTGAAACAGTTTAATTTTGAATGTTAAAATCTGGAAAATCACAAATTTTCAACTTCAAAATAACTTCATAATATATTATGAAGTTATTTTGAAGTTGAAAATTATTTTATAAAGTTTCAATCGGAAGTTTACATTTTTTAATGACTAACACTTTCGAATTGAAACAGTTTAATTTTTAATGTTGAAATCTGGAAATTTTCAAATTTTGAACTTTAAAATAACTTCATAATATATTATGAAGTTATTTTGAAGTTGAAAATTAGTTTATAAAGTTTCAATCGGACGTTCACAAAAAGACAAATTTTCTATGCAAAAAAGTTGATATTTCAACCAAAAAGTATGAAGTTTCAAGAAAAAAAATCATTTTCAACCAAATAGTTAAATTTTCAATTAAAAAAATTAATTTTTATCCCAAGAATTGATTTTCTACCAAAAAATATTTTTTATATGAAAACAAATTGTTGAATGTTCAACTAAATAGTTAAATTTTAAATTAAAAACATTAATTTTTATCCCAAAAATTGCTTTTCTACCAAACAATTTTTTTTTTATTTGGAATTTTTTTTTTTTATTTTCAACTACAAAACATGAATTTTTAACCAAAAAAAGAATAAGAAAATTTTCATTAAAAAACAATAATCTTAAATTTGGACAAGGGAATTTTTTACAAAAGAGGCAAATTTTCAACAACAAAAATTGAATTTTCGACCAAATAGATGAATTTTCTACTAAATTGATGAATTTTCAAAACAAAAAAAACGAATTTTCTATGCAAAAAAAGTTGATATTTCAACTCAAAAGTATAAAGTTTCAAGAAAAAAATTCATTTTCAACTAAATAGATCAATTTTAAATAAAAAAAATTAATTTTTATCACAAAAATTGATTTTCTACCAAAAAATATATTTTCATTTGAAAACAAATAGTTGAATTTTCAACTACAAAACATTGATTTAAAAAAAAATAGAATAGTTGAATTTTCATTAAAAAATAATAATCTTAAATTTAGACATGGGAATTTTTTACAAAACAGGTGAATTTTCAAACAGAAAATATGAATTTTCAACCACAAAAATTGAATTTTTGACCAAATTGTTGAATTTTCTACGAAATAGTTAATTTTTAGTTGAAAATGTGTTTGTAACTCAAAAAATAAATTCTTAACCAAATAAATAGATTTTTAACCAAGAAGATTCATTTTCTACCAACAAATACAATTTAAAAAAATAGAAGTTTTAAATTTTCAGTTGAAAAAATTAATTTCCAACCAGAAAAGAAAACGAATTTTTAACTAAATTGTTTAAAAAAATGGAGTAGTTATATTTTCAATTTAAAAAAGTAATTTTCTACAAAAAATGAAATTTCAACAAATAGTTAAATTTTGTACCAAAATGGTTGAATTTTTAACCCGAAAGGACGATTTTTTAACAAAAACAGTTGAATTTTTTTCAGAAAATGAATTTTCAACAAAATTGTTGAATTTCCTACGAAGTAGATTATTTTTCCCGCCAAATAGTTGAATTTTCCACCTAGAAAATAAATTTTCAACGAAGAAGTTTAATTGTCGACTGAAAAAGACGAATTTTCAACAAAATACATGAATTTTCAACTAGAAAAGTTAATTTTTAAACCAAATAGTTCACTTTTAATTTAAAAAAATTAATTTTTACTCAGAAAAGAAAATTTCAACAAAATGAATAAATTTTTAACCTAAATAGTTGACTTTTCAACCTAGAAGATTAATTTTCTACCAAAAAAGATGAATTTTCAACGAACTAAAATCAATTTTCCAGAAAATAGTTGAATTTTTAAACAGAAAAAAACAGTTTTTTACCCAAAGCTGAAATAGTTACATTTTTTTTTGAAACAAATAATTTTTAACAAACAATAAACGAATCTTCTACAAAGCAGTGGAATTTTGATGAAAAAAAAAGAAATTTCTATACCAAATATTTGAATTTTCAACCCTTACGTGTAAAGTTTCAACAAAAAAGTTAATTTTTCAATCGAATAGTTCAATTTTAATTTTAAAAAAATAGTTTTTAACCCAAAACAGAAATTTTAAACTAAATTTGCAACAAAAAGGTTTAATTTTCAACCAAGAAGGGTAATTTTCTAAAAAAAAAAATAAATAATTTAAAACAAACTACATCAATTTTGAACCAAATAGTTGAATTTCGAAACTAAAAAAATATTTTTCAACATAAAGTGTTATAGTTATATTTTCATTAGGAAAAAATAATTTTGAAGTTTAAAAAACTAATTTTCTACAAAACATTCGAATTTTCTACCAAATTTTTGAATTTTCAACAATAAAAAATTAATTTTTAACAAAAAATATAATAGTTAAATTTTCATTAAAAAACAATAATCTTAAATTTAGACAAGTGAATTTTTTACAGAACAGACGAATTTTCAACAACAAAAATTGAATTTTCGGCCAAATAGTTGAATTTTCTACTAAATTGTTGATTTTTCAAAATAAAAAGACAAATTTTCTATGCAAAAAAGTTGATATTTCAACCAAAAAGTATGAAGTTTCAAGAAAAAAAATCATTTTCATCGTAAAGTACAAATCCGGGATTTACCACTGATCTCCTCAACCTACAGTGACCCGCTAGGGTGGAGCATTTTCGTAATTTTAGAAATTTTCTTAATTTTCGACATTTTGAGCAATTTAAGAATTTTTCACGGTTTAGAAATTTTGAACATTTTAGAAATTATAGAAAATTTGGGAAATTTTATGAATTTAACAAATTTGAGATGTTTCGATAATTTTAGAAATTTGGTTAATTTTAAAAATAAAAACGATATTTTAGAAAACCTGGAAATTTTAGAATTTGTCATAATTTTAGGAATTTTGGAAATTGGAGACATTTTTCGTAATTTTATACATTTTGAAAATTTCAGATGTTTTAGATATTTTGGTAATTTTAAACAGTTTAGATATGTTGATAATTTCACAAATTTTAATAATTTTTTAACTTTAAAATTTGTTTAGATATTTTAGAAAACCTGGAAATTTTAGAATTTGTCATAATTTTAGAAATTTTGGAAATTGGAGACGTTTTTTGTAATTTTATCAATTTTGAAAATTTCAGATGTTTTAGATATTTTGGTCATTTTAAACAGTTTAGATATGTTGATAATTTTACAAATTTTAATAATTTTTCAAGTTTAAAATTTGTTTAGATATTTTAGAAAACTTGGAACTTTTAGAATTTGTCATAATTTTAGAAATTTTGTAAATTGGAGACATTTTTTGTAATTTTATGAATTTTGAAAATTTCAGATGTTTTAGATATTTTGGTAATTTTATCAATTTTGGTAATTTTATAAATATTGAAAATTTTTATGTATTTTAGTATATTGGAAATTTTATAAATTTTAGTAATTTTATAAATTTTGGTAATTTAAGAAATCTGAGTAATTTTAGAAATTGTTATAATTTATAAATTTTGAACAGTTTAAAAATTGTAATAATTTTTTAAGTTTGCGTCATTTTAAAAATATTAGAAATACGGATAATTTTATACATTTTAAAAATTTCAGACATTTTTATGATTTTAGAAATTTTGACGTTTGTTTAAATTTGGAACATTTTAAAATTTGTAGAGATTTCAATAATTTTATAAATTTTGAAAATTATAGGTATTTTAGATATTTTGGTAATTTTATAAATTTTGGTAATTTCAAAAATTATCATAATTTTATAAATTTTGGTAATTTCAAAAATTGTCAGAATTGTCGAAATTTTGAACAGTTTAAGAATTGAGTAAATTTTAGAAATTTTAAACCCTTTAGAAATTATAGGGAATTTGGGAAATTTCAAAAATTTTGGTAATTTTATAAATTTAAAAAATTTAAGACGTTTTTATAATTTTAGAAATGTTGATAATTTTATAAATTTGGAACATTTTAGAAATTTTAGAAATTTTGATAATTTTAGAAATTTTGACAATCTTAAAAATAATAGAGATTTACATTTTTTTAGATATCTTGATAATTTTACAAATTTTAATCATTTTTGAGGTTTAAATTTTTTTTAGATATTTTAGAAAACTTGGAAATTTTAGAAATTGTCCTAATTTTAGAAATTTTGTAAATTGGAGACATTTTTTGTAATTTGATAAATTTTGAAAATTTCAGATATTTTATACATTTTGGTTGTTTTAAACAAATTAGATATGCTGATAATTTTACAAGTTATAATAATTTTGGAAATTTTTAGATATTTTAGAAATTTTTGAAATTTTGCTGATTTTGAAAATTTTAGATATGTTGATCATTTTACAAATTTTAATGATTTTTGAAATTTTAGATATTTTAGAAATTTTTCAACTTTTGGTCATTTTAAGAATTTGAGACTTTTTTGTAATTTTATAAATTTTTGTCAATTTTATAAATTTTATCAATTTTGGTAATTTTATAAATTTTGTTAATTTTTGAAATTGTTATAATTCAGAAATTTTGAACAATTTAGAAATTTTAATATTTTTCTAAGTTTGCGCCATTTTGAAAATTTAAGAAATTTGAATAATTTACCAAATTTAAGCGATTGTGAAAAGTTTGATAATCGTAAAATACAAATCCGGGATTTACCACTGATCTCCTCAACCCCACTGTGACCCGCTGGGGTGGAGCATTTTCGTAATTTTAGAAATTTTCATAATTTTCGACATTTTGAATAGTTTAAGACTTTTTTACGGTTTAGAAATTTAGAACATTTTAGAAATTATAGAAAATTTGGGAAATTTTATGAATTTTAAAAATTTGAGACGGTTCGATAATTTTAGAAATTTGGTTAATTTTAAAAATAAAAACGATTTTTATATATGCATATGTTCAATATATATTATATATATTGAAAGAAAAAGTTTCAAAGCGAGAAAATGTAATTTTTTATGGATTATCAGCGGTGAAAAGGGAAAAAATGTTTATTTTAAGGAGAGTATTTTTAATATTTATATACTAGATTTTTTTATATAATTTGCCACTCAAATTTTCATTTTATTTTCATAGAATTTAGAAAAGACACTTAAAAATTACTTCTTAGTGTCTTAAGGAGTGAGTTTTGGTGAAGTTGGAGATAAATTAAATTTTTCAGCTTTCTTCTTTTTAAAATTCAAGGACTTACTGAATTTTTAACAATTTGAGGTACTTTAACGTTCGTGCCCTACCTCTAAACATTTTTTTTTAAATCTCAAAAAATCAGGACAATTTTTTCCACCAAAAGACACGACATGAAAGGGTGAGACTTTAAAAAATCAGAAAAATAATTTTTTTAGATCACCCTAAACCTTACTTAACGGAAAATTAATTTTTTTAATTTTGTCCACTTTTCACTTAGTGCGGCAATAGTTTATGCAAGTTAACAAACCTAATTGCTTAGACAAATTGTTATTGTTCAAAATTATCTTCTCCTACATTGATTCTAAGTAGTTGTAGTTTTTTTCTGAAATTTTTAGCTTATAGTCCACTTATTATAAATAATAAAAAATTGTTTGGACAATTAATTTTGTTAACTCTAATTAATCGTTTACTTCACCCCAATTGAACATTGGACAAAAAGTGAAAATTTTTTGTAAAAATTCTAATTTTCTAGCATTATTCTAATAGAATTTTATTATCGATAATAAATTGTTTTAAAAATTATGTTTTTCAACATTAATCAATTATGACCTCACTTTAATTGAAAATTGAACAAAAAGTATTTTTTTTTAGAAAAAACCGCGACTATTGACTGTAAATATCTAATTATCAGTATAAAGTAGTATTTTATGTATTAGAAACAATTTGAATATAAAAAACAGCAAAAAATCATAATAAACGCTAAAAACTCGCAAAACCCATTTTTTCACTTATGGGGTTTTCAGCCAGTATTGACGATTCTGAATAAAATTTACAAAAATGTCTTGTTTTCTTGTGGGAAATACGTGTTAAACTTCATGAGGCTTGAGCTACATCTGAATACATTTTTCTTAAACAAAAAAATGGATTTATTTTTTTGTGGATTCGAACAAATTTTTAGGCGATATGCATGAAAATTTGAGGAAAAAAATGTCGGCGACCCTACTGTTCATACAAGGTGTCTAGCCTTATTGCAAAAAAAATTCCAGGACTTTTCCAGGTTTTCCAGAACAAAAAAATGAATTCTTCAAGGTACCTTTTTTACAGTGAAAATATAATTTTCATGAAACATTCCTCAAAAATCTGATTTTTGGGTCGAAACCCCATTTCTTGGTGATTCTTCTTTTATGACGGTGAAAAATCACGATACTACAATCGAAAATATTTTGAACTTTCTCATTTTTTAGGCTTTAACAAAAATTAAAAAAAGTATATAATTGGTTGGAATGTGACTGAGTTATCTATTTTTAAGCCAATTTATATTTAATTTCTAATTAAATAATTAAATTTTTAACCAAATAATTGAGTTTCTAACTCACAAAGATGAATGTTGAACCAATAATTGGATTTTTAGAAGAGAGCTTCATTCTTAACAAAAAGAGTGAATTTTAAATCTAAAAGAAAGAATTTTTTGTCCAAATAGACAAATTTTCAACAAAACAGTTGGATTTTCAACTAAACAAGACAAATTTTCAGCAGAGATGCAATTTCAATTAAAATTAAATTCAAATTTTTCAATCAAAAATATGAATTATCAATGAATAAAGCTTTTTCATACAAGAGAGAAAAAAAATTGGATCAAAATTGTTAAATTTTCAAGCCAAAGAAAATTTTTTCGTAAAAAAGTTGCATTTCCAACCCGAAAATATGAATTTTAAACAAAAAGATTAGTTTTCTACCAATAAAGACGAATTTTTAACTAAAAAGTTCAATCTTCAACAAAAAATGGAAGTTAAATTTTCAGGTAAAAAATTAATTCTAAATAAAAAAATAACGAATTTCAAGTAAAATAATTCCATTTTCAACCTAAGAGATGAATCTTCAAACAAAAAATTCTTTTTTAACAAATTGGTTCTCAAAAAATTAATTTCCAACCAAAAAAAAAACAATATTTCAGTCCATTTTGAACCCAAGAGATGAATTTTCAAACAAAAAAATTATTTCTTATCAAAGTGGTTCAACTTTTACCGACTCATACATTCCGAAAAATAAAATTCCCAACATTGTGAAATTACCGAATTGGAAATTTCCCGAATAGTAAAATTCCCTAATTGCAAATTTCCCGAATAATAAAATTCCCGAATAATAGAATTCCTGAATTGGAAAATTGCCGAATAATAAAATTACCAAATTATAAAATTTCCGAATAATCAAATTCCCTAATTGGAAAATTCCCGTAATAAAAATATTCGAAATAAAAAATTTCCGACAATTAAAAATCTCTCAATTAGAAAATTCGGCAAAACTAAAAAATTTCGAAAAATAAAATTCCCGACACTGTAAAAGTCACAAATTATAAAATTCTCGAACATAAACAATTAAAAATTGTTTATATATGAAAAAATGTATTTTGATAAAATTTTTATGGTTATAATTTCATTAATTTTATAAATTTCGAAAAATTCTAATTTTGGGAATTCTTTATTTCGAGTAGTTTCTTTTTCGGGAATTTCCCCATGTCGGGATTTTTTTTTTTTTTCTAATCATCAGTCGATTTTTTATAAAAACTTTCAGAATGTATCATTAAAAAAATAATAATAATTACAAAAATTACATAAATCGCGAAAAATAAAATTCCCGCAAGAAAATTCTCGAATTATAAAATATCCGACACTGTAAAATTAAAAAAAAATAGGAAAATCCCGAATTTAAACCTTAAAGAAAATTATTTAGTGAAAATTATTTATTTATTAAAAATACTTTAATGAAATATCCAAACAACAATATAAAAAATATTAAACAATACAAAAATGTCTTTGATCAGAATATTTTACTATTTTGTTTTTAATAAAATTTGTGAATATTAAACTGTCGGTAATTTTCTAATATTAATAAATTATTGAATTTTATATTATAATTTTAAGTTAATTTAGAACTATCAACCTTTAATTTATTATCAATATTGAATTTAAAATTTTATAATTTCCTCATCAAGTAAACAAATTTTTTTTACACTTATTATTATCATTTAATTATAAAATATAAACTAAAGATGTGAAAAACACCGTAAATAACTTTTAAAAAATCAGTAAAATGAGCAAGTAAATTCTCAATAATTTTTTTTTTCATTTATTTCGTTGAACAGCGATCGTTAAACTGTTGTAATAAGAAAATGTTTGGATTGAATTTGCTTTTCATTTACTATATAAAATGCAACAAATTGAAAAGGCTTACTCAAGAACTTTGAAGCTGATATTTGAATTCAAACTTGTTTTCTTTACAATTTGCATAATTTTTCGATTTAGTTTGCAAATTTTTTAATCTGTGCAAGAGCTTGCTCATCTTGAAAAAACTGATTAAATATTCATTAGTCTGACAAAAAAACTATTTTTAGCTATCATAGACAATTAAATTTTAAGAAGAGTTTTGACCTTAGATTTACTCTAACTTTTGCGGTGAATAACCGCAAAAAATCTAGAAGCAAGATTTAATATAAAAAAAGAGACAATACATAAAATTAATTATGTTAAAAAAATTAGAAAATGTTAAAAATTATTTTAGGTTGTAAATCTAATTTTCAATTTAATTTATAAAATTCCCGAATCTAGGCAATTAAAAATTGTTTTAATGTTGAAATAATAAATAAAATATAAAAATATGTTCCTCAAATAAATTTTTTGAACACTAATGAAATTATAATTATTCGTAAATAAATAATTTAAATAAAATTGCATTTAAATAACATTTTTTTGAAGAATTTAAATAATCATTTAATTTAAACTAAATTACGTTTAATTCTTATATCGATAGTAGATAAATTTTTAGTAATAAAATTAAGTGTTCGAAACTTCACTATTTCAAACGTGAAAATTATATAAATTAAATATTTCAAACTCAAAGTTTAAAAGAAAGATAAAAAATTCCCTCTTTCAATTGAAAAAAAAAAATTATAAACCAAAAATCCCTTTCCTACAACTTAATCAAAAATGTTAAAAATGTTCCTCTTCCGATTCAAAAAAAAACATCTATTAGTTTCAAAAAAGCGCGCCATTTACAGCCAATGAGACTGCCGATGCAACGCATGCGCAGTGCAGTTGGGGAGCGGAATCGGGAGCACTGTTCTTAATACTCTCTTATTAAAGTTATGACAGCAAGACTGGAGGAAGAAATGAGGATAAGGGAAATGAAAACTTATCAACCGGAGGAGATTTTAATGCAAACACGAGTAAGAAAGGAACAATATATGGAGGGCTAGAAGAATAAGTCAGAAGGGCATCTAAAGTTGTGGTATCCAATACACTTATTTTCTCCTCATTTCTCCTCGCTTCTCCTACTTTATCTCCCTTGATTTCCCCTAACTTTTCAAACTTTTGCTCCTCTCATTTCCCTTCACTTTCCCACCCCTCATATCCTCCGGTTTCCCCAAATTTCCCCCTCCCCATTTCCCCTTACTTCCCCTTCTTCGAAAAAAGTACGATGGACGGATGTCTAGATGGGCGCACAGTGGGACCAAACGCATATTTTTCGTTAAAAAAAGTCTACAGCCTTCAATTTTAACCCGATTTACGATTTTGATTTAAATTAAAGTGAACTAAATTTCAAAGAGCACCTTGGTAATATATTTTGCATTTTAATTTGTTTATTTATTATGCGTTTACTCAAAGTACGAGAAAATTGAGATTTTGCAAATAATTATTATTTAATCTTCAACAACGGTTTGCATATAATGAAAATCATCTTGAATCAACGCAAGAGTACTCCCAGAATACAAATGATTTGGTTATTGTATCTTTTAATTATTATAAACAAATTAAATTAACAAATAGTTAAATATCGTAATTTTGGTTAAAAAACATTTGTTCTCAGCTAAAAATGCTCTAAATTATTGTAAGAGTAATTGTTAGTCCGAATATCTATAAATTATTATCAATCAAAATTTTTATGAACAATTTTTTTCAAAAATGTGGAATTTGTGGTTTTTTCAACTGCGGTTTTCCTTTTGTCGTCTGAATTGATGCAGATATTCTTCAAAATAATATATGTTCAATTATATTTGTAAAAATAAGACAATTGTTGATTTTTTAAACGAATGAAATAAATAAATATAAAACTTTGGCACTTCGGCCTGGAAAATAATTTTTTTCACCACCACTGCCTTACATTTTTTTCAAAGAGATTTACAATCACTATTTTTATGTAAAATTAACAATAAGCAATTGTTATTACTTATTGTTATTATTTAATTTCAAATATCACGAAATTTTCATATATTCAAAAATATTGTAATTTTTCTTGAAAAAAATAAAATAAAAACAATACTTTCATCTATTTTATGCATAAAAGAATTATTTAATACTTTTGAAAATGCTATGATATTCAAATTTCGCGGTTATGTGGGACTTGAGTTTGTCCTTCGAGACAAGAGGTGGCGCTGAAAATCGTGTACGCAAAAATACATTAGACTCTTATGGCAACTTCCACCAGTGTAGTGCTCCCAATTTGGCTCCCCAATTGAACTGCGCATGCGTCGCACAGCAGCCTCATTGGATGTTGATCGCGCGCTTATTTGAAATGATTAAATATGCAAATTAATTTTTTACAACATATAATTATCATTAAGTACAAACAAATATTATGAATTATTTAAAATTTACTTTGGTGAAAAAAGGCTTCCTTCTTTTTGAATTTAAAATCAATAATTAATTTTTAAATAGTAATATCAAATCATTAATTTATCTTTCACTCTAAAAGACAATTTTGCGATCGCAAAATTAATCTAATTGAGTCCATAATGATGATTCATCTTGGAAAATTGATTTGCACATTTCATAACTTCAAAAAAACGCGCCATATACAGCCAATGAGACTGTTGATTCGACGCATGCGCAGTACATTTGCGGGCCAAATTGGGAGTAGAGTTCTGAGTCGGTTATATTACTTTGAGAACGGTAACGAGAATAAGAATATAACCGGTGGATAAATTCTTTGACAATTTATGAGAACGATCCAAAGTCAACATAACCTCAAATTTCAACTCAATTGTTGATAAATTGGCGGTAAATTCAAATTTATATAGTTTATAACACCAAATTTTGATATTGTAATGACAAAACTTTTTCTATTTATTTTTCTTTATTTATAAATATATTTATATGATGAAAAAACATATATGTAGTTTTGTAAATGACGTAAACAATAAAAATATTGTTAAAAATCACAAATTCTTAAATTTTCTCAAATTATTTTAAATTCTCCTAAATTCTGTTATATTCTCCGTCATATTACCCGAACTTAAATTCTCGAGAATTTAAGAACTCTAATTGGGAGCACTGCACCAGTGCCATGACGAGTGGATTCTGACTTCATTTTATTGCAAGTTAAAAGATTTTGGTCACTGTTATCATTATTTTTCTCGTCTGTTTAGTTTATTCAAAAATGGATAAGTTTTGGTTTAATAATGGTGAATAAGTGAATAGTTTAAAAGGATCTGGAAAAGCGTCCTTCAAAAAAGTGAGGTTAAGTAAAATGTATTTTCAGAAAAATTATACATCTTCGAGGCTTATAGTGCTTGTGACTTGACTCACTGCAAAGATTTCAGAGGGTAATGATGCACATTTTGCTCTATAATTCGAATTATATAGTATTGCATTCGGGAAAATTTAATGAAGAAACGAAAACCATTGACATTAGTCATTCTTGAAAGGATGATATCACATATGAAATGTGACAGTTTTTAAGGTTATGTTGAAAATCCGATGTTTTCCACTGCGCATGCACAAGGAGCGCGGGACTATTCAAAATGATATAATATACACTCGCAATTTTAGGTTAATATTATTTTTTTCTGGAAGCTTGGTATTTCTATAATTCAATCTAATTTCATTTGATTACAATTAAAAAATGGTTGTTAATATTTAGCTGTATGACTATTCATACTAATTATTGATTTAAAATAGGCTCTCCAGAAGGCAGTCATTGGCTGCAAAGACTTCCGATGGCAGTCACTAGACTAGGTCAAACAGGCCCTCATAAATCTTGTCGTTGACTGGCCCATAATCCTTTACGGTGAATCACAGTTTGAAGTGAAAAAATGAAATGTATTGTGAATTCAAGTAAAAAAAAATGCACACCCTTCGGGTTGAACAATGAGCCGCAACGAGCCGTGACCGTCACGACCGTAACCCTTTCCAGGGTTCCTATTAACCGAAGAAAAAAATTGGTAGCAGCCATGCACGTGTCGTGGCCTCAACATCACTGAACCCTCAGTGAGTAATTATATATTACTGAAGATTATGAACATTTTTATGGTATACATACAGTTTAATTCATATTATTGTATGTAGCAACGTGTTTCATATATAGGTAAAAATATTTGTCTTAAATAAATTTGTTAATATGACAATTGTTAGAGCAAAGTATCAACGATGAATACCGCTTCAAAGTAATATAGCTGTTGTTACTACGGGTGTATTTTATTTGTGCTCATTAAAAGCTTTTATTTGACTCATCATGTATTTTTACATTCCCATCAATGAGAAGATATTGGTTTTATGCGAAAAGATACTTTTGTGGATTTCATCAAATACCGACATTTTAAGACACCCTGAGTCAATAAAATAGTTTTATCATCGGTGTCTGTTGTTTTCGTTGTTTCTTTGGGGTCTGACGTTTCATTTGATAATAACTGAGGAATCTGATGATTTTAGCTTCGTGAAAGTTTCTTCCTCACGAAATATTTCTTCTCTAATAGCACGGAACGTTCCTGGTACGTTCTCGGAACTTTTCGTGAGAACTGTCAGAACATTCCAGAAACATTCCCGGAACGTGTAAGATGTCCGCCGCTTGGGATCGTTCCAGTAATGCTCCACTGGAACGTTCCAAACATGAATAACCGTAATTGTTATTATTATCAATAAGTATTAAGTAAACCGTCAGTGATAGGTCAAAATCGATGTCAGTTCATGATTCGGATATCATATTATAGTGCAGTGTATGCGGTACTCGAAACTTAAAAATGACATCCATTTTTACCTATCTCTTACGGTTTATGAGATGATTGTGTTTGTATGTATGCATGTATATTTATTGCCTCTAAGAATACAACATTCCGTGGCAAGGGAAGGCCACTATTAGAAAAACGATAAAATTGAGATAAATATCAAAATGAAAGACAAGTTATAATATCGTATGCACAGTAGGTTGTTATTTCATATTGGTTGAGTTCGGGCAGTGTACTATTCAAATAGAGAGAAAGCTCTAATTTTTAAACATGTAATTATAAAGTTGTATATCAAGCAAAGCATTCCAGAGTTTATATGTATTTCACAATAAAAAGTGAAGATTTTTGTCGGTTATCATACCAATGTTACGGAAGTAATGGTTTCTAATCGGCGAGTAGATTGGACATTTGGCGAGGATGTGTAAGAGATCTTCATTTTCTCTTCGATTACATAACTGGCAAATCTGTTGTGGATGGATTACAGTTGTTCCAGATTTAGAGGTCAACCTAATGGTAAATCTGGAGGAAGTTCTTAATTGAGAGAAAATGCGCTTGAAAAGGAAAGGAGTTTTGAATTGCAGATATTGATGGTAGATCCATAAGACTGTGACTTATGTGCGCTCCCTCCAAACATCTAATAAGTTGACTTACCAGTTATATTCAACATTTTTGCTGTTTTCTGTTTCGGCTAGTTTTAGCATACAAAGTTTACGATAGCGCGAGTCTTCCATATCGAAAATCTTTGCCGCCCAATTCAGCGCCATTTTTAATATTTGGTATGACTCACAGGGTAGACGTAGTTCCAATCTGACAACGAAGTCAGGCGTATTTTTGGGTTAATCTCCCTTGAGCAAGAATCATATAATCTTCAGGAATTTTAAAACAATAATGGTAGAAGACTGTCCACCAGATTTATCAAACCTTCTTTGTAATGTAAATTTTTCAACGACCTTTCAACTCACCATTAATATTTATAAGCAGCATTTGAATCTTGTAAGATTTTTAACATTGCATTTTCTCGCATCAGAATAAAATAATTCTAGATTTATATTTATTTCTTTATTTCAAAGAAAAAAGATGGCTTTCTAACAATGTAATTCAACTGTTAACAAAATAATTGAATTTCAACAAAATAGTCAAATTTTAAAACGAAAAAATTGAATTTCAACCAAAAAAATTTGCTTATTTAAGTAAATAGTGGAACTTTAAAGCAAAAAAGATGAAATTTAACAAAAAATAGTTTAAATTTCAACCAAATAGTTAATTTTTCAACAAAATGGTCGAATTTTAAAACAAAAAAATTAAATTTCAACCAAAAACAGTTGCGTATTTAAGTAAATAGTTGGACTTTAAAGTAAAAAAGATGAATTTTCAAAAAAATAGTTTGACTTTCAACCAAATAGTTAATTTTTTGACAAAATGGTCTGATTTTGATTAAAAAATGATTGAAATCTGACGAAAAACTGTTGCATTTAAAACCAAATAATTAAATTTTGAAATCAAAAACACGAATTTTTCAGAAGAGAGTGTAATTTTCCATCCGGAAAGTTAAATTCTTGACTAAAAGATGAATTGTCGAAGAAAAATGAAATAGCTTATATTTCAATTTGAAAAGTCCAGTTTTTAATATGGAGTTTCAATCGTAACGATTAATATTCTACCACGAATGGAATAGTTATATTTTCAGTGAAAAAAAATGAACAAAAAAAACGAATCGAAAAAAACTTTAATCCGCGGGTCTGGTCTAAATAATAATAATAATTCATCATTATTATATTTACATGAGAAGTTTATCACTCTTAAAATCTACATTATACTACCAGATTTTTGAACACAAAATTTAGAAGTTTTTAAAATAATTTCGAAAGGTTTCAAGCTGATGAGGATATTTTCTTAAGATTTCAAGAAGAACGTCACATGATTTTTCATTTCAGACACTTTATTTTAGAAGAATATCTTGTTTTTCGTTGGCACTTAACGCCACTGTGTCCACGCCAGCACCAAACGAGATGGGAAAGTTTAGACTGCTGACCGCAGATTGGAGAGTATAGCATTCAGGTACCGATTCGACAAGATTTCAAAATATCCTAAAGATTTTCAAGATTGTCAAGAATGAATTGGCGGGATATAAGACCAATTTTGTTAATTTTGCAGAAAATTTTCAAAATTTTCGAAAAAATATGAATTATTTTTAATGATACTCAAAAGTTGAAATAGAATAGCAAATAATTCGAAATTTAGAAATATTTCACAAAACGAAAAAAAATATGTAGATTTTTCAAGATTTTGAAATAAAATGTTAACGTTTTTCAAAGACTTTCGAAGTAAAATTAATCTTAAAGGAATATTAAAAAAGATTTTGAAAGATTACGAAAGATTTTCAGAATTATCAAAAACGCATCGGTAAGATTTTAAATCAATGTCAGGATGACTCTAGTCAGTTTAAAAGATATTTCGAAATTTGAGAATTTTTGCACAAGGGAAACTCTTATACTCTTCTTCTCCCTTTTGTCGTGCAACTGTATTTAATAAGACGATTAATCTGATTTTTGAAAACATATTTCTCTGGTCGAAAATCTTTTTGTTTAATATTACTACGCAAGTTGACTTTTTTGAGTCTAGCGTGTTCAAAACCGCAAATCTTGCCAATGTTTCGTGAACCCCAGTTCGTGAATTGGAGTTAACTTCTTTAGGGATAACTTGAAACATTCAAACCCAAATGAATTCTAAACAAAAAAAGTTTGCTTCCTTGAAAAAAAGAATACAACATATCAAATTTATCTTGCACACTGCTTCAAAAAAACTATTAAAACATCACCATTTACTATCAAACGCCATCAGATTTGAGATTTGGTCTACATTGGACGGCATATTATTTGACCAAGCTCAACGGAATAAAGATCTTTCCACTTAGAAACAAAAAATAAAATTTGAGCAATGGCATGATGTCAGCCTTATCTAAGGGATATAATTTTGCAGAAGCTCCCTACAAAATCCCGAAAGTAGGATTCGTCAGTAATTTGAAATCAACAATATATACCCCTCTACCCGAAAAAGCTATTGACATATGGCATAGGATGGCCAGCATCTCACCCAAAGTCCAACTGGAAGACAAAATCTGTCGAAGAAGTCGCTTCTATCTTCTTTGGAGAGACTCCTTCATTAATATAATGTCCTGAGTGCATATCTGAGTCACGTTTACCCATGTATAGATCTTTCCAGTGTCATGATATCAAATGCCACTTATATCCATACGCTCATGGTCTCCGAGAACGTTAGTCATCTATCCTCGCTTCAGATTGATCTTGGCACACTTGTGCGATCCAAAGGCCATACCAATCTCTCCTGTGTGATAGTGACACAAGTGTAATGTAAAATAGTAGAATGCTCATGATGCCGCCCTGACAGACGCCCTTCTAAAAGGTGTTCCAGGTGGAAACGTTAAATATAGTCTATATATGGGGGACAAGGCAATCACATTTTTCATTTATTTTATACATTCTTCAGTAAAGAAAAAATGAATAATATAAGCGTTTTGTCCCATATATATACAAACCATACTAAACTCTTTAACCTGGGGACGCTGTTCGTCGTCACAAAATAATTTCCAGATCAGATAGTAATTTTTGTATCCCTATGTGCTCTATTCACCTCTTCGGCAGTAATTAATGGACATTCCACTTTAGGCGTTATGAGGTTTCCGCAAAGCTCCTTGAAGCGGTTGATATTCTTAGTGTTTTTCTTCAATACCTCTCTTCAAGAAGTCTTTACTTTGTCGGGCTCGGGTGGATTTTTGGCAGAAAAACGGAGATCGCTCAAGAGGCGAGATAGGTCAGTAAGAACGGTTGATTCTCCCAGACCTACCACTTTCTCTTCTGTATTCTCATCCACTTCAAATAGGTCTCTCAGGGGGTGCCTGCTTTTCGCGGTTGGTTGTGAGCGTTTCGCCGGTTCTTTATCGTGTTTCCATCTACATTATTTTCAGCACCCCGAAGTCTAGGATGATCAGCAGCGTTTGCCGACTCATTATCGGGTACTCTGCACTTTCGATTATTTTGAACCGCATCTGAAACTTTTTGGCGGTTTAGGGCTATCATTCTTTTTTCCACGAGCATCTAGGTAAAAGGTTTGTCCATCCTTTGTAGGACCCCGCTTGCAAGTATAAGGCTGCACACTCTAAAATATCACCCGGTATCACAGTTACCGTTTAGGGCACCTCTCTCAGGCGTCGTCCAACTTTTGTCATGGTTTTCACGCCCCCGTTTGCAGGTTTTTCCTTTAGGACCATCTTTAGACAATTAATTGTTAGTGCTTTTTAGTTATTGTAACCATATTCAGAAGGAATCCTTGGTACAGGAATTTTTTATCCGCAACTTGAGGACGCATCCGGTGGCTGTCAAAGGCGCTTCGCTTTAATTCTAAAGGAACCGAAACGTCAGTGATAGAAAGGCGAATTATAAAACTAGTATTCAATATTGCTGCTCATAAAAAATACAAAATTAAGTTTTTTTTTAAATTCAGATACTTTCTTCTATTATTTAGTTCATACTGGTATCCACGCATACTATGTTTATATGTTACGGGCAAATACCCAAACCGGGCATTGTTGACATTGGCCGGCTTAAACAATTTTTTCGCCCGCGATCGTGTAGAATTATTATTATTCTGGAGAAATAATACAATATTTTTCGCCTAATGTATTTGGCTATCATTTGAACAATTATTACTTGTTAAAAAAAAAATTTTCGCCTGTAAATCGTGAATATTTTTGCTCAACGTGACTAAACATTAATTCACAAAAATGTAGTACAAAGTTCATCTATTTCCATTTCTCTGAAAACTGATCTTTTCCCATCGAAAACTCCGTCTTGATTTCAAAAGCCCTTGGGCACGGATTAATGTTGAACGATTAAAAAAAAATGGAATTTCTCTTTTCGGGAGACAAGTAAATTGGAGGGGTATTGATCACCAAAAATCGAAAGTTGTATTTGTACAGGTATAAATTTGAGCCACACTGATGTAACATAAAAAATCTGGTGAAATTAAAAATTGTGATTGGCTAATAATATTTTTAAATTGGTGAACAAGATATATAAATGCGATAAAAACTGAAAATACTCAAATCTGGTTAAAAAACCCTTTGCAATTTTGTTCATTCCTTATGTCTTTTGAAATTGTTGAAATCCATTGAAAAACCATTTTAATAAAATTTCATTTATTCCCTGAAGTTTTGTAGAAAACCCCTCCATATGCCATAAAATTT
Organism: Andricus grossulariae; assembly: GCA_011634705.1. NCBI lineage: Eukaryota > Metazoa > Arthropoda > Insecta > Hymenoptera > Cynipidae > Andricus > Andricus grossulariae. The sequence continues at coordinate 110,842,456 of JAABKJ010075445.1, read as the reverse complement.
TTCAAAATCGTAAAAATGCCTTTCGGGATGAGAAAATATTATTATTTTTATTATTATATCATTAAGCCGTTTCCCTTTCGGGGTAGGCGTGAATTGCTCGGTTGGATAGTAGTGCGAGCGTCACTGGGCTGGAAGCGGCCACATTACGCCTGCTTCACGTGCATGCAATGGCGCGTTTTCAAGGGGGTTCGGACAAAAAATAATATTAAATGTGTAAAATAGTATACAGGGTGATCCTGAACTCATCATAAACCTTGTACATATATATTCCTCGTACAAAACTGAACCAAAAATTACTGTGACAAAATGTTGTATGATCAATAGTTTTTAAACTATTGAGAGTTGTAAAGAACCAATGGGAGTTCGCTATTCTCGCGCGTCATAAAGCATCTTGCGCCAACTCTAGAACGCGATGAACTTCAAGTCAGTAATTTTAATATTCAACGGAGACAAACAATTTCGAAGCTGTTGTGAAGAATGAATAAGTTATTAAGACTTAACTGAAAATGTCAGTAACCATTGAAAATGAACATGCGGGTAGTAATGTAAAATTTACCACATTCTTCAAAGTATTTTTTTGTAGTTTTTCATTCAATGCGCATAATCATAATGTCTTGCACCAACTTGTGCATAAAATAGGTTAATATCACGAAGTTGCCGCTTAATTTTAAATCCAAATATTTTGTTGTCACAGTAAAACGACTTTGATTTTTCGATGAATAAAAAAGAAGATTATTATTTTCACGTTTGTAAACGTTTTGAGATAACTGCAAATCATTGAAACATTTTTCAAGATTTCATTTAAATTAAATTCAGAGAAATTTCAATCGCTTTTCATTGATTCCGTAGCAGGGATCACTGCCTGTCTCCTTTTTTACCTAATCTTCGTTTCTCCCCCTTAAATTAAAAAAATCCCCTTAAGTACCTAAAATAAAGAATTCTGACCCCTTTGTGAATGTTTTTTAACAAATCTTTGATTCATTTTTCAAGTATCATAAACAGAAATTTAATTCATTAGAAGGAACACGCCTTCGAAGACATTCTTTTCGATCATACCGAGTTCCAGTATTTCCTAAACGATTTATCTGCTAATTTTTTTATTTCAAGGACATCGATAGCCAATAAATGGCTAAAGTTTAGTCAAAAGGCTAAACCCAAAAAATAAATTATTTCTGCATTTTTAAATTAAAAACATCTTATACTTTCAAAAATTGGCTTATTGAAATTGGAATATTCAAAAAATGCCTTTCTCCTCAAAAAAAGGAGAAAGTCGTAAACACTAAATGTTAATGTAGAATGTAGGCTGTACAAACAAAATTTTGAAGAACGAAAGTAATATATTTTTTTAAATAGTTGATCGTTATATGGCTGAGGTTTACTTGGTCTTGTTTATTTAAAAGAATGCTTATCATCGTAGTTTTGTTATTTTAGTCAATAATAATTTTTCTAAATGTCTTTTTTTCATGCTAGCTATAATCTTTTTTTAGCTGAAATTGAAAAAAGTGTTGAACATCTTAAAGTACGCGTTGTTTTGGCGACGGACGTGGAGGTGTGATTGAGGTGAAAGGTGGTGAGGGAGGTGAATGTAGTGACGGGGTTGTGTGGTAGTGTGGGGGGGGGGCTGTTATCTAAAGTTGGAAGGGTTAAGAGAAAAGTTGAAAGTGCTAATTTCGAGGTTAGTTGCCGAGGACGGAAAAGTGTTAGGAAAGTTATGGGACAGCAGATCGTACAGTGGTGCCTGTCAATGAAAATGGGACATGGTCAGGAAAAAAAAGTTACTAGATCGGTCTTTCCTTTAGCATATTTTGATAAATAGAGAATTGACGTTACCAAATTCGAAGTTCCGGTTTCGCTATCATGCACCTGCAGTGGTGGAGATATGATAAGAGAACACACAGGTAAGATATGTATTTCATTAATATTCGAGTATCAAACGTACATGATCTGTGAAGCAGCATACATCCAAGCCTATTGCATCTATCGTTATTAAAAAAAATTGATTCGAGTCTGGAAAGTAAGTACTTTACACATAGTATAATAAAAATTCTCGATTAAGTTTTCATTTTTTATTAAATCAATACAAAAATCATGAAAATTGCATAAGTTTTCTTTAAAAAATAAAAGTACATTTATAGAAAAGTTATAGCGTACCGCAATATTCCGTCAATATTTTAATTAAAAATAGTGAATAATATTCATAGGAACCTAAAAAACTGGAAAAGGTGTGCCGATATATGCCTCAATATAATTTATTCAATAAAATCTCGTTAAATTATAAATTGAAAACACAAAATAATTGTTTTATAGATATTTTTAGCTGTTTACTTCACATTGAAATATTATTTCATAGAATATTATGTAAAAATATCTGCTGAAGATGTCGCAAAACCCATTTTTTCACTTATGGGGTTTCTTTGGGACCCTATAAAACAGACTTATGGGGGTGATATTTGAAAAGCAATATTTTATTTGTATTCTATGGCTAATTGTGAAGAGAAATGTTGAGATTCAACTCGATTGAGATAATATGGAGGATTTTAAATAAGATTTACAAAAACGCCTTTTTTGCTTATGGGAAATGCATGTTAAACTTCATGGGGCTTGCGGCACTCCTAAATATAATTTTTTTTCAAAACAAAAAAATATATTTATTTTTGGGTGGATTCGAACAAATTTGGGGGGTGTCCCATTAAAAATTCGAAAAAAAATGTATAGACCACCCTAGTGCTCAGTCACGCGTGACCAATACTAGCGTAGCGACAAAGCGTGGGGCAGCGAGGGAACAGCATATTGTCACTTTAAAGTTAATTAAATGAAAATGCTAATTCATAAAAATCAAAATTAACCAAAATTTAAATAGGCTAGTCGAGATTCTGCTAATTGACTTTCATTGTACTCTAATTTAATATAATTCAACCATAAAGCAAGTAACAACTTTTGACATATGAAAAATATTGAGATATTTTTGCAACCTTAGGCCAGATGTAGGCTATGGAAGCCACGATCATAATCGTTCTCGGACGGATCAATCTCAATGTCCCGGAAGTTAGAACCGCAAACTTAATTTTTCAAACAAATTAAAGTTGTAAATTGTGCTAGACTTGTGATCACTTGCGCACTAAATGTTTTTCTTTTTAATCTAAAATTACGGATACAAATTTTGTAAAGCGTTTTTATTCTAGAGCCGCAACTAATTACTAGCGCAAAATGAAAAGTTGTGTTAAGCGGCTCCAAGTATACGCAATAGGGTGATCCAAAAAACGCTTTTCGAGCTACAGGGCAAGTCCCCCCCCCCCCCAATTTTCCATTTCGGGAGAAAAAAAATGTGTAATTTTTTTTCGAAATTCGAATATTAACACGTTTCACCGGGCACTTCAAAATCCCATTTAATTAACATGGGGAAATTTTGGATTTTTGTAAAATTGAACTCATACTTCTTTTTTTTTTGATCGAAATGTGCTAAGTTTTTTAGGGATTGCAGAGGAGTACCTATGAAATGGAACCATATTAATAACTTTTATTTTTAACCCACCCTTATCCCAACCCCCCACAGCGCCCCAAAAATGACCCAAAAATAACAAAACAACATTTTTACGTATTATTGTTACTTTTTAGCAATTATGGATTTTCTTTTTCCGGAAAACGAGAAAATGGGGGGGGGGTCAATCACCAAAAATCGAAAGTCGAATTTTTGGACGACCCCAACCTACATATTAGGGTTATCCAAATTCATACCTGGAAAAATTCGACTTTCGATTTTTGGTGATCCCCCCCCCCCCGCCTAATTTGTTCGTTTTCCGGAAAAAGAAATTCCACATGTAAATCGTAAAAAGTTATTATTTTCTGGAATATATGATACAATCAACGAATATTCAGAATAATATATTTTTTAACGATATTTCGAAATTATTTAAACAGTATTCATTTGTTTACACAATTTTTTTCTTCTGTAAATTTTGTAAAGATACTACTTTTTGGAATCATTAGCACAATTTATAAATGCTAAAAGTGGTATTTTGTGTGACAGTAAGTTTACAATTAATTAAACAATTTTCATTTATTCGGAAAAATTTTTTCTTATAAATCTTGAAAATTTAATGAATTTCAAGAGTGATATTTATTGTGGAAGACAGTTTGCAATTATTTAAAGAAACTATCATCATTTACTTGCGCCTTTTCATTGAAATGGTGGAAAAAAAATCTAGATTCTTTGTATCTCTTAGACTATGTAGCTTTAGGGTGGTCCAAAAAACGCTTTTCACCCTAGAGGGCAAGCCCCCCACCCCTCAAAAAAGTTTCCATTTCCGGAGAAAGAAAATCCGTGATTTTTTTTTTCGAAATTCGAATATTAACACGTGCCACCGGGCACTTCAAAATCCCATTTAATTAACATGGGGACATTTTGGATTATCGAAAAATTGAACTCATACTTCAGGGTTTGATCGAAACGCGCCAAGTTTTTTAGAGATTGAAGAGGAGTACATATGAAATAAAACCATACTGAAAACTTTCATTTTTAACCTACCCTTACCCCCTCCCCCGCCTCCCCTACAGCGCACCAAATATGACCCACAAATAAAAAAAATACATTTTTACGTATTATTGTTACTTTTTAGCAATTTCCGTCGTCTTTTTCATACAAATAATTACTCACAACAATTTAAATAATTGGGTCAATTAAATCCGACATTTTTCAAAAAACCAGTAAAAATGTCACAGAACGATAATGTATAATAATATAACAATCTATGTAATTGTACTATATATTCATCCATCCCTAAAAATAGAATATTTTTGTTCAATTCTTCACCAGCTTACAAATTTGTATGAGCTTAATGGTTCTAATTTAATAATAGAGGGTGATTTTAACACTAGATACGTCCTCCAGCACAATGAGCAAAAGGTGTTCGATACAAAATCTAATGAAATTGATACTTTTATGCAAATATTCAACTTAATTCAAATTAATTACGTTACAAATAAAAATAATCAATGTTTGGATCTTATAATGACAAACTTACAATTTCAAAGTAAAAACGCAATTTTTTGTATGGTAAAGGAAGATAGTTATCACCCTGCATTATCAGGATATTCAAAGATATCTGCGGTGAGTGTCCCACATGTACAATTTGCTAGGCCAATGAGAGAGAGGTATAACTTTAAAAATATATGGATTATTCACATTTATATATACAAATTAGTAATATTAATTGGGAACCTCTGTATCAGCTTACTGACCCCGATGTGGCTTGTGAGTTTTTTTTTATAACGAAATTTATAGAGAATTAAACGGGTCTATTCCAAAATCAATATGTATTTACAGTGAATCCAGATTTCCCTGCTGGTACTCAGGGGAATTATTCCTATCTATTGAGAAAAAGAAAAAAATTAAGTTAAGATATGACAAGTGGAAAGATGAGGCAGCTGAATACTGTTTTTCTCAACTTAGAATTAAAGTCAAGGAACTAATTTCTAGAGATAATTTAACAAATATCAAGAAAACTGAACAATTATTAAAAGAAGACCCGTCTCAAATATGGAATGTCATGAACAAATTCAAGGATGAGACGAAAATACTGGGTATTTTACAGTACAATGAAAGGGAGATAACGGACCCTGAGAAATGTGTGAATGCCTTTGCTGATTTTTTTAATAGTATTTATACTAAAGTGGGATCATCTGAAAGTACAAAGCCAAGCGACCAATCCGAACATATTAGGGATTTTGAAGTAAATGCAGAATTAAATGAAGTGGAGATTATCAATGATTGACCAATTTAGCTAATAAACTAACGGCAGTAACAGATCAATTACTTAGTTTTTTTATACGCAAATTTTCTCTCGCTTCTGTGAAACCTTTAACGTTTATTTTTAACCTATCGTTAAAAACCGCTCAGTTTCCAAGAATTCGGAAAATAGCTAAAGTTTGTCCAATTTTCAAAAATGGTCTCGAATCGGAGGTTACCAACTATTGGCCCATATGTGTACTGTCTATCTTCTCAAAGGTTTCCGAAAAATGTTCAGCTCAAAAAATTATCAAAAGTTTAATACCACAACTTTACCCAGGACAGCATGTTTTCATCCCTAAGAGATTCACGATTACGAATTGAGCGTCATTTACCCAATATGTTTCTGATTCTCTATCTGAAAATCGGCAAATTGATACAATTTACATAGATTTTTGAAGACCTTTGACAAATTAAATCATAAAAAAATGATAAGTAAACTTAACAAGCTGAAAATTCCACTTAATATCGTAAATACGATTAAATCATTTGTAATTGATAGACAACATGTGGTACAATTTTCGGGATACTCATCTAAAACATTCAGACCAACCTCAGGAGTACCGCTAGGTTTTAATCTAGGCCCTGTACTTTATGTGACTTATGTGCTGCATATAGTAACTGGAGAACTCAAACCATTAGTAATTTTTGCAGATGATACCAAAATCTTTTAAACGATAATTTCCATTAGAGATTGTATAAATTACAGGGTAAATTGATTAGATTTTATGACTGGTGTATTTACAATGAACTACCTATTAACCGTGATGAGTGTAAGATCATTACATTTTCGCGATCAGAGGACATAATTGACTTTGTGTACCAACTGGTTAATAAGAATATGAAGAGAGTAGCTACAGGAGATGACCTTGGTATAATCTTAAGCTCTAACCTAAAATGTAACCCTTAAGTCAACGCCTCATTAAAATCTGCTTCGAAAACGTTAGGCTTCGTAACAAGATCTTGTAAACAATTTAACAACAAAAGCGCTGTGTCAACTCTGTTTGCTTCTCTAGTTAGATCAAAATTAGAATATGGTGCGATAATTTGGAAACCGCAACTAAATTATCAAATAAACACAATTGAGAAAATCCAAAAAAGGTTTCTGAAATTTTTGTTTTTTAAGAAGGAAGGATAATCCACTTGTAATCTACAATAATCCACTTGTAATCGACAGGAATACATTTTTAAATCCACTTGTAATCCGACAGGAATCCACTTGTAATCTACAGTCATCCACTTGTAATCTACAGTAATACACTTTTAAATCTACTTGTAATCTGCAGTAATCCACTTGTAATCTACAGTAATCCACTTCTAATATACAGTAATCTCCTTGTAATCTGCGGTATTACACTTGTAATCTAAGTAATACGATTGTAATCTACAATAATCCACTTGTAATCTACAGTAATACACTTTTAAATCCACTTGTAATCCGACAGTAATCCACTTGTAATCTGTAGTAATCCACTTCTAATATACAGTAATCTCCTTGTAATCTGCTGTATTGCACTTGTAATATAAGTAATCCGACTGTAATCTACAATAATCCACTTGTCATCTACAGTAATACTCTTTTAAATCCACTTGTAATCCGACAGTAATTCACTCGTAATATACAATAATCCACTTGTAATCTACAATAATACACTTGTAATCGACAGTAATACATTTTTAAATCCACTTGTAATCCGACAGGAATCCACTTGTTCTCTACAATAACCCAATTGTAATATACAGTAATACACTTTTAAATCCACTTGTAATCCGACAGTAATCCAATTGTAATCTGCAGCAATCCACTTGAAATCTGCAGTAATCTACTTAAATATACAGTAATATCCTTGTAATCTGCAGTGTTACATTTGCAATATAAGTAATCAACTTGTAATCTGCAATAATTTATTCGTAATCCACAGTAATTCATTTGGAATATACAGTAATATCCTTGTAATCTGTAGTATTACACTTGTAATATAAGTAATCCAATTTTAATCCACAGTAATCCACTTGTACTCAACTGTCATACACTTTCAAGTCCACTTGTAATCCGACAGTAATTACCATGTAATCTACAGCAATACACTTGAAAATCCACTTGTAATCCGACAGAAAGCAACTTGTAATCTACAGTAATACACTTTTAAATCCACTTGTAATCCGACAGTAATCCGCTTGTAATCTACAGTAATCAATTTGTAATGGACAGTAATATCCTTGTAATCTGCAGTATTGCACTTGTAATATAAGTAATCCACTTGTAATCTACAGTAATATACTTGTCATCTACAGTAATACACTTTTCAATCCACTTGTAATCCGCCAGCAATTCACATGTAATATTCACTAATTCACTTGTGAATTACTTGTAATCACAGTAATCCACTTGTTTCCTACAGTAATACACTTTTAAATCCACTTGTAATCTACAGTCATACCTTTGTAATATACAGTAATATCCTTGTAATCTGCAGTATTACACTTGTAATATAAGTAATCCACTTGTAATATAAGTAATCCACATCTGATCTACAGTATTTTATTCATAATATACAGTAATCCCCTTGTAATCTACAGAAATAATCTTTTAAATCCACTTGTAACCCGTCAGTAATCCACTTGTTATTTACAGTAATCCACTTGTAACATACAGTAATATCCTTGCAATCTACAGTAATAAACTTTACATTCCACTTGTAATCCGACAGTAATCAACTTGTAATTTACAGCAATACACTTTTAAATACACTTTTAATACGACAGTAACCAACTTGTAATCTACAGTAATACCTTTGTAATATACATTAATATCCTTGTAATCTGCAGTATTAGACTTGTAATATAAGTAATCCACATCTGATCTACAGTATTTTATTCGTAATATACAGTAATCCACTTGTATTCCGACAGTCATTAACTTTTAATCTACAGTAATACACTTTCAAATCCATTTGTAATCCGACAGTAATCCACCTGTAATCTACACTAATACATTTGTAATATACAGTAATATCCTTGTAATCTGCAGTATTACACTTGTAATATAAGTAATGAACTTGTAATCTACAGTAATCTACGTGTAATTTACAGTATTACACTTTTGAATCCACTTGTAATCCGACAGAAAACCACTTGTAATATACAGTAATTCACTAGTAATCTACAGTAATAGACTTTTAAATCCACTTGTAATCCGCTAGTAATCCACTTGTAACCCGCCAGTAATCCACTTGTTATTTACAGTAATCGACTTGTAATATACAGTAATATCCTTGTAATCTGCAGTATTACACTTGTAATATAAGTAATCCACTTGTAATCTGCAGTAATAAACTTTTAAATCCACTTGTAATCCGACAGTAATCAACTTGTAATTTACAGTAATACACTTTTAAATCCAATCCTTCCAAGGTCACCACTCATCACACAACTCCAACTTAGGTAGTACTCATACTCACTCCGTAGATGTAACACTTTAAAATGATATTTCAATTTATCATCAAAATGTCAGAGGTATAAATACTAAATTTAAATCTCTTATATCATCTCCTGGTATGTATAACAATGATATTTTGATTTTTTCTGAGACTTTGCTAAAACCTCAAATTAATAGTGCTGAATTTTTTGATTGTGAGCTTTTTGATGTGTACAGAGACGATAGGTTAAATAAAGGGGGTGGTGGCGGCCTTATTGTCACTAAGACTAGAATTGTCTGTGGCTCGTTAGATGTAAGCTCTGTTAATCGGATAGTGCCTAAAGTGAACATCGTTGCCATTAAAGCTATTCTTGAAAACATCCCTTTTATTATATTGGCCACATATATTCCACCTGATACCTCTGTTCAAGACTTTGAATTATTAGTTGAAATCTGCTTTGCTTGTCGCCTTTCAACATCTCCACCAGCTTACGCAATATAACGATATAAACAATATCAATGACATGTACCACGATGTTGTGTTATCAACTTTCCCCTGTGAAGTTTCTTCATGTAATATACCAATCGTGCCAGTGGACAGGTACCACCCTCCCTTGGTTTTATGTTTTGAAGCACATCTGCCTCCAGTATACCGAAAAAACAATATGCCTATTAGATCAAACTCGAAAAGATACAAGTTTCAAAATCGTGACCTGTCAGGTGTGATTTCTTGTTTAGCCGCTGCGGATTGGTCAGCCCTATACTTGGCAAAAAACGTTAACGAGGCCCTCGATATTTTCTATGAGTTAATATATGAAATCCTAGTTAGGGAGGAGGTTGGTACTTATCCCCTGAATTCTTATAAAAATCAGTATCCACCTTGGTACACGAAACAACATATCCTTGATCTACAATCTTAAGAAAAATTTAGATTGAAATATAATAGTACTCAAAATACTTACTACCTTAATGCTTTTAGGGAGTTGAGAACCCAGGCAAAGAGTAAAGCCCCCGTGTTATTTGAATCTTATCAATCCAATATAGAAAATAAAATTATTGAAGCGCCTTCCTCTTTTTGGTCCCACATAAATAGACTGAAAAAACTCTAGAATTCAAGGTATTATGATGTATAACGACAAAGAGCTTACCTGTCCTCTTGATATTTTAAACGCATTTGCGTGCCTATTTAATAGCGTGTATAAGCCGTCTGCTCCTCCTATTCCAGGACTCTGTTCAGAATCACGCATGCTTTTTTGCGACACTACTCAAATCTCTAAACAAGAGCTACTGTCAAACATGTGCAAACTTTCAAATAAGCTTACTGCTGGCATCGACCTAATCCCCAGTTGTCTCCTTAAAAACTGCGCAAATCTCCTTACTGATCCCTTACATTTTATCACCAACTTAGCAATAAAAACAAGCACGTTTCCTGATCGATGGAAAAAGGCTCGCATTTGCCCAGTTTTTAAAAAAGGGTATAAATCAATGGTTGTAAACTATAGACCAATTACCATATTATCAAATTTTTCAAAGGTACTGGAGATGTGCGTGTGTGACCTACTCTGGCCTTATGTAAATCCCATCTTGTCTTCCGCTCAGCACGGCTTTGCTTCCCGTAGATCCACAACATCTAATTTGTTAACTTTCGTGCAAATGACTGAGCAATTCTTAATTGAACATCAGCAGGTAGATGTCATACATGCGGACATGTCCAAAGCCTTTGACTGTATAAATCATAGTCTCACAATAGATGAAGTAAGAAATCTTGGCGTGCTTAACAAACTTCTGAATCTTTTACACTCTTATCTAATTAATCGTGAACATATTGTACAATACAATGGCTACTCTTCAGTTTTTTTTACTCCCACATCAGGTGTACCACAGGGCTCTAATCTAGGCCCTTTATTATTTTTAATTTATGGCAATGGCGTTGAACAACTTTCGAGCATATATTCTATTTTATGCAGATGATGCTAAATTGTTTTTTCCAATCGATAATATCCAGGACTGCTTAAAATTACAAGAAAATATTAACATTTTTGTTGAATGGTGCGCCGAAAATTCACTGGATATTAATGTTACAAAATGTGAGGTAATGTCATCACAGAAAAAACTGGGGTTTCTATTGGAACCAATTTTTGGTTCCAAAGGAGCTGCAGCAAAAAGGAACCTCTCTCGCTGAAAAGGAACCCAAAATGATAATGGTTTCTAAATGAACCCAAAGTATGGGTTGAAACGGTTCCAATGGAGCCCTTGCTCATACTCGGGCCAAGGTTTGACCTACCGTCGGGTGCATCACGGTGACTTGTGGCTAACCGACTGCTGTATCCAAAGTGGGAACGACCGCATTCTTGCGGTCTTACCGACCAAGCTGCCACAGTTCATACGATGATCGGCATAAAGTTGGGCCAGAATTGGGCCGACAGTCGGCTTTTCGCCCGCTACCGATATCAGTTGACAACGTCGGTGGAACCATGGCAGCTTAAAAATACCTCAGTTGGCCCAACTCTGGTTACCGTAGATCGGTTACCAAAGCAGGGCCGACTTTGGGTTGCTGGTGAAACTCTGGTATCCGACCGAATTTCGCACCTGGGTTGTTAGAACATATCGCCGTCAACTGGCTCGTGCCAGTTGAAATTATGAAAATTCTAAAATTCTTTTGATAAGAAGCAGACAATCAATAAAAACATGTGCTTTAAATATATAATATTCTAATCCTTCCATAAGAGTTTATCTCTTCTTTTGATATATTGATCTTATTTTTCTTTATGCAAGTTTTTGTCTCGGTTCTCGCGGCAAAAAGCGGATAGTCAGATTCACTTTCATGCATTGTTAACTTGAAGTTTACTTGTTTGCATTGTACAAGAAACAATTTATATAATTTTTGATACTGTATGAGATAGTGATCTCAAAATATACAAAACTGAAAGTCAGCATTACTACTTCAAATTGTAAAAAGAATGATTACTAGAACAAGTAGCTTCAATAACTATTTGAACATGTTGAACATGTGCGCTGTTATAATAATTAGTTTGCATAGTAAGCAAAGAATAGTGAGTTTGACTTTTGCTAGTGAGTTCGGTCTCCTTTTTCGAATTGCAATAAGAATAAGCACTGCGCGAGGTTGTCAGCCTTACTATTGGAAATGGTAAGTAAATAAGTTCAGTGGCATAACTATAAACGTGTAAGCCCCCTCCGCAAAATGTTTTAGGAGGTTCGTTTGAAATTAAAAAAGAAGGTCAATATATAAGTTTCTTATGAGTTAAGACAACATATTTCCGCTTCTCAATCTAGGACATTCTACAAAGGGAAATTGTCAGAAATAATTTTATAATGTGTTCTCTTTTATTATAATATTAGTTCAGATAATTATTATAGATGCACATAGCGAATAACGTCTAATTTATAATTCAACACTGATTTTTTGTTTGATACAAAATGTTCAGAATTTAAAAATATTCTGACGAATCATATAAAAAATATACTTTTTTACATTGTTTCTACTATGGAATTTTCTGCTCACGATACTTTTAATTTCTTAAAACACTAGAAATGATTAAGATCGTACTTGATTAAGCCACCCAGGTTCAAATATTGTATTATTTGAAAAAGTTTTTTCTAGTAGAATAATGCATTATTTTTGAAATATCATTTTTAGATACAATAATTAAAAAATAAGTCAGGAAGGGTTTTGTAGCCTGTTAAGACGTTAATCTAAGTCTTGACAGAATCTTAAAACCAAATATTTTTCAATTTTGTAACAAAATTTTTTTTGAAAAATAAAGATTTGTTGAAAAAAAATTAGAAAAAATTGTGTAAAAAAATTTGTATGAGGAAAGAAAAAAACCTAATTAAGTCCTCCTCCCTTCCCTCACTACCCCTCTTTGGAAAAAAGTACGACGTACGGAGTTCTAATCGGTTTCCAATTTTAACCTAGTAATAATTTTTTCAAAATTTCACATTGATATTTGTAGAAATGATAGTAATTTTTTTTGTATCAACCATTTTTTATTCTAATTCAACATCCTCATATGTCGGAAGAAAATTTTATTTTTGCAAAAAATTTAAATTTGAATCACTATTCCACGTTTGTCTCACCATAAAATCCCACATACCACACTTCCCGAAAAAAACCTGGTATTTTCTTAGGACTTGGTCAAAGTGGCCGGCATAAAAAACTCGGTCTGCCCTAGGTTTAGACCTATACTTAAACCTAGGTTAAAACATAGGTTCATGTCCACCAGGATTTTTTGGGTTTAAAAAAAGTAAATTAAGGGTGTTGGTTCAATTCGACTTGGAATTTTTTTTTGTATAGGTACGTCACTGACTCAACATATAATTTCTCTCAAGTATTTGAGAACGAAAGAAAGAAGACTTGTCAAATATTTGGGGTTTTGCGAGATCCGCGGATCAATAAAATGTAGAGAAATTAGGCCTTTTGCTGAGGCAATTATTATTTTTACTGAAATTATAAATTTTTCGAAAGGGAGCAATCTGCACATAGCAGAAGACAGCATTTGAACGCAGAGGTGGCGCTAGTAGTCGAAAAACTACATCCCTTGCAGACATAATCAATCTTCCCTTTTTTAAGTTGATCAAAAGTCTTTTTTGTGATACCAACATTAGCACAGGTCAAATGGATGAGATTGCCACACTTAACACAGGCTATAACCTCAGAACCACGTATTGAAATCACTACGTTGCACTCCAGACACGCTCCCATGGTATCCTAATTGAAATCCCTCGAAGTCTCGTTCGAGGAGGCTTTTACGGTCATGAATTATCCTCAAGGTGACATGAAAACCGCGGCACTAGATGTGCTTGCTCAGTTTACCATCAATTTCTCCAAGATTAACAGCGCCGATGGAAAACTAGCAACTCAGAAAGTCCGTTTTGGTGCCGAAACTTTCTGAGACAATTACATTGGACTCTGAATGAACAGTAGTTATAAGAGACTTGTATGCTCTTGTAGGGATGTTAAAGGAAATCAAGTCTGATGTTATTGCGGGCGAAGGACATAAGGATGTGAGTATGAACTGCATTACAGTAGTATTCGCAGCTGAATAACTATTTGAGTGTCTATTTTTATTTATAGGAAGAATTGTAAAATGTTCATTTTTTAAAATCTTAATCAAAGGTGTAGCCAGGGTGTCTACCCTACCTGGAAAATTTGGAAATCCTGGAATTGTCCGGCAAGTTTTGTATTCCTGGAAAATTATTCAATTATAAAACTGAATAACAATGATTCTTCATTTGTAAGCGTAGCTTTATATTACTGTATTTGTAGCTATATATTACTGTATTTCTGTTCAAAATCAATCAATTTGAAAGTTTAAAATTTTTATTTGAAATATTGTTTTATTCCGTTTATAAAAGGTGCAATTTTCAAAATATTACAAGATTGAAATGCTGATATTCGAATATTAATGTTGAGGGAAAATAAAAAGTTGGTCAAGGAAAAACCATAGAATATTGAAAATGAAGTTTCCACTTTGCAAAGCATGTATTATCTTAACTACAAAAAATTTCCATTAGTTTCAAGTCCCTTACCTTATAATTTCTGGAAACCATAAATTACGTGCAGGAGGTGGGGGGGGGGAGAAATATTTTGATATGGTTCGTTACAGGGGGGAGGGGGATCTTGGAGAGTGCCTATAATCCGTTGCGTAATTCAAGTACGGTGACTTAAGTGTGTGCGCAAACAGTAGTCGTAGTTCCTATAAAATTTTGAAGATTACAAGAAGGATTATTGTAAACCAGAAGGTAGTGGTGAACTCGAGAGCAACACATACTTAGCAAATCATCATGAATTTTATGTAATATATATTTGAAATATTGAAAAATTGAACAATTCTAGAAAAGCATAGAAACTTCATATTTTTCGAGTAAATTTCCATGAGATGTTTTTTACATTCATGAGTTACACTCCCTTCTTTTTAGCGTTACGAGTCTACTCCTTTTCCTCGCCATCTGAACGCTCTCTTAGCGCTCTATGGCGGTGAGCGCCCATTCTGTGCAAATTTAAATCTCGACATCCTCCCACCTTGAGTCTGTGGCTCAACTTTAAAAAAAATATTATTCTAACGTGACAATATTTTTAGTATCTGGAGATCGTAATTTTAAACTTCGGTCAATACAGAAATAAAAAAAGAACGCAAAAAATAATACAAATGCGAACCTAGCAATTATAGAATGTAGGTTTTTTGACCACCCGACCACTCCAGGTCATTATCTCTTTTTCCTCCTGACTCTCCTTATCCTTAGGAGATATTATGTTTTCCGTTCTTTTGTTAATTATCTTTTTATAACACATGCATGATTTCAGCCCTTTTCGACGTCTATGAAGCGGGGCTAAAGCTCTACTTTTTACTCCCTTGGGACTGAAAAGTGACATCAGAGGTGAACAATGAAAATAATATGTCTATGAGCTCGCATTTTACCATTATCAGCCCACTCACCGTAAAAACGATGAGGAAATTTTGGTTGCAGATGATAGAATCTTGCGGTTATTTATGGAAAGTTACCATATATACCTAATTACACTACCTTAAATTACCTTGAGGGCATGTGATACTTACAAAATTATAGATTTTAGCAGTGTTAGGTTCCCCCGACTTTTTTTCTACAATAATAAAGATTTTGGCTTAAAGTTTTGGGGAATGATAGCGAACATGCTAACGGACGTCCCTGAACTCTTCTGTTGTGGAATAATTTTAAACAATTTCATTTTGCTGAATTTGATTAATATGTGTGTATTTTGAGGTACAACAGAGACCGACATTATCGGAATGACGGATTCAGCGCATCAAAATCCTTCGGAAATGTTAGGTCTGGTCTCTGGCTTTAAAATTTGTCGGCCTGTGTTATTTAAGGATAATTTTGAGAAATGCGATTGTTTGAGCTTTTTAGCTTCCGGAATTTCCCAATTTGAGTAAAATATTACACCAATAAATGAAAGCGACTGCAGTGGATTTAAGTAAAATATACTGAAAAATTTTACATAAAATTTCACATAAACTTGAACATTTATTCATTAACTTTGAACTTTTTAAGTCAAGTAACATATCGTTGGAATCGTTATAATCCGCAGATTTCGAATATTATATTATTAAATTACCACGTGCTAAATTGAAAAAATGTTATATTTCGCACTTTAGTCTTCATTAGGTACAAAGGACTCCCACACACCTCAGCTTACCTGAGCTTACCTGACCCTTCCCAACAAAAATCTTAATTGTCCATAAGCAGGTCAAAATAACGAATTAAAAAAAAAAATTATTTAGAACTAGCCTTTTGAGAATAATATGTTCAGTATCTATAAAGAATTCTTGGGATTCCGATGAATAAATTTAATTTTTTGCAACTACTTATATTTATGAAAAAATCATGAAATCAGTAGACACTCCTTACAAATAATATCCAGCAGGTTTCTAGATTTGAAAAAATTATTTTTTTTATTAACAAATTAAGGAGTGAAAATGCTACTTCAATATTGAAAATACTTGGTGTCTATTTTTCAATTTTTTATTCGGATATACGTAAAAAAATGTTTCGTTACTATGCTTTTTAATACAAAGTGATTTTTAATGGTATAAACAAATTTGATAAACAAATGCATATCTTGCAGCCATTTTGTGCTCTAATCATTTCGTTCCATTAATCAAATTGATAAAAAATTGGTATAGGATAAGTAATATGTACGAATTTGTTAATACCTTAGAACAATGGTTAATTGTTTAAATAAATTTTATATAGATATAATAGATATACAGATTTTCGCCAATTTTCAACCACCAGATTATGTTTTTTTGAAGGAATAAATTTTAAATTTGTGGGAAAAGTCTTTCGTTTATGATACTTTATTAACCAATAATAATTACTTATTTTATAAACAATTTCACAACTTGAATACTTATCAACAAATGGATGTCGTTTTTTCAAGCGATAACATTTGTTTATTTAAATAAATCTGATAAAAAAATACAAATACAGAGTAATTATTGAAAGACCGCTACAGCCAGAAGCACAAATACTGCAGCTAATGTCACCATATACAATAAAATTAAAATTGTTTAAAGAAACGTTTTCTCACTTTTCAAAAATTATAAAATCGCGGATTTTATTAGTAAAATTGAAAAAAAATGTTGGCTCACTGATAAAATAACATAAGAGAGGCCAAATAATTTTAAATTGATTCCGTTGAAAAAAGGAAATCTACCGGTGGAACATTGATAAAAATCTGTATTGGTTTATAAGATTTATTTAATTAAAGGCCGAGCCTAAAAGTACGGACAGTCCGTATATCACGTGGTCGAGTCTAAACGTATCATAAGGAAAGGATTTATCCAAGTCTTTTATAGTTAATTCCGCTGAAAAACGAAATTTGCGGGTTCATAATGGACGCAAATGTGTATTTTTTCATCAAATTTATTTAAATAAATAACAAATATTGTCACCTGACAAAGTCTGCTAATAAGTAAAGTCCTTTTCGAGTCATTGGCACTCGATTTCGTAAAAAAAAATCATTGAAATTTATTTTAAAAAATTGTTTATAATGTGAACAATTATTATTGGTTGTATGTATGTATGTGTGTATATGTATTGCCTCAAAGAATACAAGATTCTGTGGCAAGGGAAGGCCACCATTACAAAAATCAATAAAATTAATATAAATATCAATATGAAAGAAAAGTTATAATATCGTATGTACAATAGGCTGTTAGGTCATACTGGTTGAGTTCGGGCAGTGTACTATTCGAATAGAGAGAAAGCTTTAATTTTGAAACATGTGCTTATAAAGTTGTGTATCGAGCGAAGCATTCCGGGGTTTATATTTGAGAATAAGAAGTGAAGATTGTTCTCTGTTAGGTCATACTGGTTGAGTTCGGGCAGTGTACTATTCGAATAGAGAGAAAGCTCTAATTTTGAACCATGTACTTATAAAGTTGTGTATCGAGCGAAGCATTCCGGGGTTCATATTTGAGAATAAGAAGTGAAGATTGTTCTCGGTTATCATATCAATGTTACGCAAGTAATGATTTCTAATGGGCGAGTAGATTGGATATATATATATATATATATATATATATATTAGCTAGCAATATTTATATTATGCTGAAAAAATCATGGCTCCTAGAGGGAAATCTTCATTATTTTTCATAAATTGTGAAAAAATCGAAAACGGTTTGTACGTCAAAAACTGGCCTTTTTTGGATTGCCCGAATGGAAGCGTCGAGTTATAAAACAGTGATGTTGAAAATTGTCTGTTTTTATTTATTCCAACTTTCAGAGATCTGATTTTTAGCACGAAAACTACCTTCTAGTTTTTTGTGCTTATAGGAGAAATTGCTTTCGAAACTTCAGCTTGTAAAAATAATTTGAAAGGCATAAGTTGTACTAGAAATATTGGAACAAGATGTTTTCTGTGATTCCTTCTGTTTTGTTTCACACTCATTCATGTTAAAAAACAATAACAGTGATTCGCGATAATTTCGGTTGAAGAATTTGAATAACTTAGAACCTAATTGCAACGTAATATCTTAACAAATATTTTTCTTTTTTCTTCTAGGTATTTCATCTCGAGGGGAAAGATCCTCAGTAAAGTTGCGAAGTATCCACACGTTGCCGATTATAGACGAGCCGTTCAAGAATTGGACGAAAAAGAATACGTGAGCCTGTGGCTAGTGATGTGCGAGATTCGTAATCGTTACTGTTCACTACATGATCTTGTAATAAAGAATTTGGAGAAGATTAAGCGGCCGCGCTCTTCCAATGCCGAATCTCTTTATTAAGAAAAATGGCACTACATTTTGCCTGGGTACAGTGATAACGAGTATGACTTACAGTGTAAAACGATTTGGGGAAGAGTGTCGAGCATAAAATGTACAGTGGAAAAACTACGTCGTAGATTTCGTATCAGAATCAGATATTAGTTAGCTTATTTATCCGCTTTCTTGCTTGGCCATCTCAAAGACATAATGAAACTTGGTCATATTTTATCAAATACGATTAAATTATTTAATTTGTATGTATTATATAAATCATGTGTTTTTCATCAAATAAAATCCTGTTTAGAGTGAAAGCGAGGATTTCCTCGAAACGAATAAGCATAAGTACTTTTTGCATTTCCGAGCTTTAGACATTATGTCACATAATTTTAAAAGAAAATTTTTAACATTTATGGCAAGCTATCATGAATAATGATTTGTATATTTTGTGAATTTATGTCTGCTTTCAAATTTATTCCGAGAATTTTGTAAGAAGTTTTTAAAAACATTTAAGAAATTAAGCTTTTAAAATGCTCTGACCTCACTGGAATATAATATTCACAAATCTTAAAAAGTGCTTAGTGCTCCTTTCTCGCGTACTTTATGCATGCGACAAAAGCATTTTGAATGTTCATCTACACGATTTACTATTAAATTACAAACAAAAATATATCAATGCTAAGAACAAAATGTGAAATTTTTCATCAATGTTTTCGAATTACCTCGTTTTTTTTTTTAAATCTAATTTAGGTCCTCATCCTTTAGTATTAATTACACAAGGAGGCCCCCCTGCACGCAGTTGGTTTAGTTGGGAAATTAAGGAAGTAGGACGGGCAGTTGTGGAGGTTAAGCACTTAATTTGAGTGAGCAGTTAGGAAGGAAGGATGGCAATCAATAGAGGTATGGTAGGAGGAAAGAGAAATGGAGCGGGCAGTCAGGTTGGGTTAGCAATTAAGGAGGTAAGGCGGGCAGTTCGGAGCAGTCTGGATACCTCACAGAGCGTGGCGGTGGCGAGATCTTTATAATATCGAGAGATTATGCAAAGACAAAAAAATAGTCTCACTTATCCAGAAGATAAACTTTATTTATAAATTAATCAGTATAAAATTATACTATTAACCTACGGCAGGATTCGAAATCCCTTACAAAATTAAAGTATCAATACTCTATTTTAGTCACATCTCTTTAAAAAAAATTACAAGGACAATTTTGTGGGTGTATGTTTTCTACAATTTCATGAGAATCTTTATGAATAGCACAAATCGAAATAGTACCTCAGAGTATCAAATTATGCCAGAGAAACACAACGCGTAAAGTATTCAATATAACTATACATTTTTATAAATATATATTTAAAAGGACTAAAAAAAGAAACAACAGTCTTGAACTATATATATAATTAAAAACTAAAGGTTAAGAACCACCGTAGGGTCCCACTGGGAGCAACTACCATTTAAAAAATGACGTCGGCTCCCAGTAGGACCGTGGTAAATCCCACTCATGGCCACGTCTCACAACCGTGAGATGGGTGGTCACAGGACACGACGAAATCACAACGACAGGATTACCTTTGTTTTATTTACGTTAATTTTCAGGCCCATGTTCTTCATGCTTGTATTAAGTTTATTCAACATTCTTTGTAAGTCCGCGATTGATTCTGCCATAACAATCTTGTCATCTGCGAAAGCCAATCTACGCACCTTATATGCCTGTAGTTATTGAGACCGGCAGGTTCCGAATGTTTAATTTAAAAATCAGACATCATAAAATGACAAGTTTTGTCGGTTGTAAAAGTTTAATACTTGGCAGATCTCAAATGGTTCGTCCCAGACTATCTAGAAGTGGCTGGCCCTGTCGGTAGTAATAACACAAATACATAAGTGATCCTTCCGTGTCTCAAGTCAATCAAGACCAAATATTTTTACCTTTCATTTTCAAAAAGTTCTTAATTTATGTGGGTACATAATTTGTTACATTTCAAAACTTTTTGTTTTTCAATTTTTGCCAAGATTTTCGAACTCGGGAAAACTGTGAGACGGTATGAGATATGCCAAAACAGTAAAAAAATTTGGTTATTTAGAGAAGGAATGTCTTCAGCATCCTCGAACTGCAGAAATGAAAATTTTTCAAAAATTTCTAAACCCACATTTTTATAAATTTTGAGATATATTGGGAACGGTAAGAAATACGTACAAATTTATAAAGTTTCAGCCATTCATTCCTGAGTCATGTTCCTAGAATATCCAACATTTTTCAAAAAATACATGCCTCAAAATAAATGTTTTAAAGCTTTCAATTATTTTTCTACGGAAAGTAGATACGTCAAAAAAATATTTTCTGGGGGTTTTAGAGGTGATAAAACAATTCTTTCTTTAGAAACAGTTTCTGATACATTAAAGCCTTATTTAATACCTTTAATTACATGGAAATTCACTTCTCGCATGTTTTATATGGCCTGTTTTGTATCAGAATAGAGCCGACACTTTTGGCCTGACTCCGGAAGATACGGGTTGGCCAATGCTGTCAGCTGTAACTTGGCCCATGTGGTGCCAGTATTGAGCCGCAGCTTGGCATAACTGCAGGAGTTGCGGTAAGGCCATTGCTTATATCTTTAACTTCACGTATATTGCACAAGAATGCAACAACCTTTGGCTTAACATCGCGAAATAATGGTTGGCAATTGTCAGAAATTCTTACTATAGCCGTAAGGAGCCAGTATTCAGCCGAAAGTAGGCTTACCTTTAGGAGATGCGGGTTCAATAGAACTCGTATTTTTTATTACTATTTATATTATATTATTATTGCTTTGATTTTGAATATCGTCAGCATTGCGTTCCAGTAAAGTGCCAACATTGAGTCAACGCTATAAATAACCCATAATAATGGGTTATTTATAGCGTTGACTAATTTCTGACTAACGCTATCATTAA
This sequence comes from Andricus grossulariae, assembly GCA_011634705.1. Lineage (NCBI taxonomy): Eukaryota > Metazoa > Arthropoda > Insecta > Hymenoptera > Cynipidae > Andricus > Andricus grossulariae. The sequence goes on along the minus strand of JAABKJ010075445.1, from coordinate 110,820,556 downwards.
TAAATGATAGCGTTAGTCAGAAATTTTCGACGCCTTATTTTTCCGCATACCCGTGTGGAAATATCTTCTGGCAGTCGGATCTGGCCCAGATCTGGCGCCGTCTAGACAGTCTTATCTTGATAGTCGAGCCTGGGTTAGATCTGGCTCATCAGCCAAGTTTTTTTCGCCATTTTCGAAAAATTTTCCGGATGTATAAAGTTATACAAAATAATAAATTAATACTAATAAAATAATTTTTTTCTTATGTCCGACTCAGATCTGGTACTGGTCAGCCTTCCATAATATAAAGAATTATAAATGTCAATCAGCAAGCTTTTCTCAGTGCATGTCAGACCAATTTACCGGATATTTGAAACGATAAAAAAAATTTGCATCCTCCAAACAATTATTTTTTCACATATATCAAGTTCTTGGAATTTTTGTAATATTAATTTGGAATTTTTTCCTTGCAATAAAAGAATTACCAGCATAATATTCCTATAGATTTGAATAAATGTTATTAAAATATGAGGACACTCTTTTATAAGAATTTTATAAGTAATTATAATATTTATTGTAAATACTTATTTTTGTTTTTTAGTTAGAAATGAAGTATAATATTCGGTAGTCTAATGGTAGTGCACGCGGTTTATAAACTTAGGCAGTTAAGGTTCGAATCTCGGAGATTGCGAATTTTTCTTCGATTGAGTTTTTCTGGCGTTATATTCAATATATTATTATTATACCATTAAGCCATTTCCCTTTCGGGGTAGGCGTGAAATGCTCGGTTGGAAAGTATTAGTGTGTGGATGGGTATATAGGTATAGGGTAGATAGGTATATAGGGGTAAGGTATAGATATTTTAGATTGATCTAGAATTCTCGTGTTATTTATTTAAATGACACGTTCGTTCCGCAACATTGAGGGATCTTTAAAGATAATTGAAAAGGAAATAAATCTTTAAAGATCAACTGGGATTGAAAATATTAACCGATTTTTTAAAATCTTTTTTTAATTTACTCGTAATAATATGACGAGACTAATGTAGTATATTAAAATTTAATTAAATACTATAGTACAAATTTTGGATTATTCTCCACTGTGTCTAATCTCAAACAATGGGAAGCTTGCGCGGGGCAAAAAAACGTCCGCTCGACAATCTGCCCCCTGCCGCAAGGTTACCGGTTTCCAGACAATACCTGACCCAGGCCGACTGTCCCCTGATAATGTGTTTATTGCAGGCAATTTTTTCACACTTTTCTTTCCGATGTACCCGTTTTGTCCTAAAAATATTCCTACGCTTATTGGCTGTCGAACATTTGGTTTTCACTAATCTTGTGATTCTTATTTGATTAAAATTTTTTTGGCGATTTTAGATGAAGGCAGTCAAGACGGGGGTCCTTAAATATGGTAGGGGTATTTCTTGAGGGTTTTTGTATATTTCTGTGATTATAGGGACATTCACTACAGTCTTGGGAATGCGTTTCTTGTGATTCTTATTTATTTGAAATTTTTTAGCGATTTTAGAGGAAGGCAATCGAGACGGGGTTCGTTAAATGTGGTAAGGGTAGTTCTTGAGGGTAGCCAGATATTTCTGTTGTTATAAGGACGTTCACTACAGTCTTGGAAATGCGTTTCTTATGATTCTTATTTGTTTAATATTTTTTTTGCGTTTTTAGATGAAGGCACTCGAGACGGGTTTCGTTAAATGTGGTAGGGGTAGTTCTTTAGGGGTTTTGGATATCTCTGTAGTTATGAGGACATTCACTACAGTCTTGTAAATGCGTTGCTTGTTTGTTTACATTTTTTTTTTGCGATTTTAGGTAAAGGCAGTCGAGACGGGGTTCGTTAAATGTGGTAGGGGTAGTTCTTGAGGGTTTTTGCATATTTCTGTGGTTATAGGGACATTCACGACAGCCTTGGGAATGCGTTTCTTGTGATTTTTATTTATTTGTCATTTTTTTGGCAATTTTATACGAAGGCAATCGAGGCGGGGTTCGTTAAATGTGGTAGGGCTAGTTCTTGATGGTTGCTAGATATTTATGTGGTTATAAGGGCATTCACTACAGTGATGGGAATGCGTTTCTTGTGATTCTTATTTATTTCAAATTATTTTGGCGATTTTAGAGGAAGGCAATCAAGACGGGGGTTCTTGAGGGTTGTTGAATATTACTGCGGCAAAAAGATTATTAGTTATAGTCTTGGAAATAAGTTTGTTGTAATTATTATTTTTTAATTTTTTTGAGGTTTTAGTTGAAGGCACCAGAGACGGTGTTCTTTAAATGTGCTATGATAGGTAGTTTTGGGAATTGGAATAATACATATTGCCTAGTTTCCTGTAAAAAACAGGACATTTCATCTCCTTGATATTCTACAACTTCACGTATACAATCTGCTTGATTTTAAATGGATCTTATAGCAACTACTTTGTTCAATATTCGTCTTTTTTCGTTGAATCCAACTAGTTCATCATTAATTTTTTTATTGTTGAAACCATTTTTGTATATGAAAATTGAACTATTTTATTGTTGGTTTTAAACCACGTTTTTATTTTAAAATTCAACTATTTGGTTGAAAATGTGTGAATTTAGTGAAAATTTGTCTTACGGTGAAAAATTCAAATATTTTGTTGAAACTTCAACTATTTCGCTAAATTCATTTTAGCTTTTTGAAAATTCAACTGCTTTGTGGAAAATTCGTTCTTTTGTATTCAAAATTCACCTTTCGTGGCAGGAAAGTTATATTTCTTAGTTTAAAATTGATCTCTTTTGGCTGAATATGAACTTTTTTGTCGAAAATTCAACTTTTCGGGTTGAAAATTTACCTGTCGTCTAAAAAATAATAATTTTAGACTTGAAAATTCAAGTATTTGGTTGACAATGCAAATTATAATTGTTTTATTCCATTCCCATATTATTCTCCAGGGCAACATATGAAACTCGCATTCGGGAGAGTTCTAATTTAACATCATTCATTAAAAGTGGTGTCACGCATAGAAGCTGATGAAGTATATTGTTTCAATTATAAATTATAATAACGGTATATTAAGTATTCAGATCGCACAATTCGTTGGCGGAGTATAGCAAAAAAAGATTGTTGTGAAAATGCTCATAGCTTAGGTTCTTGTGTCGTATTTGAAAGACTTAAAATATTCATATATTGTCCACAATTATTAACATTACTGTTGTTAATAAGCAATCATTTATGCATTTATTATATTTAAAAACAATGCACACATGCTATCTTATGTGAATTTCAAATTTCTATCCATCAGGGATTTTAGGCAGTGGCCGCCGCGGGCGCTGCCTGTCATATCCGGTAAATATCAAGGTCATGGCCGTATTCAATAGTGACATTTGTCCGTCTTCAATTTTTTTCTTTTGCATAGATACGCCATGAAGCAGCCATGGCCTGAAAGCGCCTGCGTCCGGTAGTAGTTCACCATGTTTCCCATTTGTCCACCTTTCCTGCGATCTTCGCATCAGGTTTTCTGTACATTATTTCGGGTCTACACCATCATACTTCTCTTTCCTTTCTTTCGCCAAAAACTCGATCGGGGGAATTTTTGCGATTACACTGGCCCCTTCCGCTGAAATAGTGCGATACCAGCTGCACAGTCTTATTCCCATAACTTTCTGTATTCCATACAGTTTCCTTAAAAGTTTTGTGCTTTTCAGTGCTTCGTACCAAATAGGAGCAGCGTAGAGCATTTTCGAGTGCACCACGCTTATAAGTGCTCTCCTCTTGGATGCTCTTGGACCCCTCGTATTCGGCATAAGACTTGCCAGGGCTGTCATGGTCTTTTCCGCCTTCTCGACCGTTTTATCGATGTGCACACTATAGTTGCGTTTGGTGTCCAACCACACTCCCAATTCCTTCAAGGATTTCCGGGGGTATATTTCAACTTCCTGAATGTTAAAGCAAATTTAGTTGATTTTCGTCTTGGTTGTCAGGAGTATTGCTTCTGTTTTTTCGGGTGCTATCTGTAGTTTCTTTTCCTCCAAACATTTCACTACTCTAATTATAGCCGTGTTAGCAGCTGCCATTAGTAGTTTCTCGGTCTTTGCTATTACCACCATGGCTATATTATCAGCAAAGCCGACTAGATAAACACCTACCGAATGTAAGAGTTGTTTTTCACCATTATTGACATTTATATTTTGTTTCCCACTGCTCTCGTTTCGAAATTCTATAATTATTTTTCTTCATCACTAGAAAACAATGCTCTCTTCCTAACATGTTATGAGTTAATATTGCTTAAACTTGTAAGTCTAACTTGATTGATCAAAAATTTTACACAATTTAAAAACATTGCACAAATGAAATTAATTGCTATTTTTGAATTCATGAAGTGCGTTGCAATGCTCCAAAATTGAAAATTAACATTAAAAAAGGCAGACAGAAGAAGACTTATCAAAAAATTCCCACTTTTTTGATATGATGTTAATCGATTTAAAACTTTACAAATTATGTTCTAATCAACTCCTTTTAAGCAATATATTTTTTATAAATCCATGCTCGTTGAATAATTGCAATTTAATATAGAAAAATACAAATATGTATAACAACACGAGGAGTAGAAGTCGATATTTTGAAAACGAAAACAAACTAGGTCACGTTAACAATTTCTCAATATAGCATTCTTATTGTTTCAATGGAGTTAAAAATGTTACACCAGAAATATCTTTGCTAGGGGTCATTCGACGAAGAATGTCGTAAGCTTTTGAACCATTTAGCTAAATTCGTAGATTTTTTGCGGTGAATAATTTTTTACGTTAAAATTGTGTTGTATCTTGCATACTTTATCGGGAAAATGAAATTTTTTTTTTATAATATTTTTCACGAATAAAACAAAAACTATGAGTCTCATCAATAGCTTTCTCCTTGTTTGAACGTTCAGTGAAACAGGCACCCAAGCCTCGACTTTATATCGACTTTCGTGCGCCTGAGGTGAATGCAAATATATCAGTTAATGAGTACTGGAAAATAAATCTGTGAAATGGGGGGTAATCGTGGAGGTATGAATCAAAAATTTACTCATGCTCAAAAGCAACTATTCCATGTTTTAACTTAACATGAATGGTCCGTGAATGTGACTACTTCAAATTCATGTTTTTGCATACAATACATAACAGCATTGAAAGATTAAGTTGTGATCTGGCGAGATCCGGCGCAGCCTTCAATTCTTTTATGTGCGAAAGAGTATCAGGAACTAAATCGCGTGATCGGAGCTTCCAGTTCTTTCCACGTTTTTTTGAAAGAAGACATCAAGTGAAGTCGCCCGCGCGCTGATTGGGTCCGAACACAGGCCTGCGTTCGGGCTTATTCAGCGCGCATAACAAATCTATAGAAACCTTTTCTTTTGTCCACTTCCTCGTAGCATATATAGGATAAAATAGTATTAGGAAGAATATATATATATATATATATATATTTTTTTTTTTTTTTTTTTTTTTTTTTTCATTTTCTTGTCGAATAGCTCTTGATGGAATTTTTCAAATTCTGCTTTCTTTACCTCGGCTTTCAGAAGTGAAGCATATATATATATTAGGGTGGTTCACAAAAAACTTGTTTTTATTTTTAGGCGGCCCTATCGCAACAGCTTATTTCTCTGGGTGAGATAATACACACTTAATTTTTTTAGATTTAAAAAAAAATGATTAGAGGTTGCGAGCATCAAATTACGTAAAAATAGAGATTTTCATAGTTTTCGATTTTTTTTAAATATACATATTTGTCTTTAAGAAATATATTATGAATAAAAATTGTAGCTAATGCAAAGGACAAAACATTCACTCTGTGGCCGATTGAAAAAAAAATTACTTGGCGTCAGTAAAAGGCATAAAAAGTAGGATTTCTTATAAAGAGATAAATATAAAGGTATAATTTTACCCCTAAACATTTTTTTCAAGGAATGCCAAAATTCTGAGATCTTCTCCACGCAATAGGGAAAAAATATATAGTGGATATAAAATGAAAAACTTGAAACCGGGGCGACAGAAAAATAATAAAAAAATAAAAATTATTCAACAAAGCTTTCAATGGGGTTTTCTATCAATGAAATGTTATAAAATAGTAACATGCATCAATATGAGGAGGAGAGAACAACAGATTACTCATTTTATATGAAATCATATTTTAAAAATTTTCTTACATTCACAAAAAATATACAGCACATCATTTATCTATATTTTCTTATATTCGCAACAAATATACAGTTGAACAATGTAAACATTTTTTACTGAGGATAAATGTTTTATTTTCTTATACAATGAAAAAAAAATCGCTAATGCAATTGTGCTTCGCAACATCACAAATGCGTAAATCCCTTTACGACAAGATCTTTCATTATCATAGACTGTATTATGTAATATTGAAAATTGTAAGATCAATAAATGACTTTAACTCTCACAACATAAACAAAACATTTGATAACTGCATGCTTCGTTTAAACCAAGAGTGACTAACATTGCACAGTTCATTTGTATGTTTGTTGCGAATTAAAAAAAATGTAGAAAAATGATGTACTATGTATTTGTTGTGAATATAAAAATATATTAAAAATTTGATTTCATGTGAAATGAGTAATGTGTTATTCTATTTCCCTCCTATTGATGTATTTTACTATTTTATAAAATTTCATTGACGGAGAACCCATTAAAAGCCTTGTTAAATCATTTTTCTATATTTTTTTATTTTTCTGGTGCCTCGGTTTTTAATTTTTCGTCTTATACCTATTATATATTTTTCCCCTATTGTGTGGGAAAGATCTATGAATTTTGACAATCCTCACAAAAAATATTTACGGGTACAATTATACCCTTATATTTATCTCTTTCTATAAGAAGTCGCACTTTTATGCCTTTTACCGGCGCCAAGTAATTCCTTTTTAATCGGACACAAAGTGAAAGTTTTGTCCTTTGTATTAGATACAATTTTTATTCATAAGGGGCCGTGCATATATTACGCAATCATCATAGGGGGGTAGGGGGTCAAGTGTATGATTAGAAATGATTACATGGGGGAGGGGATATTGTTTGAGTGATTACGTTATCGTTTAAGTTCCTATTTTCATCAATCTTTTCTTTCTTTAATTTCTTAAGAAGTATTTCGCGCGCATGGAAATTTTTTTTCCTAAAACGCCGATAGAGTGCGTAAAAGTATGAGCATTAAAAAATGCCTCTAGTGGTGCTTTTCTTGTGAATACATAATTCTGTGCGCTTTCAAAATCTCTTCCACGTTGATATTGCGAAAAAATGTCTTCCAGGAACGATTTGTTTCAAGAGCTGTGTAGATCTTACAAAATCAGTAATCCTATTAGGTCTTAAAGACGATTACGTAATCAGGGGGAGGGGGGGTCAATCAAACGATTATGGTTAATTACACCGGGAGAGGGGCAAAAATGGGTGAAAAATTGATTACGTAATATATGGATGGCCCCTAAGATATTTTTCTAAAACAAATATGTATATTTTTAAAAAATTGATAACTACAAAAATCTCCATTTTTACGTTAATTTGATGCTCGCAACCTCTAACTTTTTTTTTCAAATCTGAAAAAATTAGGAGTGTATTATCTCACCCAGAAAAACAAACTGTCGCCATACGGCCGCCGAAAAATAAAAACTAGTTTTTTTTGAACCATTCTAATATGTATAATTAAAAACTAAAGGTTAACAACCACCGCAGGGTCCCACTGGGAGCAACTGTCATCTAAAAAAAAATGACATCAAACCTATATACCTATCTACCCTTCACCTATATACCCATCCACACATCACTACTTTCCAACCGAGCAATTCACGCCACCCCGAAAGGGAAACGGCCTAATGATATAATAATAATAATAATAATAATAATAATAATAATAAAGCGAAATCAAATAAACGTATACGAAAAAGCAAATATAATACACGCCTGCAGATATGTGATGAACAAAATTAATGTGTAAAATAAGCTTGTTTATATTCCACTCTCGGCATGACTGCTGATCAAATTGCTATCGTGAAGCTCGTCTCGTTGCAGGGGTTATCACGGCGACGGATATCCGTTTGATGGCAGAGGAAAGATATTGGCTCACGCCTTTTTTCCTGGTGGCGATCGTGGTGGTGACGCGCATTTCGACGAGGAAGAAATCTGGTTACTGAATGGCGACGACAGCAACGAAGAAGGTATGATATATGGAACTCTATTTACCATACAAATAAATTCAGATCATAAGAACGATAAGATTGTCATGTTGTCAATTCTGAGGAAATATGATCCTCCTCAATAAAAATTCTGAAAATATTTCGATGTCCCTCTAAAAGTGTCAAAATTCTTACTTATAAAGCTATAATATTCTAAGCTAGATATTTTTGCGTTTTAGCCAACTTCAGAGAGATTAAAATATGTGTACACTGTGTGAAAGAATTTAACTGAATTGGCATGAATAAAGTGAAACTTTAAAATCGATCATTTGATAAATATTCGAAATTTCAATTTTTGAGTAAGAAAATCATTGATTTGAGAGTAATTATTGAAAAGGGATGGGAATATAATAATATGATCACTGATCCCCAGTTCCCAGATTCTGAATAATTGGAAAGAGGGAGAGGGTGTGATCAAATTTTCACCAATCCCTGAGGGGGGAATTGGAGTAGATTGGGTACGACATAATGATCAATTCCTCATCTGTGACAAAGTTTCATCAATAAGGGAGGAAGTGATTGGAACAGGGGGGGTGCACAAGTATGAACAATTTGGGAGGGGGCGTGAATTTTAAAAGGGGAGGGTGTATGACAAAAGTATCACCAATCCCTGAGAGAGCATCATTGTCGAGGAGAAGGGGGTGTGGAAAAATGTTGACCAATCCCTGTTTTTGAATTGTAAATGTGGCTATATGAAAACATTCTCGTCAATTCTTGATTGGGGCCATTTGGTAAAGAAGAAAGGGATATGTCAAAATTATGAACAATCCCTATCACTAGTGGTACACATAGGCACATATCGCTTGCACAATTAGTGGGTGGTGCAAATAGATACATTGTATACAAAATTTTAATACAAAAAACGCGATATTTCGAAAATTATTCTTGATATCGATTTGAAAGTGTTATATTGGCTTTTCTCAAATATCCTATCTGAGTACGAAATTAACAATTTGTGTAAATTAAAAGCTAGATGAAAATCGAAATCCGCGAAATATTTACTGTCCCATATTTTAATAAATTGGAATGTTGATAAGACAAGTATCTATTTTTCAGAAAATCGTAAGAAGATACAAATATTACACAAAGAACTTTGCAATACATTTCTTACTTCCTAAAAAATATAATTCTATAACTTTAATGTGCCGGATCGATCGGAATAAATTAGTGAAATTTAGTTAATCCGATTATATAAGCGGGAGGCAAATGCAGTTTAATTTTAGCATCACTTTCAAATGAAATAATGTAAATACACATGACGCTCTCGTTTCCCTAGAAGGAAATCTAGGAATTGAATTTTGTGGAAAAATGGTGCCCTCGTTTCCGGTTGTAGCCCTTAGAATTTCCCAATTTCCTTTCACCTCACTCATTGGACGTAATGCTGGAACTTTCGATTGCGGTAAATTGAAGATGAACTTTAGCAGCGCAAGTAAACTTCTTGGTTAAAGTGGACTCGAATTTCGATGAAGCCTTGTGAGTTTGAACGCGCGTTCCGGTAGTTTCTGGTCAATTGTACTGAGGTAAATACAACGTATCGATAAAATAATATTATAATTTAACACAAAATTTTGCTTTTTGCAAAAAATTCCAAGGGATTGTTTTAATATCCTATATTAAAAAGTAGGTTGGTACTCGCTTGGCAGACGCGTCATGTCATCCAGTTCTTCTGCGCATGATAAAAAAATACATGTTCTAGCCACGCGCAAATAAAAAAAAGTTAACTAATAGGAATCAATTCTACCACAGCCAGCCATATTGGATATGTGAGCGCGCGAGAATGAAGTATATTTGAAATGACGTAAATGCCATGAGCACTGTGCGCCCTTCAACCAACCACTCCGGAATGGGCTCTTCCGACTTTAGATATAAGGTGAAAATTCGGGCAAGAGGCTGGTGGGTTGAAGGAAACTTCTTCCACCAGTAGGTCTTTATACCATCTAGTCCCGGAGCGAAATAGTTCTTTATGCCTCTTAATACTCTTAATATATATAATTTATAATAATATTTAATTTATAATAATAATTCCCAATATATATATATATATATATATATTCAACCAGATTCATGATATATGCAGTAGGACATTTTACCTTCTATAGAATAATGTTGGAACGTTGGATACGCTATTATATTTATGTTGACGTACTTTATCTGTTCCTATTATGAATTTATTCTGTTTTATTTTTTAGACTATTTAAATCACGTTTTATGTTTACATGCAGTATACAATATACGCCAAATGATTTACAGCTAAAAATACCTAAATATAAATATACTTGATACGTGGGTTATCCCAGATAGCTATGCTTATATAGCTTATGCGATTGTAGAAGCCAGGTTTTTTTTTTATAATTTTAAACAATATTTAGAGGTGGCCCATCGTCTTTGAAGTTCTTATGTAATGAACATGGGCAAAACCAACTTTTTTCGTTTAAGATTTTAACCGCGAAGTTATCCACTTTTTAATTTAAACTTCTAATATGTTTTCCTACAGGTTCTCAGAATCCATATAAAAGCATTTTTTCAATATAAATTTCATAAATAATATTAATTACGTTTGCTTGAAAAGTGCCATTTTCACTGTTTTCTGCTGTTTTCAAAGCCTAATAAAGGCCCTAATAATTTATATATTATACTGAAATTTTTAGAATATGTTCCTCGATGGTTGAAGATCACATCGTTTGAAAAAGCAGATTAGAAAAAATATATATAAGCCTGCTACAATGAAAACAAATCTGAGTAAATTTTTTAAATATGACAGTTTTCAGGGCGGAGCGCTGATCAGCTCGGCCATAAAAGTCGATCACAGTGGGTCTTGACACCATAAACTCATAAAGCAGACCGTTTCACGGCAAAGCGTTCTGTCGTTATATTTCCCTTTTTCAGAAAAGGCAGTATTAATAATTCAAAGGACGCTAGCTAATCCTGTTATGAAGTCACATCGATGAAAAGAACTGAGATTGCACTTTTTCGATCGACTCTTCACTTATCGGAATTTTCAGCTTTTGCAATGACAATGTTCAAAGACGTTGGGCCACCTCTAAATATTGTTTAAAATTGAAAAAAAATGTAGCTTCTACAATCGCATAAACTGCCGTTATTTGCCCTTCGCTCCTAAGAAACCCAAAAGTGTTTTTTTCTGGTCACCCTAATATATATATTTACGTTAATCTGTTTAATTACATACAATTCAATGTTCGCAAGGACGACCTGAAAAACCATGGCCACAGCTTCACTACTCGACCTGCGAACATTGACCTCCCCGTGTAAAGACGTGCCTAACCCTACTTGTAATGTAATATAATATTACCACAAATTGGTTAAGTCTTATGCTGTCAGATTGTAAGTACAGAATCAAAAAATTGTTTAATTGATTTTTCTCTCAAATAATAGTTGAAAGTAGGTAGTCAAATAACCTTTTATTGCGACCTGTCAACAAATTATTTTGTTGAACAAAAAACTTAAACATGAGAACCATGCAAATATAACTTTTCTGAAACACGTTAATATAAAAGAGTCATAGATACTCAGTGATATACATATTACGCAATAATTTTGTAGATATTCCTTTTGACTCTGAGCACACCGAAAAACTGTGGTGCCTTTCCCCTTTACTTTTGTATAGTAAATTTACATTCCCGGAACAGTAACCTTAACTTACAACCCATGTGTAGTAAAATTTGACGTAATAATACTGTTTGAGTTCAATTTCCAAATTTTATAATTTATGGATCATATCGACGTCACCATTCCATACTGCTCTACGTCCCGCTTCCCTCACAGAAATGTTACCGTGGCCCCGATCGTGGCCCGATCTGGCCAAATGGGGCCCAGATCGGGAAGCCAGGTCGGATCAGACCTATGATAAAACGCATGGCCCACTCTGGGCCGAACTTGTTAGCCCGATCGGTGTGCCGGGTCAGTGCCAAGTCGGCCCCCTATCAGGTCCCGATTGAATTATATTAAAAATTATGGGGCATTTTTAATCTAAATAATTAATAGCACACAAGATAAATTGAACTGTATTATTTATTAATTAGAAATTATGATAATATACTTCAAGTTTTTCGTTGTTTGCGAAAAATTGGAAAAACGCTGGACTAAATGTATCGAGCTAAAAGAAGATTATGTTGAGAAGTAAAACGCTCATTTGCCGAAAAAAAATCTTTTAGTCGAAAATTCACTGACTTATCAAACAGCCCTCGTATACGGAATGTAAGTACATACGTGTGCCTAAGCAAAAGCAATATTTTTAATGATATATTCCACGATATTAATGTACAACCTAAATAGTAAGTGAAAGAACATGTATATAGTCAGACAATGCAGTAATCAAAAGCTTCTGACTAGATATATGAAAACACAGCTAAGTAACGTATAAAATCCGTACTCCTGGAGTGGCTAAGAGTGGAGATGCGCGATCACTGACTTGTGCGGTGTATATGAAGAGTCGCGCGTATCAAATGAAATCCCGCTGGGCTATGGAAAACAGTGCTATCGATCACTTTTGTCACCGCGCGTGTCATCGCTCACTTTTGGCACGGTACGTGACTTTTAGCGTGTACCCAGTGTATATAAATCGCAGAGCCACCCTTGTTAATCGTCTTACGTTCCCGGTATTCATACTAACAACTTCGATATACGAATTGCGTCGCTTCAAGTCTTCGTGAACTAAGTAACGAATCATCAAGTTGTGAACTAAGTCCCTTCGGAACAGACTTTCGGTCGTAGTATGAGTCTATTTCCAGGTAAAGTCCGCAGTGTTATACATCAACGAAAAGAACTCATGAGTATCCTCTATTAAATGTCTTATAGAAACTTATAAAAATGGACAAAAGGATATATAGAACCATATAGAGCCATGTAGAATTTATAAAATTTCTATATGGTTCTATATATCCTTTTGTCCATTTTTATAAGTTTCTATAAGATATTTAATGGAGGGTAGATTCGGTAGCTGTTTAGAACCATGTATCGCTCTACTAAGAGAACAGTGATCGTGCATAATTTTCGCTACAATAACTGAATTACTTCCGAGTACATTCAAATCAACATCCGGTAGAATTCCGTCGGTGTTCTACATTATAAAAGGATATTCAATCGACAAAATAACTCTCTCTCTCTCTCTCTTGCCCTTTCAGGATTAGAAAGGGAGATGTCAGTTTTACTGCATTTAATATAACTATTTATCTGTTCTTATTTCTAATAAACTTCTCAACTTGAAACTATCTGAATTATACCTTTTATATAAACACTGTAAACTGACACAGTCCGCGTAGGGCTGATGAAACGAACCCACAAACAATTAATTGGCCACGTTTTACCAGCCTAACATAATCAGCACACTGGTCTCTCTCTTTCTCAATTTTCCATACCACCCTCGCCTTTTGCTCGAGACGTGACAAAAATAGGCATAGTTTAATATTTATTATTACGACAAATGACTACGAAAATGTGATTGATTAGTTATATTACTGCAAATAGTCTAGCATTTTATGTTATTATTTATTAACAATAAGTCTTATGTAAAAAGTAAATGTAAAATTTTTATTTATTGCAACGAATATGAATGTGATTTTACTATCAAAAAATAATGCTGCTAATTATAAAAGGAATAGATAATTCAATGTCACTGATTAGTTATAATATTGTTGCAAATAGTATAGCACTTTTATGGATGTTATTTATCAACGAAAATCAAATTATTAACAATTAATTAATTTTCTTACCTGAACATTTTAAAACCCCTTTTTAAAAGCCCTTGCATCTATTTGTTTAAGTATAACATATATATTACTTATTATTATTAAATAGCATTATTTTTCATTTATGTAAATTAATTTTGAAACTATATTTCCAAGTGAATTACTTCGTCAATTAATTTCATTATTATTCATTTTATTTAATTTTTATAATACTTTGAAACTATGTGGGAAACTATATGCATTTTAAACTTTTTTCTCTATCGCTATTTATATTTGCTCATACTTTTTTCCTGAAAGTTATTATTGAAAGTCTATTAATCTATTATAATAGATTCGGCATTAATTTTGTAGTACAAAAAACACATTATCTTAATTATTCACATTATTATCCCATAACAGAAAGTGTCAAACTGTGTAGAATCCGAGGCTGCGCTCTCTATCGGAATTTGCGGAACTACCACTTGGAAGCATTTATTCACGGATGCCATCCACGCAAAAACTTGGGAGTCCGGATAGGGCTGGTCTAACCAAAGATATTATACACCTAGATACGGCAAGTGGCGGCGTAGTGGGGAACAATATATATAGCAACTACTTTCGTGCGGTCCGTAGCTGCTGCCCTCTTCGTACTACCTTCCTCCACTAAAGTTTCCTCTATTATTTTGCTCCGTTTTGAAAAATGTTATATACGTTTTTGAAGCAATCATTTATGCATTTATTACATTTAAAAACAATGCACACATGCTGTCTCATGTAAATTTCAAATTTATATCCCTCAGGGATCTTAGGCTTTGGCCGCCGCGGGCGCTGCCTGGCATATCCGGTAAATATCAAGGTCATGGCCGTACTCAATTACAGTGAAGTCTTGCCTATTTCCCTGACCTTGAAACGAAACGACTCCTTTATTTCCACGCTGGAGGGGGCCCCACCTTTACCGCGAGTGGGCAGGATATTTAGGTCAAGCAAAGTTCTTTGGCTGCCCGTTTTTGTATCGATGCGCCGCCTGTGCAGAACTTTTTCAACCGCAAAGCGCGAGTTGATTTGTAATCTATAAGTACTATAAAAAATAATTCAAATACATACACCCGACATTCCTAGAACTGCTGGCCCACGCAGTTTCTCAGCTCAAGGGGTAAGAGACGGTTGCGACTCTCGCCACGGAAGGGTCACCGTGTGCGAGTACTCAGTTGAGTATATTGCTCAATATTATGGAAACGGTTCAGGTGAGTGGATATCCGGCTTATTGCGCAGTTGAAAAAGTCGCGGTCTGTTAGTCTGCATGCATGCATAAGTGTTTTTCACGTGTCTTTCAAGTGTTTTTGTTGGCATACGACAATTTTCCAACTAAAAATCAATATTATAGAAGCAAAAAACGACGCAAATATTTCGCGGAATAGTGAGTTTTGCAGCATGACGTACCGCGACGATATGCTAAACTAGGTGGAGCAAATGTCAGCCGTCAGGAAGGTTAGTACGTGGTATTGCAATTGCATACGACTTTTTGGAGAAAATCTCTAAAACGTAAAGGTAAGTTATAAAGGTCTGAATAGTAATCTTTTCCAGTATAGAATTCATTTGCGCAATTCTGTTTCTTCATCCTTTTATCGGTTGAAGACCTTCCAGTTTCACGAAATACAAGCAACTGTCCGAAATGTGAGGCCAGAGTGCAACTCACCTGACATTTAGTATATTTTCTCGAAAAAGTCGTATGACGTATTCCCATGACGTCATACTAAAATAATCAGTTCAAGGCCTCCCGCTCCTCGGGCCTTTTTTAATTGGTCAGCCAGTGACGCGGAGGAGAATATACCGGGATCGTGGTGGGAGATGCCGGAACTGCACATATGGAAATAACCGTGTACAACCGAGTAGAAATAGAGGAGGCGGGAAATAAGGGAGATGGGAAATAGGTGAGACTCCACTGTATAAATATATTGGGAAAGTGGTCGAAAAATATAGACGAGGACATGCGAGGGATATGCAGACATGGATGAGAGGGAACTGAAAGAGATAGGTGTAAATCTGCATTGAAAAGGAGATAGAAAAAGATATAGCTAGATGAAAAAGAGATAGAATGAAGTGAAGCTGGATAAAAAATTGATCGGAAAAAATGCAGGTGAAATATAGATAGATGAGGGATACTATAGGATAAATGAATTGACGAGTGTAAACGAACAAAACATGATAAATCCATTCGAGATGATTCCTTAATAATAACCAGAGATAAAAGAACAATTCAAATAGGATCATGCAGATGAAACCATCTAGCTCGTTATCCAATATTATTGAATTATTGAATCTATTAGCTTAGATTAATGCAGTTTTTATAACATATTGAACACTTTAGTACAAAATATACGGATTTTGATTCATATATTTTGAAGGTTACAACATTTTTGAAGCGGATGCATAATGAGATAGATTTTTTTTTGTAAACCAAGGGTCAATAATCATATCCCTCGAGCACTGAAAATGCTAAAACCATGCATAACTTATTTTTGTATGGATTTATCATGTTTTGTTTGCTTACTTCACACTTTCCCTTATACGTTACTATCTTAGAGATAGCTAATGATTAATAATACAGCCACAGAAAAAAAAAAATTTTTGGCCTGGCGATCAGACCATGTTTATTATATATTTTTGGGGTCGCTGAAACCGAATCCGAACTTCATTTTACCCCATTACGTCAGGTTTATGACAAAACCTGAAAAAGTCTTCACAGCCACACAAAAATAAAAAATAATTCTGGCCTGGGGCCAGGCCATTTTTACTATAAGTTTCCCGGGTGGAAATTTCAGTCGAGGGCTGGCCAGCAACCGGCTAGAGAGCCGGTTACTTCAAGTCGGGCTGTGGCCGGGGTTTCTGGTCGGAATCCGGCCAGCATCGTCACGCTGCGCTGGCCAGCGTCCGATGATGTACATAAACGTACTTTACTGTCGGCTCTTGCATTTCTCAAATTTTGAAGCCGATATTTCACGTATAAAAAAGTGCTTAGGTTCAAAAAATTGCAAAAAATGCACCCATTTTTTATTTCGACGAAAATAATTTTTTGCGAAATTCCTCCTTGAATAAAGTACGTAAACGCAGTTTATTGTCTTCTCATACATTTGACAAAGTTTCAGCCCGATATTTTATTCAGAAAAAAGTTCTTAGATTCAGAAAAGAATTCAGAAAATTGAAAAAGTGAGGCCAGTAAGGTAGGTATTTATGCTTGCAACATGCCCTTAGGGCCATGTGACGAGTGGGTCACGTGACTGGCTTCCTACCTTATGGACACTTTTTTTATTTATAAACTTATTTTCACACAAATAGCCACATCGAGTTGAATATTTGGGATAACAAATAAGAAGCACTAAACCCCGATTTTCTATACTTAAAATCAAGATTTCGCGGTGGGTACTGCTTTTTTACCTGTTCTGTTTTGTCTCCCTTTCTTTTGTTTTCTATGTCTCTTTGTATTTCCCTACGTAAGACTCGTTGGGCAATCAGAATTTTCATATGTCCATCGTTGTTGAATAACAGATGGATCTTTCGCTCTGTCGTTAAAAGTTCCGTGTGCAGGATCCACTGCTACCAATCAGCATTTTTAATTATTCTTCCAAGTAAGATTTACGAGCCGTAAAACCAGATTTATGACTCCTTTAACTTTGCATAGTGTAACAATGTAAGGACACCCATAAACTCATTGCCATAAAGTTATTATCCTCTTAATATAATTATAATTCAATTTTACTCAATTTTACCCAATCGACTTGAAGCGTTCTTCATCATTGTCTGCATAATTTATCAAGTATGACAATCATCCACTGTTCAGTTGTTCACTCTATTCAAATGAGAAGCTACTTTTTTTAAAATAATTTGGTTAGATTGCTTTTTGTATAGTTGAGTGCTAGACCATGACCTGTATCAGGGGCTAAGGCCATAGACTGAGATTGGCGAAAATTTCTAGATGTTAATATGTGCTCCATATGTGAAGGCCATACTTCCGACTGGGCACAGGCCGCAGACCTTGTATGCAGCTTAGGATCTTACGTTACTCCTTCTTGGAAGAAAGAGCATTGTTATGCTAAGTGAAAAAGCATGTCACCTCATACGTTATAGCAATATAGCGGGCAAGATACTCGGTTTGTTAGCTGATGGTAAAGGGAAGATGGAAGAACAGCTGCCGACACGAAAACAGCTGCGTCCTGCAGATTGTTCTCTTTCCATATGTAACCTGTAATTCTGTATTTATCATCAAACTTTACTGATAAAAATTATATTTCCAGGTACCTTAATTATGCAGATAACCTTATTAAATCCGTATTAAATTCATTTATAAAAAATATAGACAGGCTAAGTTTTATTCCCAAAGTCACCTGTTCCTTTCTTTTAATTCACAAAAGACTTATAAAAATTAACTCAAAATATTTTCTGTCATAATTATTCAAATTGTCAGGTGCTTATTAAAATAAAATTGACCGATACCATACACTAGAGTTTCTTCCACGTTTTAGAGGTTAAAATCTCTTTTAGTTTGCAGATCGTGTCAAGAGTTCGCGGAATGCGTGAAGCGCGTGCACTAATTACGAATGCCGTTACTTTTCAGATGGAACCGCTTCTCCGTTTCTGTCACTATCCATATATGGCATTTTCACATTCCGCATTCCCAACATATTTTCATTCTCTACACGACTGCGATGTCCTCGATTAGTGAAATCCACATTCTAATGCCACGCTATCCTAAAAGAAGAGAATATCCATCGATTACAAACACCATATAAGTCTGATCGACTCATTTATTGGTCGTATGCACCAGCAAAGAAAGCAACCAAGTCTGGTTTGGAAAATCTGATCTGGCCCGGGTCTGGCGCTAGTCTTGCCCAAGTCTCACTTTATTTAGACCGTCTAGTTTGTAAGGTCTGATCTGGCCCAGGACTGGCGCTGCTCAGTTATCCCACTCTCTTAAAATGAACCAGTGAAATTTCACTGATTTCCAGTGAAATCTCACTGGTTGAAATAGCCAGAAGTGTGTCACTGGCAATCAGTGAGAATTCACTGGTTCATTCAGTGAAATTCCGGCACTGGCTTAATCAGTGACGTTCACTGGTTCCTCAGTACCAGTACACAGTAAAAAAAAGGATCATTTTTGTTGCAGATCATTTTGCTCCAACGATCATTTGACTTTCGAGATCATAATTCTCAAAAATGTCCGATAGATTAAAAATATTACACAACGATTTCAATGATTTCCCAAAGATTAAAAAAAAATCATATTTATTTTTCAAAGATTTTAGATATATTATTTAAAAGATTTTGCAACGATTTCAATGATTTCTAAGGATTTCAAATATTTTGCAAAGATTTCGGATAGACTACAAATATTTCACAAAGACTTCAACGATTTAAAAGATTTCACAAAGATTTCAATGAATTCTGAGGATTTCAAAGATTTAAAATATTTCACAAAGATTTCGGATGGAGTAAAAAAATGCAAAAAGATTTAAATGATTTCACAAATATCTTGCAAAGATTTCGGGTAGATTTGAAAGATTTCATTACGATTTCAATAATTTCCCGAAGATATAAAAAATGTAAAAAATATTTTGGATATATTTGCAAGATTTCACAAAGATTTCAATGATTTCTAAGGACTACAAAGGATTTCAAAGATTTTAAATATTTCACAAAGATTTCGGATAGATTTTAAAGATTTTACAACGATTTCAGAGATTTCTAAGGATTTTAAAGATTTCAAATATTACGCAAGAATTTCGGATCGATTTAAAAGATTCCACAACGGTTTCAATGATTTCCCGAAGAATGAAAAAATTTCTCAAATATTTTGCAAAAATTTTAATATATATTTGAAAGATTTCACAAAGATTCAAATGATTTCCAAAGATTTCACAAATTTCACAATTATTACCAAATATTACAGAAATATTTTGCAAAGGTTTCCAAAGATTTCAGAAAGATTTCACACTGATTTCAATGATTTCACAAAGATTTCCAAAATTTCGTAGAGATTTCTGGTAAATTTCAAAAATTGCTCAAAGATTTGAATAATTTCCCAAAGATTTCGGCTATATTTAAAAGACTTCAAAAACATTTAAATGGTTTTCTAAAGATTTCACAAAGATTTCCAATATTTAGCAAAGATTTCGGATAGATTCAAAAGATTTCACAATGACTTCAATGATTTCTAAGGATTTCAAAGATTTCAAATATTTCTCAAAGATTTCCGATAGATTTAAAATAATACACAACGATTTCAATGATTTCCCAAAGATTAAGAAGAAATCATCTATATTTTGCAAAGATTTTGTATATATAATTTAAAATATTTCACAACGATTTCAATGAGTTCTAAGGATTTCAAAGATTTCAAATATTTCTCAAAAATTTCCGATAGATTAAAAATATTACACAACGACTTCAATGATTTCGCAAAGATTTCAAAAATTTCTCAAATATTTTGCATAGACTTTGGATATTTAATAAAAAGGATTTAATAATGATTTAAATGATTTCTAAGGATTTCAAATCTTTCGGAAAGATTTATGATAGATTTAAAAGATTTCCCAAAGATTTCAATGATTTCTGAGGATTTCAAAGATTTCCCAAAGATTAAAAAAAATTCATAAATATTTTCCAAAGATTTTGGATATATAATTTGAAATATTTCACAACGATTTCAATGATTTCTAAGGATTTCAAATATTCTGCAAATATTTTTGATAGATTTAAAAGATTTCCCAAAGATTTCAATGATTTCAGAGGATTTCAAAGATTTCGCAAAGATTTCGGATAGATTAAAAGAATTTCACAAAGATTTCAATGATTTTTAAGAATTTCAAAGATTTCAAACATTTCGCAAAGATTTTGGATAGATGTAAATTTACAAGATTTCACAACGATTTCCATGATTTTTCAAAAATTAAAAAAATTAAAAAAATATTTTGCAAAGATTTTGGACATATAATTAAAGATATTTCACCATGATTTCAAGGATTTTCAAGGATTTAAAAGATTTTAAATATTTCACAAAGATTTCGGATAGATTGTAAAGATTTCACAAAGATTTCAAAGATTTCTAAGGATTTTAAATATATCAAATATTTCGCAAGAATTTCGGATCGATTTAAAAGATTCCACAACGGTTTCAATGATTTCCCGAAGATTAAAAAAATTTCTCAAATATTTTGCAAAAATTTTGGATATATTTGAAAGATATCACAAAGATTTCAGTGATTTCCAAAGATTTCAGTGATTTCCAAAGATTACACAAATTTCACAATTATTGCCAAATATTCCAGAAATATTTTGCAAAGGTTTCCAAAGATTTCAGAAAGATTTCACAATGATTTCAATGATTTCACAAAGATTTGAAAAATTTCGTAGAGATTTCTGGTAAATTTCAAAAATTGCTCAAAGATTTGAATAATTTCCCAAAGATTTCGGCTATATTTTGAAAAGATTGATGAAAAATTCGTGTATTAATGATATTTAAAAAATATTGATGGATCAAATTATCAAAAAGGCAATACAGCATAATTGTTCCAACGAATTATAATATTTATTCGTGCGTAAACTATAAATTTTTATACAAAGACATATACGTGGATATATATATCAGGAACAGCCACAAGACTACGTACGATCAGTAGCTATTGGCGGACCATATGCAATACCGAATGGTCCGAATTTGTGGTGGCCAAGAACGGCAGGCCGGGTAGCGCAGACTACACCGTTGATGACCGTACCCGAGTTTGGACACGGGGAATGTGGGTACAGGAGGGAGCTGGAGAGGATGATTGCCAACTCGAAAGCTGCCTAATGCGACTTAATCAAGAATCTGAGGACTGGGGCCTATCATACCAGTCCCACCCCATGCACAGCCAACTAAAAGGATACTGTTGGGTGGTCGATTCACTGACTACATGCCACGTGGCCCGAGGGTTGGGTGGACTGACGATATCTTAAGCATGGACGCAATCTCACAATGGGGTTGGGGCGTGCCCGTCCGCGTCAAGGATTTCGAACGCGGCGAACTAAAGACCATAGTCATACCGAAACGAACTGAGAACATCATGTGTAGCCATGACTACCACTACGGCACTTATCTGATGCGTGGCAAATGGGATGATAAGATCGGAGGACTTAAGAAACATTACCTCGGCAGACCAATTGGGTTAGATCCCACGTACATGTATAAGAAGGAAGCCGGCGGTTCAAAGAATTCGGAAAACGCGGCTGGAGGTCCCGGAGCGCCCCCGGAGGACCTCGCGGCCAAAATCTTGGATCTACAGCGGGAGATTGCCAGGCTCCAGAAGGGGAGGCAGGACCCCGAGAAGTTAAATTTCAACTACCGCGACACGGACACCCCCGGAATACAAGGAACACTAAAATATGGAGAACTAGACTCGCGCCAGGATGCGAAAAGACCCGAACATCTAGGTGGAAACGTTGGCGCGAGATCTGGCGATTCGAAGGAGACCCTGAACCCGGCACCAGAGATTCTGGAAGAACATGCAGCTGGGACAGAACAGCAGGTCTTAGAGGATGCAAAGAAGAGGAGATCTCAAGTCTAGATTGGGGACCGCTAGTGGACATATATCCTGAGGATATGTGGACACCCCAGTTATTCAAGAAAAAGATGAACATAGAGGAACACAAATTAAAGAATAAATATGGACCATCTTTGGACTGTGGATGTGGTCAGCCAGGTTGGGAGCTGCCAGTCCCTCCATTTTCCGTCAACTTAAGGAAATACATATTAGGAAAACACCCCCGTTGCGGAGGTTGTCAACTGCCTAAAGGTACGTTGGAGGAGCAAATACATATACCCATACGCTCCCTACCCGAACGATATTCTACCGAGCTGGTACGCCAGTATACCGACACCCGCGAGAGATGGCCCTCAGCATGTAGACACGGAGTTAACCAACTTTTCCGAAAAAGAACAGGTCTGCTAAAGATGGGGGGCCCCCGAATACATCCCTACTGGAGGGAGCTGTGTTATTGGGAGATTGGATACGGGCATGTTGAGTACGTGGAAATAGACTCAATGTCAGAAGAGCTGGAGCGGTGGTTAAGCAAAGAAAACCCATTGGGTGGACCACTAGGGGAGGATGGGTATCTAGATATGCTCTACGCAGAAGCGAAGCGATTCATGCAAACAGAGTTTAAAATGCCAAGCAAAATTCCCACAATATCAGAGTGGGTGTAGACGGGAAAATGGATGGAGGGGAAGTTCGGTACCGGTACCAATGTCGCCCTAACCATAGACGGAAAGCGAAAATTAACCCGAAAAACCAAACCGGTAAAGGGGGTCACGCACACCGACTCCGAGATCGAAAAAGAATTAATCACAGCAGGCAAGGAACAGATGATAGTCCTAAAAAAAAGCGAGCCTGGGAAAATTAGGAGCGTTGTAAAAACCGGCAACCACGTCAATCGAAAGATGAATTATCTCAGTAGTATTCTAGAAGACGGCCTCCACGGCAGTAATTTAAGCACCCTCTTTGCAGGTGAAAAAGGCAACGAAAAAATAGACTACGACTTGATTAATGCCGTGAGAGACCAGACGGTATGGAAAGTACCCCTGGATCAGGGAGGTTTTGACGAACGACAAAGTAAGCTGTCAATAGCTGTCATCTTACTGGCCATCGGCCAGCACTTTGAGCGCTATAACGCCCCCGCTGACATCATGAGGGTGTGGGCAGCGCTTTGGGATAGGATAAAAAAAGAAGATTTTTGGCGTTTTTATTTTTTCAAATATCGACAATCAAACTTGTCATTTTTAACATTTTTGGGCTGCATACCATAAGGGTGGTTTTTAGGCGTATTGCCTAACATTCTCATCTGGTCTATAATTGGTAGGATAGAAAAATAAGATTTTTGGCGTTTTTCTTTTTTCAAATATCGACAATCAAACTTGTCATTTTTAACATTTTAGGCCTGCATACCATAAGGGTGGTTTTTAGGGATATTGCCGAACATTCTCATCTGGTCTATAATTGGTAGGATAAAAAAAGACGATTTTTGGCATTTTTATTTTTTCAAATATTGACAATCAAACTTGTCATTTTTAACATTTTAGGTCTGCAAGGGTGGATTTTAGAGGTATTGCCGAACATTCTCATCTGGTGTATAATTGGTAGGATAAAAAAAGAAGATTTTTCGCATTTTTATTTTTTCAAATATCGACAATAAAACTTGTCATATTTAAAATTTTTGGGCTGCATACCATAAGGGTGGTTTTTAGGCGTCTTGCCGAACATTCGCATCTGGTCTATAATTGGTAGGATAAAAAAAGAAGATTTTTGGCGTTTTTGTTTTTTCAAATATCGACAATCAAACTTGTCATTTTTAAAATTGTAGGCCTGCATACCATAAGGGTGTTTTTTTGGGGGTATTGCCGAACATTCTTATTTGGTCTATAATTGGTAGGATAAAAAAAGAAGATTTTTGGCATTTTTCTTTTTTCAAATATCGACAATCAAACTTGTCATTTTTAACATTTTAGGGCTGCCTACCATAAGGTTGGTTTTTAGGGATATTGCCGAACATTCTCATCTGGTCTATAATTGGTAGGATGAAAAAACAAGATCTTGGGCGTTTTTCTTTTTTCAAATATCGACAATCAAACTTGTCATTTTTAACATTTTAGGGCTGCATACCATAAGGTTGGTTTTTAGGGGTATTGCCGAACATTCTCATCTGGTCTATAATTGGTAGGATGAAAAAACAAGATTTTTGGTGTTTTTCTTTTTTCAAATATCGACAATCAAACTTGTATTAGGCAGGTCTGAATAATGGATGATGTGTAAGGGTAGTTATCCACTTAAACAAATTTTTTTTCGACAATTTTATCGCCAGAATATTATTTTTTGCCTTTCTAATTGATTCAAGCGAAAAAAAATTCGAAAAATAATTTTTTTAATTTCGTTCATATGAACGTTCGTAACTTCAAGTACATATTTTTTCCTTAAAATCTGTAATTTTACCTTTAATTTGAAAAAGAAGTGCGTTTTTAATAATTACCCAAAAAATGGCAATTTAAAAAAAAAATGACATTTCAGAAAAGTTTTTCTTACTTTTTGCTTTTTTCACTATTAAAAAATTTTTCATAACATTTATTTTTCTTATCATTGCATTTCTCAGTAATTTTTACCCTAAAAACCATGTATTATAAGTTACAATTACATTATTCATGCATGACTTATTAACATTTAAAAATCCGAAATCCCAATTCGCACCACTGTGGGGTATACGTATACGCAGATGGAGTGTGGTATCTGCGGGTTAAGTTTAAAGGAGGCGAAATTGAGAGATTTTACATTTCAAGCAATTATTATATTATTCAAAATGTTTTTTGAAGTCTTGCTTCCTAATACGGACCACTTCTGTATTGTAAACAATGTTTCGGGAAACGGATGAAGTAGAAGAGGTTATGTCCCTTGTGTGCTTTGGTACGACTATCACTTTAATATTAGCTGTACATACAACGCATAAACGCTCCCTTACTTCTTTTTTCATTTAAATTTATTTTCACTTTGAATTTTTTTTTCGATAACTGGACACAAATGCTTAAAAATGAAATAAAACTGTTTTCACTGTGTTCAACGAGCAAAAATGATCGCAACAACTGGATACAGCAGAAAGTGCATTGCACATGCGCAGTAAACTTTCCGATAGGTAAAATGGTCTATTCCAGCCAGCAAACTTTAAAATGAAGATGATGTTATTATTCAAGGAAGCATGAATAAATGTCAATAATGAAGTGTTTGAATATTTAAAAACTCCTTTAGTTTAATCTAAACATTATTCTTAAAAACTTCAATGATTGAACTTGCAAAGTAATGTATGTAAAATGTATTCCTGGAATGTTGCGATAAATTTTCTATGGAAGGTCATCCACTACTAACAAACACATGCTCACACATATCATACAATTCATAAGTGTATTGTTGGGACATATACACAATTTAACTTAAACAATAACAATGGCACCACCAAAACACCAAAAAGTTGTAGATGCGGTTCAAAACGATCGAACGCGCAGAGCACCCGACAATGTGTCGGCAAACAATGCCGATTATCCTAGAATTCGTGGTGCTGAAAATAATTTAGATGGAGACACGACGACGAACCGGCGAGCACCCATATTGAGTGGATGAATCAACTCGATGATGACTTGCTAGACTGCTACGAGGCCAGCATTATCCTTGTTTATCGAGGCTATATGGCACGTAGGCATACTCTGTTGTGCCAAAAACACCCAGAGCTTCAGCACGTTTCGATTCAATCCTTGCGAAATCAACGTGCCTACCACTCGAAAAATGGATATGTACGCGGAGCGCTTCCCCAACCGCCGCTTGATCAAGCTGCAGCCAAAAATGAGGAAGCGAATTAAGACCAACCGCGGAAAGCAGGCATCTTCTGAAAGATGATCACGATTTCAGAACAAGAAGGAACTTAAAAATGCAAGTTCCTCCTGAGCCCCAAGATCGGTCTGAAATGGATGCCTCTGTTCGTGGAGAAATGTCGCAAGAGTCCGACCTCTGGACCATCAATTGCTCAGATTATGGTGCTGCGAGAGCTTCGGCTGATTCAAATTGAAGGCTAGAACCGATGATGGATCAAAAGACCAAAAGACGCTTGTATCAACTAAACAAGAAGATTGGATGGACAAGACAGAATGCGTCGCATATTCAGCGCGTGATTGACTACACAACATCTGTTAGGCCGTTCACGGAAAGGGTTCGAAAGTTCGCCCAAGAACTAAGGATCTTCAATCATACACTGAACACGTCAAAGCTGATGACAATCAAGTAGCACATTGTTAACAAAATACGGGTGGCATCTAACGCAAGAAAGAGAATACAGAAGAGGCAGAGATGGATAAGGTAGAATCAACAGTTTCTCGCTGACCCATCTCGCCTTTCCAGTGTTCACCCTGTTACTGCCAAAAATCCACCCAAGCCCAACGAGGTAGAGACTTTTTGAAGAGAGGTATACAAGATCCCAGAAATACTTAAGTTAAAAGAAGATACTGATAATATCATCCGCTTCATGGAGTTTTGCGACAACCTCATAACACCTGAGGAGTAATGTCAAAAAATCACTGCTGAAGAGGTGAAAAAAGCACTTAGAGGCACGAAGAACTTTTCCGCTGCAGGAACAGATGGTATCAAGAACTTCTGGTTGAAGAAGTTTACTTCTACGCGATCATTTGGCCCACATATTAATTCGTATTTAAAGTCGTAAATGCTCATTCCGCAGAGGCCGGTATTATGGCGCACTATACTCCTACCGAAAAAAGGCGACTGGTCCGACCCAGAGAATTACAGCAAATAAGTTGTTTGAACGAAAAATGTGGCTCCAAAAGAGGTGTAGCAGGATATCGAGAGAACCTGCTAATTTACAGCTGCTTCTGTGAAGATGCTGCAGCCCATCAGCGCGTCCTGTCAATGGCCTGTATTGACTGCCGGAAAGCTTTCGATTGAACATCTCATAGACTTACCATATGTCTGTTGGAAAGCTTCAAGGTGCATTCACACATAGTGAGATGCATAGAGAGTTTTATGCATCTTTGGAAAACTAGATTTTTGGCCTTCCCACGGACACTGAGCTTGTTGGCAAAGGAGCGTTCCTTTACAAAGCCGCGGAGCAGGCGGCTGAGTCCCTTGGCCTGATTTTTAACATCAGAAGTGAGGAAAGTGCATTACTCCATTTAGATGCTTCACTTCTGAAAGCCGATGTGAAGAAAGCAGAATGGGAAAAATTCTATCGAGAGCTACTCGACAAGAAAATGCACGGAAGTGTTCACAGGAATGTAGAAAAACAGTCCTTGTCGCAGAAGCAAACTTCTGATTTTCTCAGATCCTCAGGGTTTCATTCAGTTACAGAAGGAATCATTTTCGCATGCCAGAACGGTGTCATTTCTACCTTGCGATACCGTGACCGAATTTTATGTCAAGAAGTTCCCAGCGATAGGTGTTGAGCATGTCATTTACACGCAGAGTACCTAGAACACATACTATCTGTATGTCCCATCTATGAGGGAACTACGTATATCTACATACATAATGCGGCCCTAATACTGCCTTAATACCATCTTTGTCGCTCTTACGGTGTCGGCCGCGACCTTCTCCTGCCGAACGCTCCAAGGGAGATAGAATCAATTGTCCAAAACGAGATGTGCCAAATTTTCTGGAACTACGATTTTCGGACAGTAGTCTCCGTTGCACACTCGAGGCCTGACATTGTCATCGTCGGACCCTGAGTCGGGCGTGCCTCACTCCCGGGTGTCACGGAAGTCTCGGTCGACACTAGCTACATACTACGTTACACGTGCGGTCGCGAAAGTCACACCGCGTGGGGGGCCGAGAGAAACACTAACCGTACTGGGGGGATTATTACAGAGGATGGCTGGCCTGTCGATCTCGGTCAATGGGTGCCTTCGTTCTTCTGCTGCGTGCTGCCCATTGGTCCTCACGCGCTGACTCGAACATGCCCGTTTACTGAATCATAGCAGCGTGGGATCGTCCAGCCATACCGTAGTGCAGGGTTAGACGACGCTGCTACGTACTGCCTTCGACACTGCTAGTGGAGCTCAAGGTGTGTCACTGCAGGGCTGGCTCGTCCAGACTCGATGGTCGGTTCGGTACCGCTACTTACCGCTGGTCCTGGCGTTGGTACACGGTGTAGACGGCAAAAGTATGGTTGTTAGTTGAGGCACCTTCCCACTTCGTTGGTGAAACATGAGCGACTGGTAATGATGTTGCGTTACGGTGTCGGCGATGGAAAATGGCAGCTTATTGTGCCACCTCCCCACTTCTTCGGTGAGCCATGGCACAGCTATGAGGGGCTACTCAATTAATTAAATCGAGGGTACTTTGGCGTGGGCCCTAACATTCAGTATCTAATATGTTGGCTTATTCTAAACTCATTTTCCTTGACTGGACGGTAAGAGTGCTTTTATTTATCTTTACTGGCCGACCGCTCCACGGGTTCCGAGGTTAGGCACGGCTTCAGCGAGAACCCAGAAAGTTGTTTTCACAACTTTTCAAGTTTTGCTGGAATACTTCATTACAATACATATTAGGGTGGGCCATTTTAATCTATAGTGGATAATATCTCAGATGCTTGTGCAGATACGAAAAAATGTTTCCAGACAAAAGTTGGAGGGTATAATGGGGGACATCTACGAGTACCAATGACTTTGACCTTGAACTCGGTTTTGAAGGTTATTTAAAGGTCAGGGTAATTTTTTAAAGGGAACCACTTATTTTTGACTCCGGATTTGAAAAAAGCGGGAAATTTTACGGTCAAAATGATATTTTTATCAAGCTCATTTGTAAGGTCAAATAAAGGTCAAATTTGAGAAAAACATTGAAAAAATTATGTAAGCTTGGAATGCACGATGTAAACGGCGCCTCTGGTTTTGAAATCTGGATCCGAAAAAATTAATAAGCGAAAAACTCAACAACCCAATAGCCCAATAACCCAATAACCCAACAACTAATACCCACTCAACCAATAACCCAATAACACAATTTTCTCTGAGAATTTTTTCTGATTAGATTTTTTCGATAGGTGTTGATTACTTTTTAAAAACTGTCACACATGAACTCCTTGGAATTTTTTAAAAATAAAAAGTAATTCCAATTTTGCAGGGTAATCTGCTATTTTAGAAATTCACAATCAGTAGACGAAAATTGAATGAACTCAAATAAGCGATAATTATTTCTTTTGGAAATCATAAAGAATAATTGGTAGATAAAGAATAAAAACTCTTAGTAAAATGAAAAATTCTATTAATAAACGCTACTACCACTAGGCGGCGCACGTCAGACGCTTTTTCGCGATAAATAAAAGCTAGCCAGAAGAGATCAATATTATTCAAGTGCGAGTGGAGTGAATTCCAACTAAAAATCTTGAAAAGTTTTACTTTTCACCGACATCAACGTCGCTTACACTTGTTTTATTCAATTCTGATATTTTTGATATCTTTTTTGTTTGTCATTAATACATGTTGTATTTATCTGCAAAAATTGAGTTTAACAATACATTGAACGAATTGAATTAATAGTTGTTCAAAAATAAGAATTTAGATTCATTTGGATTTACTTAATTGTTGCCTATTGTACTTACATTTGTAAATTACTAAAATGGCTGATTACTATCCAGAAGAAATCGTAGATATGATTTTGATTTTAGGAGAGTGCCGAGGAGTTTATGAGCATGCAGCCGAACTTTATGCTCTTCGTTTCTCACATAGACGGCACCCAACTAATGTTACCATTCGAGATCTTACTTTGAGAGCTCGGACTGGACGACTTCATCGTGAAAGTCGTCTTCACGAATATGATGAAAATGATAATCGCGTTATGACGATCCTTGCAATTGTCCACCATGATCCTCATGTTAGTTCTCGGAAAATTCAAAGAGAACATGGCATACCAAAATCGACAGCTCTTAGAATTCTCAGAACGCGGAGATACCATGCTTACCACATCACATTAACTCAAGAACAAATTGTTAGAATTAAATAATCTAAGGTTTTGTTAATGAAAAAAAATTGTTTAATAAATTTTATTTTCAAGAGAAGCCAACCATCGATGTCGGCCTACTTTTTACAATGCAAAAAACGAAAATTTAATTTATGCATTATTTTGGGAGTGTTTTGGCAGAAACTGATCTGAGGAAGTTACCGTTTCACCTTAATCGCGTCGTCTGCTTCAGGCCGCTCTCGTGTCAGTGTTTCGGTTAGGCGCAGATATGCTTATGAGTTACAAAAAGCCAAAAACAAGTTGCAAGAATGTCGCAGAAAAACAAAAGGAAGCGTTAAACATTTGCACATCAATATGAGCTTATAAAATAAGTGAAAGCAGGTGCCATAAAAAAGTATATTTTACATAAACACGTATTCGCTCAGAATACGTACAATGATGTGATAGCTCATGAATCTGAGTTAAGGAATAAAGAGGAAAGTTATTAATATTCGAAAAAAAAATTTTTCGAAAAAAAGTGACGCCAGTGTACGGAATATAACGATTTCCCCTGCTTTATGAGACACAAAGCCAGAAACCTCGATACAAATTGCGGCGACAAACGTGGAAATAAAAATTGGCGTCAGACACCATTAGGTGTCACTGTTCAAACACGATAATCCCGAAAAATTTCAATTTAATTTATCATAAGCCACTAAAATCTTTCAAGAAATTCCTTAGCTCGCAAGTATAGGGATTTAGTGGGGGGCGCGAAAAACGCTACAGACCTATTATTTTGTAATATTAGAAAAGGTATACTAATTTATTCAATTTGAAAAGGATTAATTCTACTAAGATACAAAGAATCTGAATTTTCATTGTACTAAAGCAAGCTTAACATCTTAAAGTATGGCGTGGGCCTGAATCGCGAACAAACCTTTCTAACGAGGAACCACGCTTCTCAAAAATACACTTTCTTAATACAAGTTCAAAATTTTAAGTATGGCGGAGGGCCTGAAATACGAACAAAACCTTCTGACGAGAAGCCATGCTTCTCACAAGTACAATATATCCAGCAAAATTTCGCTTCATAAACACTAAAAAATCAGCCAAACAAAATCCAAACAAGAAAGGAGCAAAACTGGAGGAAAGAAAAAATCAGACGCCTACCTCAATCTCAGAAGCCCAGAGTCTACAATTTCTACAACACTAACCGGGCGGCTATTCTTTGTGTTACAATAAACCATCTATATTTGAAACACTCATCATTTATTAAACTGTAACAGGAATAGGTTAAAAAAATAGTAATTCAGAAAAAAACATTAGTTAGTAAAAATAAAAAAAATAAAATACGAGTAAAATACAGAAACCACCGAAAAATTTAAGTGAATGTGAATAAAACATAAATTGGTAACAAGCGTGTTAATATTTTTATTCTTACATAAGGCTCATGGGAAATGTCGTTGTACCATTATATTTAGATAAATGAACCATAATAAAAATCGCCGAAACTGTTATAATAACGACAGAGTGTTAATTTGTTGTTGGTCACGTTTGGTTAGTTTATCATAAAGTATAGGAAAATAATACCAGATGCTGGTAAACAAGTAAGGGATCATTCACAAACTACGTTATGCGTTTTTCTTTTTTTTTTAAATAAAGATGAGAATATAATTTCCGAAAAGTGAAAAAGAATGCAAGGATATAAACTAAAGAAAGACGCGTAACTTAGTACATAAACGATCCCTATGCCACACTGTATATAATTATATATTCCTTCGTCACATCAGAAATTATTTCTGGGCAATAACTGCACGATACACAATTAATCGTTTTAACATCGTAAAAGAGTCACCGGTACTTATGGTTCCTATGGTTCGTAGACAATTTTATGAATAGTTTCAATTGAACAAACGCAAGATCTCGCCAAGCTTGCAAAAGTGATCAAAAATTGCGCAAAAATAAGGACGCTTACTAATCATAAAAATATGATTAGTTGAACATCATCCACTATTCAATTCCCTTGTTACATGGTTGCTTCTCGTCTAACGGACTTATATTAAGGCCATGTGACGAGTGGGTGACGTGACCAAGCTAGTCCTCAATTTTTCATTGTAAACTGACGTCCAAAAGAAATAAGATATCGCGCTTAAAGTTTGGGAAATGAAAGAGGAGACACTAAAGTTCACGGCTCTGCTCTTTTTCGGTGGAAATTTTGAAAAAAAAATTTCCGACTAAAATAAAACTGGAAGCTATATCGATACTTTTCATTGTAAACTTACGTCCACACGGAATGAGATATCGTTTTGAAAAAATATTCAAAATGGCGGATCCAATATGGCGGACGGAAATACAAAAAACTGTTCGATTTTGATAAATCTCGGTACTCACGGATTTTTAGGGTAGCTGAATCTGAATCTGAAGTGAAAATTCGAAAATTAAAAATTTCGGATCCAATATGCTGGACGAAAATGCAAAAAACGATTTTTGTATTTTCGTCCGCCATATTGGATCCGCCATTTTGAATTTCTGAATTTTGACTCAAGATTCGGATTCAGCGACCCCAAAAACCCCGGGATACAAATTTTCAGGATAACAAGTTTTCCTGCCATTTTGGGCACTTTTTGTCGAATTCTCTCTGCCAACGATATATTTTGATAATAATTAAATTTGGACTAAAAATGTAATTATTCAATTTTTGGTTCAAAAATGATTTTTTTTTAGTTGAAAATGATTTTTTTTTGGCAGAAATTAATCTTCTTGATTGAAAATTAAACTTTTTGGTAAAAAATTCAATTATTCTACTTAAAGATTCGTTTTTTTTAATTAATTATTTTAACAGCGAGTCCAGACTTCCTTTTTTTATCTGCGACTTTATCTTCCAACCCCTTCTTATAGCTCTAGCTCGGACGGACTTCCGGTCATTTTTGACTTTCCGCGCCAAGGACAAATTTGTTTAGTTGAGAATACTTTTCTTTATTCAAAAATGTATCTTTTTGTTTGCATATTAATTTCTTTGGTTGAAAATTTCACTATTTCATTTTTTTTCAAAATCATTCTTTTTACTTGAACATTTCAATATTTGATTCAAAATATATTTTATTTGTTGAAAATCAGTTTTTTGTACAAAATTCACCTTTTTGGTTAAAAATGCGATTATTTAGTTACAAATTAACCTTTTTTTGTTAAAGATTTATTTCTTTCGTCGAAAATATAATTTTATGTTGATAATTCATGTATTTTGTTAAAAATGTATCTCTCTTGGTAGAAATTGAATCTTCCTAATTGAAAATTTATCAGTTTGATTGAAAATTTAACTATTTTGTGCAAAAATCGCTTTTTTTGTTCATAATGAAATATTTTATTTGCGAGTCCCTACTTCCTTTTTTTTTTATCTGAGGCTTGATCTTCCAACCCCTTCTTATAGCTCTAGCTCGGACGGACTTCCGGTCTTTTCTGACTTTCCGCGCCAAGGACAAATTTTTTTAGTTGAAAATTCTTTTCTTTATTCACAAATGTATCTTTTTGTTTGCATATCAATTTCTTTGGTTGAAAATTTAACTATTTCATTTTTTTGTAGAAAAATAATTTTTTTTACTTTTTTGTTAAAAATTCATTATTTTATTTGAAAATTCATTTCTTTTGTCGAAAATATAATTTTATGTTGATAATTGATGTATTTTGTTAAAAATTTATCTCTCTTGGTAGAAATTAAATCTTCTCAATTGAAAATTTGTCAGTTTGGTTAAAAATATAACAACTTTATTAAAAATTAGTTTTTTTTTGTTCAAAATTAATTATTTAAACTGAAAATTGAACTATTCCATTTTTGGTTAAATTTTTTCTTTTTAGTTGAAAAATGATCGTTTTAGATAAAAAATTTCACTATTTGGTTAAAAATGTATTTTTTTGCTAGAAATCTGTCAATTTTGTACAAAACTCATATTTTTGGTTAAAAGTTCAATTATTTAGTCACAATTTATTGTTTTTTTTGTTGTTAAAAGTTCATAATTTTAGTTGAAGATTCATTTCTTTTGTTGAAAATGTCATTTTATGTTGATAATTCATTGCTGATTCTTTATTTGAAATTCATCAGTTCAGTTGAAAATTTAACTATTTGTTTAAAAATTCGTTTTTTTGTTTGTTAAAATGCTTTTTTAAATTGAAAATTTAACTATTCCATTTTTGGTTAAAAATTCATCTTCTTACACGAAAATTATTTTTTTTTTTGCTGAAGATTCATCAGTTTATTGAAAATTATTTTCTACGGTTACAAATGTTTATTTCTTGATTAACAATTCATGTGTTTCGTCAAAAACTCTACTTTTTTTGGTAGAAAATTACCCTTCTTGGTTGAA
This sequence comes from Andricus grossulariae, assembly GCA_011634705.1. Lineage (NCBI taxonomy): Eukaryota > Metazoa > Arthropoda > Insecta > Hymenoptera > Cynipidae > Andricus > Andricus grossulariae. The sequence goes on along the minus strand of JAABKJ010075445.1, from coordinate 110,785,842 downwards.
AATGCGTCTTTTCGTTTGAAAATTAATTTCTTTGGTCGAAAATTCCACTATTTCATTTTTTGTTGAAAAATAATTCTTTTTACTTGAAAATTTTACTATTTGGTTCAAAATATATTTTATTTTCTGAAAATCTGTCTTTTTTGTGCAAAATTTATCTTTTTGGTTAAAAATTCAATTATTTAGATGCAAATAATTTTTTGTTTTTGTTTAAAGTTGATAATTTTAGTGCATTGCACAGTTTCGCCACAAAATGGAATCCTTTACTTGTATAACACTTTTCATGAGAATGCCATTCATCTGATAGATATCCGATTTATTATAAAACTCTATTCCTACTGAGTGCGCTACCTCGCCAACCTTTTCTTATCGGTTTTACAAATACTTTCAATTAATTAAATATTATAGCAATAAGGGATGTTAGGATTCACCTAAAAATAAAGTAGTAATCATTTCATTAAAAAATCATTTTACAGTTGCTTTTTAGAACAGGAAAACAAAGTCCGGGAAGCAGTCGTATGTCAACATTTTGAGGTCGTGTTTCCGGAAGTTCAAGCCAAGGTGCATACAGTTTGATAATACCATGATGGCCCTGATAAGCGGTACTTATGTACATATGTTACTAAAAATAGGACAACCTCAAGGTGGAGTTACGAGATTTCATTGAGCGGATTACATTTTAACATTAAAATTTAAACATTAGGCTGCCCTGGCATTGCTTATTCAGATATTGAAAAATAAAGTGAAAATTTTATTTATCGTGATAAACATTAATATTTGTTCCTCATTTGGCATTAATTTTTATTCTCAGCTGTCCTGAAAAATGTACATCACTCGAATACATTTATATTATTAAATTCATAATATGCATTGGTATTTAAAAACATACGTTTTTTCATGCAGAAAATAACCAGCACCTGAAATAAGATTTCTGGGAATTTTCTTGTGATTCAGGTTTTATTTGAAGAACTCAATTTCAAGTTTTGAAGATTTCAAAATATGTCAAGAAGGAATCAGAAACCCATGAATTTCTTTCAGGTTTTATGGCCCTAAATGAATGATAAGACTTCAAAGATTGTGTGGTATAGATTTCACATCTTTGCTACAACTTCCCAAGGTCATGCCACAAGGTGAAGGCGAGGTAGAAAATTCGAGAAATTGTTGCATTTCTTTTAAACTTCTCACGTCCTATATTTTCTTCGGAAAGACAAAAAAAAATTTATACGTTATACGACGTGAAATTTCTTAATGTTTTTTTTCAGAATGACGAGACATTGGTAAAACGGTCGCGAAATGTTAAATTTCTATTATAAACAAAACCTCATCGACAAAGATGTATTCTAAACATATGGTCCAACAGATTTATTTCTTAGAATTACGAGATCTTGAAAAATTGTGAACACACTTTCCTCGGCGAAGATGTATTTTGAACACCTGGACTACTAGATTTACTTCCTAGGACGACGAAACCTTGAACAAACTGTTGGGTGACTTAAATTCTAGTTGCGAATACCCCTTCGTCGAGGAGGATGTATTTTGGACAACTTGACTGTCAGGGTTTTTTCATAACGACGAGATACACGGAAAACCATCAATGTATTTTAAATTTCAGTTGTCAACACAACTTCCTGGAGGAAGATGTATTTTCAACACCTGGACTACCAGGTTTACTTCTTAGAACGAGAAAATCTTCGATAAATTATCAGGATAACTTAATTTTAGTTCTGAGTGCCTTGCAGTTGTCGATTTTCGAAAAACATTGATTTTTGCTAAATTCAAGTTCTGCAAATCAATAATCGAACCTTGATCGAGATTTATTGACATTTGGGAACAAACATTCAATTCCAAACGGTTTTATTGATCACCATTTAGGTCAGAGGATCAAGTAATTTCATAATGTGCTGAGTAGTGGAAATCATATGACAGATAATTGATCCCGAAATTGGAATCAAGTTGATTATAAATAGAGATATCAAAACGTTGCATCATTTTTAACCATTTTTTGAATCAACTTGATACCTGGTAGGTTTGTGTTTTTTATAGTACTTGCGCTGTACGTACCGACAATTTCCAACGGTTATTATTTCTCATATTTCCACCGAAAAGTGTTATTTTTAGTAACATTTTTCAGGATTAAAATAAAAAATATGCGTTTCATCAAAAAATAGTTTGAAGCTTTGAAGATCTTGTTGAAATGAACTCATTTGTTTTTTTATATTATATCGTACACTATCCGGTCAAAATTATGCATCCAATTACGAAAATCAGAAAAAAGGGCTTGTCTCACTTTGCAAACAATTAAGTTACAAAGATTTTTTCAAACTGTTCGAAAGCTTATTATATATAATTAAAAACTAAAGGTTAACAACCACAGCAGGGTCCCACTGGGAGCAACTGTCATCTAAAAAAATGACATCGGTTCCCAGTAGGACCGCGGTAAATCCCATTCATGGCCACGTCTCACAACAGTGAGATGGGTGGTCACAGGACACGACGAATTTGGTTTATAACTTTATCTCCTTTAGTTGAAAATTTATATATTTTATTGAAACTGTTGAGAATTCAGTTTTTTTTTTTAAATTGATTGTTTCAACTTTTTTTTTTGTTTGAACATTAATTTTTCTAAAATTGTAACTATTTTAATTTTGGTTAACAATTGATCTTTTTTAGATGAAAATTTATGTAATTTGTTGAAAATGAGTCTTTTTGGCAGAAAATTAATCTTTTGGGTTGAAAATTCATTTAACTGTTTGGTTAAAAATTCATATTTTTGGTTGAAGATTCATCATTTTAGTTAAAAATTAATTTCTTTGGTTGAAAATTTATCTTTTTGACTTGTATTGCAAGAAATTTGGATACAAACAATATAATGATGAAGAAACTTCTTCTCGAAATTATTATTCTTAACATTATAAACAAATTTAATAAACAAATCCATTATTCGGGCATTTGTCGGCAGAAAAATTATTTTTTTTTCAGTGCCAATCCTTTCAGTTGGGAACTTCATGAAAATTTCAGCAACATTCGTAATTAGTTGATAAATCTTATGATTTTTTAAGCAAACTTAATAAACAAATGCATTAATCAGGCTTTTGTCGACAGGAAGATTAGTTATTTTTTATGTCAACTTTTTTAATTAGAAACTTCATGATAATTTCAGCAAAATTCATAATTTTTTGGTTAATTTTGTTATTTTTCATAAACAAAGTTAATAAACAAATGCATTATTGGGGCATCTGTGGAAGGAAAAATTCTTTTTTTTTCGATGTCAGTCTTTTTAAGTGGGAATGTCATGATAATTTCAACAAAATTCATAATTTTCTGATTAATTTTATGATTTTTTAAAACAAATTTAATAAACAAATGCATTATTCGGGCATCTGTGGACGGAAAAATTCTTTTTTTTTCGATGCCAGTTTTTTAAATTGAGAACGTCATGAGAATTTAAGCAAAATTCATAATTGGTTGATAAATTTTGTATTTTTTTAAAAACAATTTTAATAAACAAATGCATTATTCGGGCATCTGCCGATAGAAAAATTGCTTTTTTTTCGATGTCAGTCTTTTAATTGGGAACATAATAAAAATTTCATTAACACTCATCCTTAGTTGATAAATTCTATGATATTTCGAATAAATTTAATAAACATATATGCATTATTTGTGTATTTGATAACGAAAAAGTTTTTTTTTTCAATCGTAGTCCTTTCAGTTTAAGTTTCTCAGAATTTTTTTGGCGACAGACGCCCCGATAATGTATTTGTTTATTAAATTGGTTTAAAAAAATTATAAACTTTATCAACTAATTATGAATGTTGCTGAAATTTTCATGAAGTTCCCAATCAAAAAGACTGACATCGAGGAAAAAAAACAATTTTTCTATCGGCAGATGCCCGAATAATGTATTTGTTTATTAAATTTGTTTTTACAACAATACAAAATTTATCAACCAATTATGAATTTTGCTTAAATTATCATGACGTTCCCAATTTAAAAAGATTGACATAGAAAAAAAAACGAATTTTTCCGTCCACAGATGCCCGAATAATGCATTTGCTTATTAAAATTGTTTAAAAAAATTATAAAATTGATAAAAAAATTATGAATTTTGCTGAAATTATCATGAAGTTCCTAATTAAAAATGTTGACATCGAAAATAACGAATTTTCTTGTCGACAAAAGCCTGATTAATGCATTTGTTTATTAAGTTTGTTTGAAAAAATCATAAGATTTATCAACTAATTACGAATGTTGCTGAAATTCTCATGAAGTTCTTAACTGAAAGGACTGGGTTTGAAAAAAAAAATTTCTGCCGACAAATGCCCGAATAATGCTTTGTTTATTAAATTTATTTATAATGTTAAGAATAATAATTTCGAGAAGAAATTTCTTCATCATTATATTGTTTTTATCGAAATTTCTTGCAATACAAGTCAAAAAGATAAATTTTCAACCAAAGAAATGAATTTTTAACTAAAATGATGAATCTTCAACCAAAAATATGAATTTTTAACCAAAAAGTTAGTTGAATTTTCAACCCAAAAGATTAATTTTCTGCCAAAAAGACTCATTTTCAACAAAGTACATAAATTTTTATCTAAAAAAGATCAATTGTTAACCAAAATTAGAATAGTTACAATTTTAGAAAAATTAATGTTCAACCAAAAAAGAAAGTTGAAACAATCAATTTAAAAAAAACTGAATTCTCAACAGTTTCAATAAAATATATAAATTTTCAACTAAAGGAGATAAAGTTATAAACCAAAATAAACATATCAAAATTGTGTATTTAACTAATTTTATTTTTTCTCAGACTTTTTTATATCACTGTGAATGGATTTCCAACAATCTAAGTATATCCAATTTTCAAGAATAAATTTTTGAAGAGCAGAAATCATTGAAAAATTATTGAAAATTATTTTAAAATATAACATTTCTTATAAAAAGGTGATGTATTTTGTTGAGAATTAATTTTTTTTTTTGGTTTTAAAGTCGATTTTTTCTCTTAAAGTTGAACAATTTGGATGAAAATTTGTCTTTTTTAATTGAAAATTCAACTATTTCGTTGAAAATTCAGGTATCTTGTTAAAAAAATCGACTTTTCTGGTAGAAAATGATATTTTTCTTTGAAAGTCAATCTCCTTGATTAAAAATTCTTCTTTTCGGTTAAAAATTAAAGTATTCCAGTTAAAGTCTTATCATTTTACTTGAAAATTCATATTTTAGGCTGGAAATAAAATTACTTGGTTGAAAGTTAAACCATTTGGTTAAAATTAATTTTTTTGGTTGAAGATTCATCATTTTAATTAAAAATTAATTTTTTTGGTTGAAGATTCATCATTTTAATTAAAAATTAATTTTTTTGTTGAAAAATGAGTTATTTGATTTCATTTGTTATTCCAGTTGTATATTCCATAATTTTAGTTAAAATTTCATCTCTTTGGTAGAACATTAATTTTTTGACTAAAAATTCAATATTCAATTTTTGGTTGAAAAATGATCTTGTTTAGTATAAAATTAATCTTTTTTGGTTCAATATTTATTTTTTCACGCTTGAAACTTCATTATTTAAGTTTTAGTTGACAAATTACCTTTTTTAGTAAAAATTAATTTTGGTTGTTGAAAATTTAACTATCATACATTTTACAGGGTGGAAATGACCGGGAATTTTTCAAATTTGTAGAAAAAAAAATCTGTCCTACTTTTATTTCGACCGTTTTTTAAATAATTAAATCAATTCTTTTTTTTAATTATGATATTCAGGTTAGAATGCGTAATTAGAAGCGTTTGAAATCGTCGATTTGGTATAAAAAAACATTTTTATTTGATCCACTGTGAATCTCAATTAATTAATGATTTTTTTAATTGAACTTTACCAGGGTGATGTATTTTTAGAATTTTTTTTTCTGTTTGAAAAGTTGATTGTTTTACTTAAAGTTGAACTACTTTGTAAAAAAATTAATTTTGTTTTATAAAGAATGCATCATTACAGTTGAAAATTACACTATTTGCTTTTAAATGAACCTTTATGTTAAAGATTCTATTGTTTTCTAGAAAATTCTTTTTTTTTTTGCTTGAAAATTCAACAATTTGGTAGAAAATTAAACTTTTTGGTTGAAAAATCATATTTTGGGGTTGAAAATTCAACTTTTTTTCTAGATAATTCGACTTTTTGGCTTCACAATGGAATAATTTTATTAAATATTCATGTATTTTGTTCAAAATTCGTCTGTTCTGGTAGAACATTAATCTTCTTGACCGAAAATTCATCTTTTTGGTTGAAAATTTAACATCATTGTTGTAAATTCAATAAAAAAAAAAAATTCATCTGAAAATTTATCTATTCCGCTTTTGGTTAAATCGGGGCTCGGAACGGGTTAATTTTTAGTAACTTAGTTACTTTTTTGATCCGCGGTTACTAAAAAGTTACTTATTTTATGAAATGGTTACCCTTGGTTACATTTTTTGCCCGGAACAACAAAATAAATTAATGAATGAATGACAATAAAATAATAATTAGTTCGTATTATGTATTATATTTTTCGATTAGAATTTATCAACTTTGGTTGAAATTCGGTTAAAAGTTGAACAATTTTTGTTAAAGCTTTATTTTTTTGTTGAGGATTCGCCAATTTAGTTGAAAATTCGTCTTTTTTTTTAGAAAATTAATTTTCTTGATTGAAAATCACCCTTTGGTTTATAAATACATCATTTTATTTGAAAATTCGTCTTTACTGGTTGAAAATTCAACTGTTTTGTGAAAATTGGAAGATTCATCATTTTAGTCAAAAAATGATCAGTTTGGTTAAAATGTATTTCTTTAACTGAAAATTTAACTATTGCATTTTTAGTTAAAAATTGATCTTTTCTAGTTCAAAATTCAACAATTTAGATAAAAATTTATGTTATTTAATTGAAAATTCAACTATTTCTTTCAAAATTCGCGTATTTTGTTAAAAAATAAACTTTTTTTTAAAAAGTTAATCTTCTTGTTTAAAAATTCTTCTTATCAGTTAAAAATTCAAGTATTCCAGTTAAAATAGATTTCTTTCAATAAACTGAGGTAAAATTATTAAGACTCAGTTAAAAGAATTCTGAAAATATTCATAAGCAACCCTGCAGATTGGAACAAATCATGAGCTTAGTGTCTCTATTTAAAATTTTTTAAGTTAAGATAGAAAATAAATCTATTTTATCATGAATAATTTTGTCACTTCTGCCTTGACTCACTTCGAAGATTTTACAAGTTAGTTATGCAAATTGTACTTTATAATTTGGATTAAATAATATTGTACTGGGAAAAATTTAATAAAGAAAAAAAAGGATTCAAAGTGATATCAACATATTTTGAAGAATTTGAAATATTTGAGGGTAATTTAAAACTTCCAAAAATTTTCAATCGATTTCAATCATTCAAAGGTATTTTAAAGGATTCGTAATTTCTCATTGTATTTTTAAAGATCTTATGAAATTTTAAAGAGCTTTGATATGTTTTAAGGGATATCAAAAGATTTCAAAGAATTTGAAATATTTTACGGTATTGTGACACTCCAAGATTTTTCAATTGATTTCAAGAATTCAAAGGTATTTTAAAGGATTTCGAATTTTTCATAGTATTTTTAAGGACTTAAAGAAATTTTCAAGAGATTCGAAAGATTTCAAAGAATATCAACAGATTTAAAAGTATTGAAAATAGTTAAGTGTATTTTAAAACTCCAACATTTTTCAATCGATTTCAATAATTTGAAGGTATTTCAGAAGATTTCAATGATTTCATGGGATATCAAAAGATTTCAAAGAATTTAAAATAGTTAAGGGTATTTCAAAACTTCAACATTTTTCAATCGATTTCAATAATTTGAAGGAATTTTAAAGGATTTCAAAGATTTCATGGAATATCAAAAGATTTTGAAATATTCAAGGGTATTTTAAAACTCCAACGTTTTTCAATCGATGTCAATAATTTAAAGGTATTTTAGAAAACTTCAAAGATTTCATGAGATATAAAAACAGTTCGAAGAATTAAAAATATTTATGGGTATTTTAAGACTCCAAGTTTTTGCATATTTTACTTTATAATTCGGGTTACATAATATTGCACTGAAAAAATTTTAATAAAGCAACTAAGATTATGGACATTATTCAGTTTAATTTGTCTTGAAAAATAATTAAAAAACTTTTGTTAATATTTATCTGTATGATTATTCATATTTTCTTTAGAGCATAAGTTCTAAAGGATGCCATCTTTTACTTGAGCCGCAACATTACTGAACCCCCAGTTTTTTCTGTGCGTTACAAGATTAAAATTCTGGCCTTTGGATATTAGTGATTGCTTCCTCTTGAAAATTATATTTTTAGTAAAAAATTTTATTATTTGGTAGGTAATTCGACAATTTTGTTAAAAAGTCATACTTTTTGGGTAAAAATTCCTCTTTTTGGTTTAAAATCCCAACTATTTTGATGGAAAATTAACTTTTTTGTTGAAAATTCATTCTTTCTGTTTGAAAATTTAACTGCTGTGAAGAAAATTCGTCTATTTGTTTTGAAAATTCGGCACTTTTTTTACATTTTTTCTTCTATCTTGACAAAACAATTTTTTTTCTTTCTTGGCTAAATAATTTCTTTGGATGGAAAATAAACTTTTTTTTTCAAATTCACATTTTTGGGCTGAAAACTAAACTGTTTTGTAGAAGATTAGTATTTTACTCTCGAAAGTTGAACTGCTTTGTCAAAATTTCATTTTTTTGTTTAGTTGAAGATTCATGATTTTCGTTAAAAACCCATTTCTTTGGTTCAAAATTTAACGACTTTGTTGAAAAAAACATTTTTGCTTTTTGTTAAAAATTAATTTGTTAATTCAAAATATAACTATTCCATTTTTGTTTGAAAATTTATCTTTTAAGCTGAAAAATCAACTATTCTGTTGAAAATTCATGAATTTTGTTAAATATTCGTCTTTACTGTTAAAAAACTCATTCTCTTGGTTGAAAATATAACTATTCGATTAGAAATTTACATATTTTGTTGAAAATTCATCTTTTTTGGTAAGAAATACATTTTTTTGTTTAAAAATGCGACTGCTGGATGAAAACTAATCTGTTTAGGTTGATGATTCAAATATTTTGTTGAGAATTCACCTTTTCGATTAAATTCAACTGGTTCTGATTCAGAATAAAAATAGGCTTTGTTTGAAATTTCAACTATGACATTATTTATTGTTAAAAAATTTTTTTACGTTGACAATTTCACTCTTTGAATGAAAGTAGAACAGCTCTCTTCAATATTTCTTTTTTTTTTTGGTTAAAGATTCGCCGCCGACGAGCAGCGTCAGAAGGCAAGGGAAGAGGAAAGAGTTTGGCAGCTCGCCGCCGTGAAATCGAAAATCGAGGGAGGAGAATCCCGTAGGGCCACTACGGAGAAATACCTTTGGCCAACCGATTGTTAGAAATACAATCCAGCGGCGCCGGCACTGTTCGTCGAGAGGGCGTACCGACTGTTGGAAAGAAACTTGGGACGACCAGGCACTAAAGATCCGCGCCACCGAGGGCCGCCTAAAAACAGGAAAGTGCGTTTATCGTTGAGCGTTCCAGCTTTCTATACTGAGTCCCGGCATGTCTTCCCGCCACCCATTGTGACTCGACAGTACGAGTCACAATGGTTATCGACGGGGAACACGAACCGCTGATGGACCGTCTTCAAGCCTGGCACTATATGCTGGGGTCACAAGGGGCCAAGCGCATTCACATCGCGCCGCCCACCAGCCGCCGGGAGACACTCAAGTCCATGGACTTACTAGAGGCCTTCCGCCGAACGACTAATAAGGTCCATTCCGTCAGACCGAAGCCGGCCTCGCCTAACTCAACCCAGCTCACTGTTTAGAACCTGGGGTTAGTTCCGGGTCCCGAAATATTAAAGATGAACACATCCCCCCTCCCCCCACCACTGATCTCCTCCCATTTTGGATTGAAAATTCATATCATTTAGTGGAAAATTGAACTGTTAATTGATACTTTTTGAAAATTGAACCATTTTTATAAAAGGACACATCCCTTTTGGTTGAAAAATGAATGATTTTATTGAAAATTCATCTGTTTGTTTTTATAATTCGTCTGTTTTGATTGAGTATCCAAAAATAATACAGTGAATAATATATATATATATATAAGTTATATATAAAGTTTGTCATAAGGACAACCGCAGGATTTCGCCGGGAGCAGGTGCTAATCTTAAGAATTGCATCCGCTCCCAGCGAAATCGCGGTAAAATTTCAGCTGTAACCACGTCTTACAACCGTGAGTTAGGTGGCCAGTCTGCGACGAATTTAATACGATGATCTGGCGAAATTCTCGTAAATCCTGAGGACCCGGAGCGACCCAAGGACGACCGCCTTCTGCATTTTCCCCGCAAGTGTCTCAGGATTTTCTTAACAAGCAGGGATGCTTTTCAGGCTATTAACCAGTGAAACCTTGGCACTTCCAAGAGCGCCGATCATCAGGACGATTAGCTTGACAGAATATTCGGGGTATAACCGTCGAAACTTCCTTATAAGGTCTTTATACCTCTCTTTCTTTCCATTTTCTTTAGCTATAATAGTATATGATAATCGTGAAATAATACATATAATAATATAATAATAATATATTTTTAAAAAATGTATAATAATACTGTATGTAATACAATTATTTAAATCTGATTCGTTAGATAATGTTTTTATTGACGTAATAGGATAGATCAGGACAGGAGCGATAGGTTAACAAGCTTTGCTATATAAAGTGTTAATAAGACGCATAAATTATCAATTTTCACAAAAGACATGAATTTCCAACCAAATAGTTGAAATTTCAACCGAAATGAATGGACCGCCATGAAGTTTCCTGTTCATTTAATATGTGAAAAATACATCTTCTTGTAAATCTAATATTTAAGCCATATAATGGGTTTTAAATGATTTCGTATTTCAGTATCTTATAGCATCTTTTACTTCACTACCTTGACTGTTAACTAGAGTATAGTAAGCTGTAAAAAAAATCCTTGACTAACATAAGATGCACTATCTAGTCCTGCAATTGTTCGAATCCGCTGTTTACCTCCCCATTTTCCCATCTTGATGCGATAAATGTCTTTTGTGAGTATAAATCATGTCCAAAATAATTAGCCCATTCGTCGTAACCGCAAGAGTCATGCTTAAACTATTCACGCATGTTGATATAATTTTAAATGCGGCTATTTGTCCCATAACATGTAGGTAAACAAGAAAATAGAACCGAAAATTTATATCAAACCTTATTCTTGAATAAATTAGTGTTTGGAGATGAAGATTGAGTGAGGTAATAACTTGTAGCCGCCCATATACGACGTAGATACTTTGTTGGAGCGGGTGGGACGGGAGGTCAAAAAGAGGGAGTCAGCAGACGAAAATTGCCTGCGTGAGATTCATTAAGCCCACTAGTACCGTATTTAGAAAAATCTTGAAGAAATTTGCTTTCTCGCTAAATCAGTATCAGATATTCACATCCACTCTCATCTACTTCACTAATAAAAAATGAATATCACCGCGGGTACTCTATTCCTCGCTTTAGAGAACTTTTAACATTCTTATCATGATCAAGGTTGAGTTCTTTAACCACCTATTTGGGATGATAATTAAACAATTTAGACCATTTCAAAATTGTTGGAAGCATTGTTTTTAGGATTTGAAAGTTCTATATATGACTATTCGTTGTACTCTAAAATCCCAACAATTTATGCTTACGACTTTTTTCGATGAAAAAAGATTATCAGAGTTGTGGCATTTGCAAAATTACGAAAAAAAGCGAAAATGTCTGTTTGTGAGCACGATGGCTTTTGAAAGAATTAATCTATCAAGTTTTAATTTTTTAGATTTCATCGAAGGTGAGGTTATGACGTGCAGGGTTGCTATAATGTCCATTTTGTGGTAGTGCTTACAGTGTGAAAGTTTTGACAAAAACGTTGTTAGAACTCTGTTAGAAGAAGAGGACGCATTAGTTTTTTTAATGATTTTTTGAATAAAAAGAAGTCTGCTTAGCCTCAATTTTATAATTTATAATATAAAAGAAGTTCCAGTCATAAAAATCCTATTATGATTAATATATATAACAATGATTTCTACTTTAAAATTAGTTTTTTTAATGATTTTTTGAATAAAAAGAAGTCTGCTTAGCCTCAATTTTATAATTTATAATATAACAGAAGTTACAGTCATGAAAATCCTATTATGATTAATATATATAACAATGATTTCTACTTAAATAATTTCATGAAATTGCTTCTTAAATTGGCCTATCGTCAACTATTCAATTGTCCTAAACTTAAGGTCAGGTTCATTAGCCAGCCATTTCGGATAAAAATTTGTGAAGCTGAAGCATTTTCAAAATTTCTGAGACTATTTTTTTCAATATTTGAAAATTCTATGTGCGGCTGTTCGTAGTACGCAGAAACTTGATTTTATCCTCAGCTACCCCGAAAAATCTACTGATAACCGTTCATAGAATTTTCAAATTTACAAGAAAGTGGTCTCAAAAATTTTACATATGTGCTCACTTTTTGAATTTCGATCAAAAATAGCTGGTCAACCAGCTAGTTCTATCTTTTTAGGCCTTTAAAAAGTGTGCTGAAGCACAATCTAATCTGATCGATCTTTCGAAAGTTATCATGAACCTTGTGAAAAACGTTTCTTCTGACTCAGGGGGCCTCAAAACGTCGACATTTTATTGAATCCGCGAAAGACATTTTTCACATAAAACCAATACCTTATCATTGAGATGAGAATGTAACAAAATAACCATTTTGAGCCAAACAACGCACGATATGAAAAAACCTTGGGAGAACAAAAACGTTGTTTTTTGAATGACCCACAAGTTCATCACAATAACTTTTTGATTTTTCGCGAAAAATCTGAAATTGAAGTTTTAGTCGCACAAAAGAAACGAAAAAGCAAACGTTTAATTTTTCCGTCGAAATATGCAAGAGACAAAAAAAGATGATTAGACCGAAAATTATGCATCTAAAAAATATATGCAAATTTCTCATTGATCACTTTTTTATAGAACACGAAGTTTTTGTTTTATTCGCAAAAAAACATCATTCAAAAGGAAGAAATGAAATTTTTGGAAAAACAACACAGGATACGCAAATATTGAACACAAATAATGAAATAAAAATCAGCTAAGGAAAAAATGAACGAACAAAGTTTCTCATTGAAAACAGAGCTACAAATTTCTAATCAATAATTTTCTGACAGAAAGCATAGTTTTTTAAGCCTAAAAATGACACTAAAAATAAAAAATTAAATTCGTTGAAAAACAACACAAGGAAACCCGACACGGGAGATGAAAACAAATATGAGAATGTAAAAGTTATTTTACCCAACAAGATCTACAAATTTGATAGAAACTTTTGCTATAAAAATATACAAAAAAAGGAAATTGACTTTTTGGAAGAAGGAGGCAAGCTTCAATGACATTTTATTTGACAAATATTCTCGCCTCAATTATATCTACAAATTTGTTTTTGACCACTTTACACTAGGATGAATATTTTTAGTTTAAATCGTAAGAATTAACATTGAAAAAAGACAAATTGAATTTCTGGAAAAACGACACAAGTTGCAATAAAATGTGAAATAACAATTTGATAAAGCCTGTGCACAAATTTGAGGAGAATAAAAAGACCGAGCGCGAAGTGCGAGATAAATATATTGTCAGCCGTGAAGCGCGAGAACCTACAGACGTGCGCCCTAGACAGCGGTCCGATTTTTCAATATGTTTTCCGCGAAGGACTGGCTGGGGCATTGACAAAATATTGAAGCCCTGGGAACAATAATACATAATTGTAATGATTTTTGTTTAAAATTAATTATTTCCCATGAAGAACAAGTTAATATAACTTTAAACTGTTCAAAAATTTCAACTCTTCAAACCTAACTTTTTCAATGAAAATAAGAATTTCCGATGCAAAACACTAAGATAATCCAAAATTGCTGAAAAATTATAAATTTCGTTCAAATTATAATAATTCTTCTTTGAAAATATCACTTATCGATTTAAAATAAGAACGTAACCTAAAATTGCAAAAAAGTTATAAACCTTTATAGCGTAATGTCTTGATGATTTCTTTCAAAAGTGCTGAGTTCCCGTAAAAAAATGGGCTCAGCATAAAAGTTTTTAGTAATTTTATGATGATTTCATATCAAATTTTTTTTTTAATACTAATCTTCAGCGAAAAGTTTCTCTATCATTTTACATGACTTACAAAAAACGTTCATTTCAACAATGTTTTTTGAAATTGAACTTTTTTATTGCTTCTCACCGATTTTTCAAAAATGATATAATTTTAATAAATATTCGCTTATTTTTTTGGTTGAAAACGTTCTTCACAACTGTAATATATAGTTTTAGAAAATGTTTCCTTCGAAAACATAAGCTATCATTTATGAAAATTAAACTATTTAAGAAAAATTATTATGAATAGCAAAAAACAATTGAATTACAAAAAATATTGTAGAAATAATTATTTTTCACAAGTTTTAACCTCTTTTATTGATAACTTATGTTTCTTCTTTCACAAGACATGACTGTGAATATAATTTTAGTTCTTAACATCGTAGAAAATTTTTTCTCCAGAGGCCTGGTTTTTGGCACAACCACCTTAAAGGGGATTTGTAAATTTAATGTTCAAATTGATACAGATTTTTAAAACATGCCGCACCACCTTTTTAAGGAATTATAATTTATTATTAATAGAATAGGATCGTCAATGGACAATTATCCACCAAAGCAGGATTGCAAAGGCCCAAAGGAAATATGAGTGAGATGTGGAGTATATTGTCCATCTACTTGTAGCAGAAAAGAAGCAGCACAACAGTGCCTTGCAGTAAGTTTATAAATTTGAAAATTTGAAAAAAAATAGTTTTTACTCTCTCTAATACATTTTTTTTCCTAAAATAGTGGTTTATTCATATGCTTAATATTTTCATCAAACAATTTCAAATTAATTTGTTACAAGCTTGTATGCCTAATGCTTGCGAATGTCGTCCAGAATATTTAAGAAATGATATTACATGGAAATGTGTTTCACCCTGCGACTGTCCCAAAATCAAAGAAAATGATGAGAAATGAAAATTTTCGAAAGGCTAGAGCATCTTTACTTTTCTTCTCATTATAAATTGTACGACATAATGTAATGTATGATCAGCAACATGATATAATAAAAATCATATACATGTATTGTTATGCACCCTGCTTATAAGTGCTATAATGATAATAATACTCCCTATATAATTTTTACATAGAATAATCAAGACAATGTACACTTGTAATTGCGCATGTACTTCTTGTAGCTCGTATGACTAGTAGAAGGTTCTGGAAGCGCTAATCGATACGCTACCACATAAACCGGTCTTCGGGTCGGTTTTTCAGTCTCGTCTGTCTCGTCACGAAGCAAGTCCCGTCCAGTACCTCAACCGCGCTTATATAATTCTTGTCAACCCTTTTTATCACAACCTAATTAATCTTTGAATAAATTGTATAAGTGTATATATTATATGCTTATTGGCGATCCTAACCCGCAACGCGTAACATTGTTGGCGATCCTGACAGGATAGTGGCAAACGACTTGGCTTCTACGGTTGCTCATTAAAGTCAAAAGTGCATCATCTTCGAGACGAACCTTTGAACTCTACGGAACACAAGAAAAAACTAAAGGGTTCTACGGAATTCAAAAAGGAACTAAAGGACAGGGAGACTCTCTACGGAAATTCAAGAAGACTCCGGATCAACCTACGGGCGACCCGAAAACCGAATAATTAAGATATTATTCTTTGAGGGTGAAGCCCTATACTATAAAAGATTAATATTAAAAAAACTCAAAAGAAGGAACATATTGGTAGAAGAAGAATTTAAAACAAAGAGTAAGAAACTAGAATTGAAATTGGACTGTGAACTGAAGTAGCCGCTATGCGACATGAAATCCAGTTTCCAAATTCGCAATATTGGGAACGTCATATGGACGGTAAAGTACTAGAGCAACCTAATCAGTGGTGTAAGACTCAGAAGCAGAAGCAACAACGAGAAAGCAGTGATCAACGCGGCAGCCAACTGTTATGCATTGCCATAGCTTCCTTACTCCTCAATAAAATGTTTCAATAGTATAGGTCAATCGATTTGCATTGAATCAAGGAATTTTTTCCGTTATTGCATCAATTTAGAATTATGTTAATGAAAAACATTTTACTATAAAAACCCATTTTTTCAAATATTATACATTACCATAGCTTCCTTACTATTCAATCCAATGTTTCAATATTATAGGTCAATCGATTTGCATCGAATTGACACATCGTTTCTATTCTCACATCAACTTTAAATTATGAGAATGAGAAAATTTGTACTATAAAAATCGATTTTTAAAATATATATATATAATATTCTTGCATCAACTTTGAATTATGTTAATGAAAAAAGATTTACTATAAAAACCCGATTTGCAAAATATATAAAGTACCATAACTTCACTACTCTTTAATAAAATGTATTAATATTATAGGTCTATCGATTCTTGTCGAACCAAGGAATCTTTTATATTCTTGCATCAACTTTGAATTACGCTAATGAAAAAAGTTTTACTATAAAAAACCGCGTTTTAAAATATTATTAAGTGATATAAAAAAATGCAATAAATATTTTGAGAAATCTTTTGGTCAGTTTCAAGATATTAGTGATGGAAATAAGCCCACCAAATTTCATCAATTTATCTACAACCGTTTTCAAGTTATCTTGTTCACAAAAAAGTGTGACATCCACACACACATTCGGACAATTGCTTAGAACATTGTATTAGAAATTTTTGAATTGAGGAAGGTTTAATTAAATTAATTAAATTTTTTTGAAAATGTTACCACTACAAAACTTCCTCTATGAGGAAGCAAAAACAACATTTTTGTTTAACAATGTAAATCAACTTTTACCCCAGTAGTTGAATGTTTATTAAAAAAAATTGACAAAAACTGAAATAGTTACATTTTCAGTTTAAAAATTAATTTTCAACCAATAAAAAAATGACATTTCAATAAAGTGGTTAAAGTTTCAACCAATAAATTGATTTTTTTTACTAAAATGATGAATCTTCAACTGGAATAGTTAAATTTTCATTCATAACAATTAATTTTCAATAAAAAAAAAAGAATTTTCAACCAAAGAGATGAATTTCCAAATAAAATTATGAATATTCAACAGAAAAATAATTTTTTGACAAAATGGTTCAACGTTCAATTAAGTAATTGAATTTTCAACCTGTAAGTATTAATTTTCTACCAAAAAGACGAATTTTCAACAAACAACAAAATTAATTTTTAACAAAGCAGTTCAACTTTTAAACCAGAAGTTTAATTTTCCAAGCAAAAAGACGAATTTTCAACCGTATTTCAATTTCTGTTTCAACAAATAAAGATTTTTCAGTCAAGAAAGAAAAAGTTAATCGCTTTCCACGAAAAATAAACGAATTTTCTACCGAAAATGGAAAAGTTACATTTTTAGTTTAAAAATTAATTTTAAACAAAAAACACGAATTTTCGACAAAATATTTAAATTTTCAACCAAAGAAATGAACATAAAAAACTTGGTTTTAACAAAGTGGTTCAACTTTTACGTAGTTGAATTTTTAATATAAAAAATAAATTTTCACCAAAAACTGGAATAGTTACATTTTCACTTTAAAAAATAATTATCAGCACAAAAAAGAGCTTTCAACAAAATTGTTAAGCTTTTAACCAACGAGATGCATTTTCAATTAAATTGACAAATCTTCAACAAAAATCTTCAACCAAGTAATTCAATTTTTAACCAAAGAAGATTTCAGTTGAATTTTGAACAACAAAGTTAGTTCTCTATCACAATAGTTAAATTTCTAACCCAAACAGAGGAATTTTAAACATAACAGTTGAACTTTCAACAAAAAAAGATGTGTTTTGGAAGAAATTTTTTTAATTTGCAACCAAATAATAAAATTTTGAACTAAAAATGTAATTTCCATGACGAAGCAACTAAAAAAAAAATATGAATATAAATACAAGGCAATCAATTTCTAACAAGAAAAATTACTTAATACCATAATAATAATAATAATAATAACTTGACTGCAACCCAGTTCGTGAATGATGGGGTAAAAACCAGGCTTTGCCCAATATATCAAGGCCCACGCTCTTATCAGATCACTTGATTGCATTATAATAATGCGTCCGTGATTGATAGTATATACCGCGACAGCCCCGTGCATACTACTTAAAAAAGAAAAAAATCCAACTCTAACCAAAAATGCCTTTGACATATTGGGCTGTAACCATCTTAAGCCTGAGACATTAATTTTTATAATGGCATAAATCCACTTTGGACTTCCCATATCTTTTCTTCTGTAATTTCCATTACCCTACGAATAAGTATTTTTGAATACATTTTACTTAACTTACTTATTCTAAATAAGAAATAAGCATTTCCCGACTGAAATAAAGTGAACTATGCACCGAACATTCAATATACAGTTCTGAAAGTAAGATTACATAGGATTTTAAAAGATTACACTGAATTACACAAGATGATGCCCTATTATCCAAAAACGAATTTCCTCCTCTTCCAGAAATTGAAAATGACGAACAAACTCTATCCTTATTCTCGCTATACGTCCCGAAATTCGAGATAAAGAATAACTTTTAGCTGAAAATTTCCCAGGTCTCGCGATTTTTATCAAAATTTCTTACCAACGTTTCAAGATACGTAGACACCACGATATGGTAGATCAGACGTGTCAAATCCAGATCTTGGTCTTATGCTCCATGTTTCTGAGTCGTTCGATGACATTTGGTGCTGTTTTTTTAATACAACACTTTCCACAACGTCACGTTTTCCAAAGAATGAATCTCCATTGGAAGTTTGTTTTGTCTTCAAAGAGTCAAATCTTGCTCTGAGATTTTTTTTGTACGTTATAATATACAGTCAAATTTCTTCATCCGTTATGATGCTGCCAACATCCTTAGATGTGCCGGAGAAAAAGCGTTTAACCCTGTGGCTGTGCAGACCGTAATCGTAAAGTGGACCCAAAAACTGTGGAACTTTTTTTTCAACGTACTAATGTTCAAAGAACGTCAATGACGTGTTTAGTGTATAGATGTCAACCGCAGTCAAGGGGTCAAGCATATTTTTGCACCATTCCACCCTATTGTGCTTCTGCTGGTCCGTCAGTGAATGGGGCTTCACCACTCTAACTTTTTGAACTCTTCCGCTTGGCAAAACATTTATTTAGTTGCGACAAATACGAAACAAACAGGATAAAACTCTCAAAGAGTCCTTGCACCCTTGATTTTCTAATGCACATCAAGATGGACTTTCACGATTAAAAAAATATAAAGGCCAACATTCATATCGGGTCACACAAAAACTGGTTTATTTCTATTAGAGCATCCTACTGAACAATGAATTATAAACGCTACAAATTGGGAAAACTCTACGGAGGCTAAAGATGAGAAATAGAAATATGTGTTAGACAGGGAGAATTTCACAAATTTTCCCAGGATTACAAAAATTTATTTGAAAAAGATTTACTTTACTCTACCCTACCCTCAATGTACTGTGACTTATGTTCTATAATAATATCATTTCTATTATTAACAGAATGGCTGGATTATTCATACCCATATGTACTCTTGTGATCACTCTATTTTGTACCGAAATGGACAATGTTTATTCATCCAACGATGATGTTCGTGAATTATTTCATTTGATGACAGTAAAGGATATCGTGCTTGACACCGTTCAAAATTATCTCCAAGAACAGGAAAAGCGATTAGGCACTCTTAGGAAGTAAGTCGCCAAATTTAGATTTTTGTACACAAATTTTATGGTTACCAATTTTTTACCTTTTTTTATTTAAATAACACATCGTGCTAATATCGATTTCCTCTTTTTTTATCTGACCAAATCTAAATTTATTCTCACATCATGAGCATAAATTGACCTGCTTTACGAGTTTGTCAGGAAAGTACCCGACCCTGTGTTTTAACTTTGTACCTATTTGTGCTATTGTTGAAACCAAGTATTTACCATTAAGACGGTACCCCTGAGAGGCCTCCTACTGACAAAGCCTTGCAAATATTTAGTGAACTGGTGTAAGCAATCGTACTCCAGTGAAATGTTACCCTCGCTCTGGCAGGCTCGTATCGGCCAAAACAATTCAAAATGTTGAACCAAGAAGGTGTTGTGCACACTGAATACGCTTCAAAGGGTCAGGTGACTTGGAGTATTATCAAGAAGTTTTCAAGCGATTCCGAGACGCAGATAGAAGGAAACGGCGTGTTTTGTGGAAAAGTGGTGTCTGGGTCCTTGACCACGACAACGCACCTACTCACTCATCGCACTTTATTTAGCAATTTCTGGTGAAACACGGCCTTAAGCGACTTTGCTAGCCCCCATACATTCCTGACCTAGTTCTCTGTGATTTCTGGATGTTTCCCAAATTATAATTTATATAATGTATGTACGACAAAGCAGCTGTTAGCTATTTCGGAAGTTCACCACAAGGTCGGTTACTTTTCGGACTGACCTCATATATAGAAAAAGCAACATTTTTTTTGCCCTTATAAAATGTTAATGGAACAGGAGATATTAGCCGCTTTCAAGTTATAGTAATTATAGTAAATAAATTAATTATAGTAAGGGAGAAATGACAAGTCGTGGAAAGAAATATTAATGAGAACGATGTTAAACATATTAAAATTGTGTATTTAACTAATTTTATTTTTTTCTGACTTTTTTATATCCCTGTGAATGGATTTCTAACGACCTAAGTATACCCAATTTTTAAAAATAAATTCTTGAATGGCAGAAATCATTGAAAAATCATTGAAAATTATTTTAAAATATAACATTCCTTATAAAAAGGTTTTTTGTTCTTTTCGACATGTAAAAATAAATGTTTAATCCCCTTTTTCGTGAAAAGGTTACCCTATTTTCCCTTTTTTGAGCTCCTTTTGAGCTGTGATCCCTGAATTGTGCATGTTGAATGATAGCCATTTAATTTTTTCCGTAACCGAATTGCAAAATAAAAATAAAACGGTTACCTTTTAAATGATTATTCCTATTAATTTGTAAAAGTATATTTCATTAATTACATAAAAATAAAATGTTAGATAGCCATTTAATGTGTGTTTTAATGCTGTACGGTTGGTTACTTCTAATCGCCTAAAACGCTTCAGGCGTTTAGAAGAATGGTGTATACGTAATCTTAACTTTGCAGAATGATGCGGAGGCAGCACGAGAGGCATACTCAAAATTCCTGGAGCGATATCCATATTGCTATGGTTACTGGCGGAAGTACGCCGACTACGAGAAGAAGAAGGGCGACCCCGAGAACGTGCAAAAGGTGAGTGAATCTGATACTCTCAGTGCGACTAGGGTAAAAAAAAATCTTTTTTTTTTTTTTTTTGAATACCGTACATGAATTACATTTGATTAACGTAAATAATTTAATTAAATGAAACTAGTTCGTGGTAGGAAGAGACGTGGGCAGTGTGCACGCACATAAATATGGTTTTCCCTTCCAACAGCCTAGCACGTCTTGCGGCACCTATACGACTCTCCTCGTTTACCGATTAGCTACTTATTTAACTATTATTATTCTACTAGAACCAATGCGACAATGCTATTACATATCTTTACTATTTATTCTATTTTATTATCAATATCGATATACCAGTATTTTAATCAGTACCGCTATAATTTAATCGATACTATTAAATAATTAAAATAATAATAATAATAATACCTAAGCATTGATGCCTGTCGTCTCGATTTACGAACAACAACAACAACAAAAACTACCGTCGTCACAACTATTGTTGTGTATCTCTGTGGTGTGTGTGAGTGTGCCTTTGTTATAAATTTATTAATTACTGTAAGCCTAAACCAAAACAAAGCAAAAAAGTATTGTAAACTTAAGCTGTAAGATTGCGAAAATCAGTGACTTGCTTGTAAACTCGAGTGAGGAAATTAATTAATTAATTAATCAATTGTCGAGTTGATTGGGGTTCTGAGAGAAGGGAAAGATTTAGGACGTGCACGGGCCACGGAAAGAGAGAGAGAGAAAGAGAGAGAAAGGGAGGAAGAAAATTTGAGGAAGAGAGACAGAGGCGCCTTGATCGGAACACTTCTCTGACTTTAAAGGTGAATCCACAATGCTCTGCAATCTCTGTGTTAATTACAGTAACTATTTCTTTACAGTACGCGGCACGATAACGTGAGTATTTCGAATTAATGAACCGCTATGCTTAACGAAAGCTAAGAGAAATATTTATATATAAATATATAAAAAAAAAAAACAAACACAAATATATAATATATGAGATTCTAGGTTTATGATCCTTACCCACCACTACCGGCATCACGAAACTTTAGGATTTTTGTACTAAATAGGGGATAAATTTCGTATCACAGGTATTCGATGCTGGACTCAAAGCGATTTCGCTGAGCGTTGATCTCTGGCTGCATTACATCAATCACTGTAAGATCGTTTATGAGAAGGATGAGAAGAAGATGAGAGAACAGTACGAAAGAGCAATTGCTGCCTGTGGCCTCGAGTTTAGGTAAATTTATTTTAAATTATATCATTTACAGTTGACAGGCCTCACAGCCCGGTCCCTAAAGTACCCTATTGTACCCTATATTCAGATAAGGTTCCTAAAGTACCCTATTTTCAAGATTTTACCCCTATGGCACCCTATTTGCAGCCCTTAATCAGGGTGGCCACTCACCCGGTAGAACCGGGAGAAACTTTCACCGGGAGAAAATCGGGATAAAGCCGGGAGAAAAATATTACACCGGGAGATTTCCCGTATTTCATAATTCGCGCGTTTTGTAAGTTTTGATTAAAGCCAAAGGAGCTTTAACAAAAGAGAAGTCACAATCACCAAATTACAGTTGTCGATTATTTGACCTTTAATTTTAAAAGGTCTGGGCGCAAATGAGGGGGAAATGCAAAGACCGAGCGCGTAGCGCGAGGTAAACACATAATCGAGCGCGAAGCCCGTGAACGAACAGTCGCGCGCCCTGGGCGCGCTCAAACTTGCGAGCGAAGCGAGCTGCGCGCAAAGCATCAGCAAATTCAACTATTCCGTTATTGGTTAATAAATAATGGATCGTTTTTAGTTGAAAATTCAACAATTTGGTTAAAAATTGATTATTCTGTTGTAAATTTGTCTTTTTTGGCAGAAAATTAATTTCCTTAATTGAAAATTAGACTGCATAGTTGAAAAGTGGTCATTTTTTGTTCGAACTTCAACTATTTAGTTGAAAACAATTTTTCTGTGGAAAATTCACATTTTTTGGTTGCAAATTCAACATTTTGTAGAAAATTCTTCTTTTTGGGTTAATAATTTTATTATTTGGGTAGAAAATTCAACTATTTGGTTTAATATTCACTTTTTGGTTGAAAATTCATATTTTCGGGTAGAAAATTCAATAATTTGGTTGACATTTTTTTCTCTGTTAAATGAAAAATCTGTCTTGGTTGAAAATTTGTCTCTTTAGATAGAAATTTTATTTTTTTATTAGAAGTGCAACTGTTTCGATAAAAATTAATCTGCTTTGGTTGCGGATTAAACTATTTGGTTGAAAATTTGCCTTTTTTGGTTGAATTTGACCGTTTTATACTTAAAATTAAAATTGTTTTTAGATCCAATATCAATTTTTACATTTTTTGTTGTGAATTAACCTTTCTTGATCGTATAATTGAACTTTTTTGTTAAATTATGCCCTTTCGGATGGAAAATTCGGCCCTTTGGATTGAAAATCCGACTGTCTCCTAAAAAATTCGTCTTCTTAGCTTGACAATTCAACTATTAGTTTCAAAATGCAACTGTTTTTTTATTGAAGTTGAATCCTTTTTGTTTATCAACTCTACCAATTGGTTAAAATTTCATCTTTCTAGGTTGAAAATGCAACTATTTTGTTAAAAATTCATCCTTCTTCGCAAAAATTCAACTGTTTCCTTGAAAACCCTTCTTTTTGTATTCAAAATTCAAATACTTGCTTAAAAATTCAACTACTTGTGGTTGAAGTTTTACTTTCTTCGTTTGAAAATTTGACCATTTGGTTGGAAATTTAACTCTTTGCTTAAAAATTCAAGTATTCTTTTGAAAATTTATCTTTTCGGGATTGAAAGTAAACTTTTTTTCAAATATTCGACTTTTTCTCTTAAAAGCTCAACTCTTTAGTTGAAAATTCATTTCTTTTGGTAGAAAATTAATTTTTTTTCAATTGGAAATTCCATTATTTTCTTAGAAATGCAATATATTTCGACTTGAAATTTAAAAGAATTTATTCATTTTTATTATATTTTGTTTTTAGTTAAGACGATTTTATGCTGTTTGGGGAAGCATCGATGAAATGATCAACAGTTTTGTCAGCGTGACAAGCGTCGTTCTTTCTTTAATAAAACTAGCCAGTAATTTACTCAACAATAAAAAGGTAAATAAATTAATTTTATTCGAAATCACAAATCTAAGGATAAATATGAGCTGGCCCTCGAGAAATTTGACAAATGGAGAAAAAAAAAGAAGAATGTTCGGACATCATCATTATCCAAAAACATTCACTTCATAGGACGTTCTTGCACCATTTCGGTAAAGGGCTAATATCTATCTAACGCTCACTTTTCTGGGGGATCTACAGTCTCATAACATGGTGGTTTCGAATCAAATATCATACATCATTCGTCATGTAATATACTATAATTCATATAATTAAATCAACTCTAATACAATTTAAATAATGTTGACAAATATTTTAGATGAAAAACCTCTTAGAACAAATAAAAAACGACTGGCACGTTTGGTCCAAAGAACCGGAAGTGCTAATTTTGCAAAAATATGCTGAAGAAGGAAGGCAGCTCACACTATATTATTCTGGTGATTTTTCTACATTAATTAACTTACCTTCGAGGAATATGGAAGTGTCTTATTACGAAGAAATTTTCGTAGTGCAGAAACATTGATAAAGTAGTGAGAAATAAAAAAAATTCACGGAAACCATTTTTCTTCAGTTGATGTAACCTATGATTTATTTAAATATTTTTAGTTGCCACCTATTGCTCAGTTGCTTCCTATCTTTCCTTCACACTTTCGCCGCAGATGCTTGATTTGCACGTAGCAACTTTGCACGTGCCCAACTGTGCACGTCGATGGCCGGACGGACAACTGTGCACGTCCAAGTCCAAAGGAGCCCATATGTGCACGTCAAAATTTCGACGTGTACAGTTGTCCAAGTACTATCTGTGCACGTTCACAGTTGTCCAAGTACCATCTGTGCACGTGCACAGTTTTCCAAGTGGCAACTGTGCATGTCGAAAATTAGACGTGCGCAATTGTCACATTCCTAACTTGTTCGCGTGCACAGATATCACTGTGCACGTGTACAAATGTCCCTTGCCCGACTGTGCACGTGTACAGATGGAATTTTCCCAACTGTACACGTGCACAGATGGAACTTGCCTAACTGTGCACCTGCACAGATATCACTTGCCCAAATGTGCACGCTTATTTTCTCACGTAAGGGTTTATACGAGGGCGGTCCTTTATAGCTCCGTATGATAAATTTTTAGCAGTTAAAAGTATTCAATCCTGGTGGAGTGGAGCGTACTAACTTTTTAAAAGCTTTTTAAAAATATTTTAAAGATTGTTTGTGTGAAACAATTCATACCAAATTATTATATTATATGCGAATTCAAGGAATTTAGAAAATGCAAGGAATTCAGAGAATTCAGAGAATTCGAGGAATTCAGAGAATTCAAGAAACTCAGAGAATTCAAGGAATTTAGCGAGTACAAGGAATTAAAAAATGCAAGGAATTCAAAGAAATCAAAGAATTCAGAGAATTCAAGGAAGTCAAAGAATTCAAGGCATTCAGCAAATTCAAGGAATTCCAGGAATTCAAGGCATTCAAGGAATTCAAAGAATTCAGACAATTCAAGGAATTCAGATAATTCAAGTAATTCAGATAATTCAAGGAATTCAGAGAATTCAAGGAATTTAGCGAATACAAGGGACTGAAAAACTGCAAGGAATTCAAAGAAATCAAGGAATTTAGAGAATTCAAGGAATTTCAGGAATTCAAAGAATTCAGAGAATTCAAGAAATTCAGAGAATTCAAGGAATACAGAGAATTCAAGACATTCAGAGAATTCCAGAAATACAGAGAACTCAAGAAATTCAGAGAATTCAAGGTAATAGAGAATCCAGAGAATTCAAGGACTTCAGAGAATTGAAGGAAATGAGATAATTCAAGGAATTCAGAAAATGCAAGGAATTCAGATAATTAAAGGAATTTAGAGAATTGGAGGAATTCAGAGAATTCAAGGAATTCAAAGAAATCAAGGAATTCAGAGAATTCAAGGAAATATAGAATTCAGAGAATTCAAGGCATTCAAGTAATTCAAAGAATTGAAGAAATTTAAAGAATTCAAGGAATTCAAAGAATTTAAGGCATTCAAAGAAATCAAGGAATTCAGAGAATTCAAGGAATTTAGAGAATTCAAGGAAATTAGAGAATCTGAGGAATTTAGGGAATTGAAGGAATTCTGAGAATTGAAGGGATTCAGAGAATTAAAAAAATTCAGTAAATTCAGAGAATTTAGATAATTCAAGGAATTTAGAGAATTTGATGAATTTAGGGAATTCAAGGAATTCAGAGAATTTGAGGGATTCCGAGAATTCAAAGAATTCAGTGAATTCAAAGAATTTAGAGAATTCAAGGAATTCAGAGAATTGAAGGAAATCAAGAAATGCGTAGATTTTAATTCCTGGAATTCTCATAATAACTTGAATTTTCTGAATTCCTTGAACTCCCTGAATTCTCTAAATGCCTTGAATTTGCCGAATTCCTTTAATACACTGAATGCCTTGAATTTGCTAATTGCCACGAATTCTCTGAATCCCTTGAATTCTCTGAATTCCTTAAATTCTCTGGATGCCTCGAATTCTCTGAATCTCTTGAATTCTCTGAATTCCTTGAATTTTCTGTATTCCTTTAATTCTATGAATTTTTCAAATTACATGAATTCCTCGAATTCTACGAATTAATGGAAATCAATGATTTTCTTGAATTCTATGAATTCATCGAAAGTGAGTGTGTGTATTATATACATTGGGTAGGGTCAGTAAATAATTTCCAAGAAAACCATGCCAGATGCAGTGAGATAATCTAATATTAACGATTCTATTACCAATTTCCGAAAAGGCCTTTTTCTCCAGAGGAAAGACACGTAAAAGTTTATGGGCTTTGAGCAACCCCTACAAATCAATAGATTTTGAAATTCAAAAAAAAAAATTTGAGCTTACTTTTTTTGGTATTCGAATAAATTTGGGGGGGGGGGTGAGACGAAAGAAATTTGCTTGACGTGCATGCAATGACGGGTGGTTTTGGAAAAATTTGTTTTGTGCATTCGAGAGCCCAAAGTATGCTTAAAATTCTGAAGCACTTTGTTTTTTCGCAGATTTTATTTTTTTCCAAGGGGGTGGTTTTTCTGTTCATAGGAGGTGGTTTTTTTAATTTTTTGTTCGTGCATTCGAGAGCCCAAAATAAGCCAAAAATTATGGTGTACTTTGTTTTTTTTCTGAGTTTGGGTTTGTACATTGGTGGTAGTTTTATTTTCAGTAGGGGTTGTTTTTGCAAAACGGTTGTTAGCGCATTCAAGAGTCCAAAAAAAAAAAAATTCTGACGTGCTTGAATTTTAATTTTTTTAATTTTTATATAGTGGAGGTGCTGGCTTGAGTCAAGTCAGCACGTCCACTCCAGATTTGAATTTTCAAAAACACTAGTGCAGCCCAAAAATCGGCAATACAGTCCAATAAAAGCCCAAAATTCTGATACAAAGAAATTTGGGAATTTCGATTGTGGAGGTGCTAGCTTGATGGGCCTCTACATGATCATCATACCGACTTCTTGAATTCTTTTGAAAAATGAAAAATTCACATTTTTATTACACAAAAAATAATAAAAAATCGAAAATTTAACTTTAGGGTCAAACTATGCAAAATACGACAAATGATGATTCAGCAGAAACTGTGCATTAAAAAAAGATCTACCCATTTTTTTAATGGTCACTTTTTGATCGTTTTTGATAATCTATCGATTAAAACAATAAAATAATCATCACCAATGCTCATGGTACTTGAAAACTAGTATTTTTACATTGTCATCCAGAGAAGGTATTAGATTTGCGTACAATTTGACCCCCCCCCTCTCCCCACCCTCCGGTTATTGTCGAATGCGCACGTTTTAAGACACCCTGAACCCAAAAAAACAGGTTTTTACGCATGTGTCTATCTGTCTGTATGTCTGTCTGTGTGAACGATAACTTTCAAAAGAATTGCCCGAATGGATTGGCCTATCGTATACTCTTTTAGTCTCCTAAACTAAAGGTCAAGTTCGTTAGTCAGCCATTTTGGATACAAATTCTGAAAGTGAGCGCATTTTGAAAATTCTTGAGACCATTTTTTTCACAATTTGAAAACTATGTGTGTAGCTGTTCATAGTACTCCAAAATTCAAACAATTCATATCCTCGATATTGTTCGATAAAATGAAAACTTTCAGAGTTAAAGCATTTTCAAAATCCAAAAAAAAGAATCGAAAATATAACATTTTCAGCCAAACAACGCAGGATGCGAAAAAAAGTCCACATAAGCAAAATGTTTCTTTTTGCACTCCCTACAAGATTCTCGTACCGACATCTTGAATTTTCTTGAAAAATAAAAAATTCACATTTTTATTACACAAAAAGTAATAAAAAATCGAAAATTTAAATTTAGGATCAAACTATGCAAAATACGACAAGTGATGATTCGACAAAAATTGTGCATTCGAAAATTATCTACAAATTTATGATGGGCCTCTATTTGATAGGATGTGTAGTTTTTGTTTTATTCGTAAAAGATAACATTAATAGTGAAAAAGTCTGCCCGACTAGTGGGCACATTCTCATCGAAGCTTTGATTATTTCATTTTTTTTGCCTCGTGTGTGATGTTTCAATATATTTTATTGTTTTTATGTTCTCAATGCAATTTCTAACGATAAAAAAAGAATAAAATGATCATCATCAATGCTCATGGTACTTGGAAATTTTTATGTTTACATTCTCATCCAGTGAAAGTATTAGATTACTGTAAAACTTGCCCCCCCCGGTTTTTGTCAAATGTCTACGTTTTGAGACCCCCTGAACCAAAAAAAAACGAGCCAAACAACGAACGATTTACTTATTTATTTTGATCAACTTGATCAATTTACGGGCAACGCCCTTTATACAAACTACTTAAGAATAAAAGTAAACCTAATTAAAGTAATATAACGCAGTTTCGATTAGCTTGTCCTGAGCCGCATTACTGAATCGCCTTGAGCGCATTGCGTAGGGATTGACTAAAACGTATTGCAGATACATCGAAGAAATCTATAGCTTTACAATGTTGGTCAGCCTCGTTGCAGATTCTATTAAGTATTGAGTTAAAATAATAGTTGGTGCGGTGCAAAGGTAGCTTAAATAAAATTCTAGGGCGCAATGATTTCGAACTGACATAAAATTTAATTTCATCTAGTAAACTAGGGCTGTCGATATTGCTATTCAATAAATTATAGAAGAAGCACAAGTCAGCGTACAAAAATCTCGAGGTCAGTTTAGGGACGTTATATATGATCCAAAAACGACTTAGATACTTTTTTTCTCCGCTTTTCAGATAGTTGGAAAAAATCTCTCTGACTGTATAATTTATCAGAAAGATACGGAAATATACGCTCAAGTAAAGCAATTTTCTTCTTCATTTTAAATCAAATACAAATTTATTCCTTGATATCTGAAGAACACAGAACATAACATATGGTCGTTGAGAAGCGTGACGACCAAATCGCGCGCCGTGAGCGCGCTGAAACTTTTGTGTTTCTATTATACGATGAACAAAAACAAGCGTGGAGCGCAAGGTTTACATGATTTTTAAATCAAATATCGAGCGCGAAGCGCGAGTGTCTTGAAGAGAATGTGTTCCTTAAGGTCGATAGAACCTTAAGTAAGTTAGTTCTTCTTTTTCTGTAAAATTGACATAATGAAAACAAAAGCAGGTCATAACGATGAAGCTTACTAAGAGAGCATTAGCCCGGAAAGCGCGCAATAATGAGCACACGAAGTGCGAAAACCCAGAGGAACCGAGCTTAAAGCGTCAGGCAAATGTGTCCGAGCGCGTAGCGCGAGGTGATTACATTATCGAGCGCGAAGCGCGAGATCCAACAGGTGCGCGTCATAGGCGCGCTCAAACTTTCGAGCGAAGCGAGCCATGTCTGAAGCGCGCGATATGAATTTAAAGTAAAGATAGAGTTTTTTTCAACAAAAATCTTTTTTCCAATGGAAGAAGGTTTTTTTATTTAAACGAATAATGATTTTATTTAAACAATAATTTCTTTGTCTTAATTTGTCAAATTTATCAAATAAAAAGCAAACCCTACTCATTAAATCTGAACGAAGCACATGAATAAATATTACGTAATTGTTGAGTAATCAAAACACATTTTTAGTCGTATAATGGAAATGGCAAGCATGGCACTCCATATTACATTAACAATACTAACCATTAATTTTTTACTTCAAACATTTTTGCTCAAATAAAATTAGATAATTAAAGGGTGGCCGTAAATCTTAATTTTCAGAATTCCTTGACTTCTGGAATGGAAGTGTCTGATGTGCCCCTAAGGGTTTGCATTTTCCTTGTACCTATCCCTTATTCCCTTACACACATCCACATATCTACTTTCAGATAAGAGGAGGACCTGCAGATTAAGGTGGGTTCCGAACCACCAAGAGCAACGGCTTTAAGTACTTAGAGAACCTTTTACTCTGAGGGTATCGATCCCGCAACTCTCCGAAAATGAACAACTCCCTTGCTAGGCTACTGTTCACCGCATGCGCCAACCAGTATTATTTAAAGTTTGACCAAAATTGCGAATTTGATCGGATCAGCTCGATAATATAATATATAAAACATAATCCGAAAGGATACGTTTCTTATGTGAATCAATTTTTTAAAGGCAGAAAAGGTTTTGTATTTCATGCGTTTGACAAAGCTGAATACGAATCTTCAGCAAGATTTAAAAAAATTACAATGTCAATCACAATTACAATTTAACTTCACATTCAAATCATTGGCACAAACAAACAAAAACTTGACTGAAGATTAACAAAATATTTTCAACTATTTGAATTTCATTTCAGTTTCATCTAAAATTTCTATTGGTGATAAAAATCATTAAACCGATTGATTTATTCAATGTTCTAATAATTTTACTTTTAACTTATAATTATGAAAATACGTATTATTACTTACCTTTTTCGTTAGGAGAGTGAATTATAGAAATTATTATTTTATTACAAAAAAATAATTAATTTTCTTAACATAATTTACCTATCAAATAATTTTCTTCTTATTAAAATGTAATTAATTAGTAAATGATTTTCACCGATTTTTAAACAAGTTTAATGGAAGTTCAAATAATTTTTATGTATTCATGAAACCTTAAAAAAATACTTGTTGGTACTTTAAATATCCTATGATGGATTTGATCAATATTCATTAGGGTGGGTCGAAAATAAAAAATTGCATTTTTTGTACATTCCTGGAGGTCAAAAAAGTTTTTCTGATATTTTACACATTTAAATGAATTATGTTTTTACATATTACTCCTATTTAATATACCCCTGTTTAAACAAAATTTTCACCGTGGGTATATAAGCTGCATATCTATGAATTCCAAACTAATTATACTTGTTGAGGATTCCAACCAGAGTAAAAATTCTTCGACTTGTTTTCAACTTGAATTGCCCCCAATCAAGACACGCTGAAGTCGAAAAGTTCGACTCCAGCATGTCTCCTTATTGAGACTGAGCCAGACTTCAATTTATGTCTCGGAGACACACACATCACTACTTTACCACCGAGCAATTCACGCCTACCCCGAAAGGGAAAGGGCTTAATGATATAATAATAATAAAGATTCAAAATAGATACTTGTTCGTGGGATATCATTCTATTAGTGTTAGCAAATTAATGGCGGTTGGGGTGGGGCAGCGAGGGAACAACGTACTGTCACTTTAAAGTCAATGAAATGAAAGATGCTAGTTTACAAAAGTGAAAATCAACCGATATTTAAAAGGGGCCAGTAGAAATTCAACTACTCATTTACTTTAATTCTAATGTGATTTAATCCAATTCAACCATGATTCGAGTTCCAACCCGCGAGTCAATTCAAACACATCACTTCTGATATACATAAAGAATATTTAGATCGTTTTGTAAACTTAGCCCAGATGTAGGCTCCGGAAGCTACGACCCCAATCCTTCTCGAAAAGATCGAGCCCGACGGAACTGGATGTATACGTCATTCGACTCGTCTCTGCCCACAACACCAGTAGACTATCCAGTCGATAAAATCCCCAGATAACAAAATGCTTGCAAAATGATAGCGTATTCGCATGGATATGTGCGGATCAATTCGCACGGTGTGCTCTCACCTGATGAGACATATGCGTCATCAATTGAGGCGCATATCGCTCGCACGTCATGGTAATCATAACGTGCATCTCATATGCGTCCCATATTGCTTGCATATTTTGGGTTTTAATGTTATGAATTTATATTTATATGACCATTATGATGATATGATTCATTGTCTCCATTGTATATTTTTTACAAGTTTTTACAACTTTTCTGTGCCCTCCTCAATTACAATACTAAATAAGCTACAGATAAATACCCATTTCAATTTTAAATGGAAAGTATTAACACTTGAATTCTAGATAAATACATCACAGTTTTGTTCTCTCCCTTTCACATATATATCTTCCCTGCTCCCTTCAAAAGCCCAATCCAGCGTCTCTCCATCCTTGACAATTTTGCATGCTTTCTGTAAGCCTTTACCCCATGCCGACGGGTTCCCATTCTTTATTCCTCTCATTTCTTCCTTTAGACATATTTTTTGCCATCTCTCATTTCGCATTTGTAAAAGTTCTACCATATATCTCGAAGCACTCATTCTTGCCTCCATCTCTATGCTTCGTCTGCCTGACTCCATTCTCCAAACGTACTCTGGGGTTGTCCTATCTACTCCCATTGCCATCTTGACTAACCTTCCCTGCATTTTCTCCATTTCCTCCCTTCTTTCCCACCCCCAAATTTCTACTCCATATAGTCTGCCCGCCTTAGCCAGTGTGTTCAGTATATATAGTCTTTTCCCCAGACTATCAAGACCCGCCCTTTTCATCACCTTCCAAGCTGTGCTCGTGGCTTTTTGGGCTTTTCCAGCCATTTTTCTTATTTGAGTTTTATAAGCCCCCCGAGTTGAAAACCAATATCCCGAATATTTGAAATTATCGATCACTTCTACCTCTTTTTCCTTAATTGCCCAACGTTCTCCCTTCTTTCCCCTCCTTCCCTTCCTAAAAATCATTATTTTAGTCTTCTTTACATTTATCTCTAGCTTATTTCTTTTTACATATCTGCCCAAGCTTCTAATCAGTTCTGCCAAACCTTCTGCTGTGTCTGCCACTAATGCCAAGTCATCCGCAAATTTTAACCCAAAAATTTTCTCGTTTCCCATCACTGTCCCTCCTATATTTCTTCTTTCCCAATCCTCCTCGATGTCATTCACATAAATTTTGAATAGAGTTGGACTGAGAGGACAACCTTGTCTGACCCCTCTTGTTGTATTGAAGCTCTCAGTTATTCCCTGACCAGTTATTACCTCATTAACCGTTTTCGCATATATCCCCTCTACCATTCCTAACATTCGGCCTCTAATTCCAATTTTCTTCAGTTTTCCAATGAGAATCTTCCTGTCTACTGTATCGAAAGTTTTCTGAAAGTCAACGAAAATCCCATACAGCTTTCCTCCTTCTCTCTTAGGGGGCGGGGGATATAGTTAATTTGGTAAAAAAAAAGCTTTTTTTTTTATTTTTTTATATAAATGTGCAATATCTCAAGAATGACATATCCAAATATCAAGCAAATCGCAGCAAAAATAACGACACAGGTATAAGGAAATCTTTAAACATTCAGTATGTACGGACCTAGTATCGATGATTCTGTGTAAGAATAAAAAAAACGCATTTTTTTTCATGTTTAAAACTTTAAACGCGTTTTTCTCGAAACCACGTTTTCAAAGTCGGTGACGGTTGTAACTGAAAATCGCCACATTACCAAACAAGGTAGGACAACTTGGCGCAGATGCACTTTTTGGAAAACACATTAATGAACTGTTTTAATAAACTTCAATTAAATTATCTCCATGCATAGAGCATTAGTAAGATATTGGCCTGAACAAAAAATCTTTTATTACAATATTTTACTTTATATTTGAATTTTAATCGTGCCTTTTCCTTTATGTGTGCCGCATTCGCCGCCGCTCCCTTACCGATTGATTATATGAAATGTTTTCTTCCAATATTGCGCCTTTTCTTTATAAAACTTTTCAATATAACGCAAGTAATAAAAAATGAGGCACTAAATTATGAGCAAATCAAAGTTGTTCAGATTTAATGAAAATGAGAAATGAGAAAATTAGAGAAAATCTACTGATAGGGGTGAGTGGGGTATCGTGTCGGTGCGAGGCACGATCCCAAGTGGAAATTTACAACTGGCTTGGTACCGCGCCAGTACCGCCGGTCGGATATCGGTACTGTCGCGGTACTGGCATGAGTACAAAATGTCACTCGGCTTTGAGTTGTCTGTCGGTCCTGGGGCGGTACTGGACATGGTATTATGCCTGTACCTAAAATTACCTAAAATATAAACATATGTATATATATATAAAATATAAATACAAATACCTAAAAGGCACCTGTACTGAAGTTCTGAACGTTTACATGTACAAAATTCCAGCATTTGAACTTAGTGCTGCGGGGCAGTACTGAACCAGTACTGCGCCAACGCTCGGCACGGTACAGTTGATCAGCACTGGCATTGCTCCTCGTTTACAAATGGCGCGGTGCTAAGCCTTTCGTAAGATGCAGCATAAGTCCGACTTTTCCGCCTGGGAAGAAGCCATAAAAATAGGAGAGCTTGCAAGAAAAAATGCATGGACATGAAAAAGTGTCAAATAGTTTCAAATATAGTGTCAATAGTGTTGTGAGTCTGATGCCTATGCCAATAAGGGCCAAGGCGCCACTGGGCAAAGGCACCAGGTAAAATGTTATACGAATACAATCGGTGAAAAGAAGAGAAGGAATCGGGGAATTGGGAAATATAATATTTTAGAATATTTGTGAATGTTTAGGAATAATTCGGAATATGTGGGAATATGTAAGA
Source organism: Andricus grossulariae (assembly GCA_011634705.1). Classification (NCBI taxonomy): domain Eukaryota; kingdom Metazoa; phylum Arthropoda; class Insecta; order Hymenoptera; family Cynipidae; genus Andricus; species Andricus grossulariae. Next base: position 110,750,450 of record JAABKJ010075445.1, on the reverse strand, counting down.
ATATGAGAGAATATTTGGGAATATATAGAATACCAAGAATATTTTGGAATATCAAGAATATCAAGAATACCTGAAAATACTAAAAGAATATATGGGAATATTTAGTGAGTGTACCAGGAATATCGATGTGGTCGACCCTTCGCAGAGAGCTGTCATCCTTGGGTCGCTCCGTGTTCTTAAGATACACGAAAGTCTCACCGGTCTGTTGTTGTGATTTCGTCGTGTCCTGTGGCCACCCATCTCACGCTCGTGAGACTTGGCCTTAGGTGTGATCAGCCCTATGCATCGTCCGTGCATTTTGGTTAGTTCACGCAGCTTTCTCGTGTAAGCTGAGCTGTAGGTGGCGCTGGATGGCATGTAAACCTGAATTTGCCAACAAAGACATGGCAGATGTACAGGCAGGCTCTGTTTTTTACTATTTTTATTTAATTAGAAAGTGTTTTGACAAATGATTTCAATTCTAAATTATGAGCCAAATTAAGAAGGAAAGAGACTCCCCAAAAGAAAAGAAAATCAAGAACACGGGAATAGTGGGAATACCAAAAAGCGGAAACCGGTGTATAGCTCCGGGATGTACTTCGGGTTATGATTCTAATCCTACGAAAGTATTTTTCTTGTGCCAAAAGGTGAAACTATGGCAGAAAGCAATACGACTAGACGATATAAATTTAAAATCGGGTCATAAAGTGTGTCAATTACATTTTGCTTCGAAAGATATTTTTTTGGAACGAGAAGTAAAAATGCAAGAATTATGATGTCTTCGGAGAAGTAAGTTTATAGTATTTATTGTTTATTTGAAAACTTATATAATTTATTTTGTTGATTTTCATATTGTCACATTAACTTATTTTAAAGTAAACTAAATATTATATTTCTAATTTTATTTGTTAATTGGATTTAGAGGTTAAGTTTGTATTTTATACGCGGAGTTTATTTTTACTTATATATTTGTCAATTCCAATTGAACAAATATATAAATAAAAATAGAAACTACATATTCAGCCTCTAAATGCAATTTAATAATAAAAGGAGAAATACAATATATATATTTTACTTTAAAGTAATTTCAAATTTAAAAAAAAAACTAAATCATGTATTTCTAATTTTATTATTAAATTGGATTTAGAGGCTGAATACGTAGTGTCAATTTAAAGAAGCAAAGAAAGAGAAGATAAAGGGAAGAAAGAAAGGTGGTATGGTGTCAGGAGTAAGGAATGAATTGGTGGGAGTAAAGAGAATTGAAATGGGATTTGAGGAAACAGATGGAGTAATGACGAGAATGGTGAAGATATGAAGAAGAAAGGTGAGGATAGTTTGCATTTACAGGAGAAGGGGAGAAGAAGAAGGTTGGAGCGTGATTAGGAAATGGGTGATGAAAAAGGATGATAAATTGGTGTTCATAGGAGGTGATCTGAATGCGTGGACAGCGGAACAGGGACGGAAAATATGGGATGAAGAGAGTGAGACTTTCAGGAGAAAATCGAAACACAAACAGGTGGACCAGAAGAGGAGGAGTCTGTTGAAAATTCTGGGACAAACAGGATGGTTCATTTGTAATGAGAACTCGGAAGGAAATGGGGAAGGCGAGATTACGTTTGCAGGAAAAGGCAATAAGGAGGCTGATGAAAAGAATGGGAGTAGGGAATGAAATAGGGTCAGAACACTTGCCAGTCATTGCAACGTTGAAATGCGAGAATGGGAGAAGAGAGGGAAGGAGAAAGGAGGGAGAGACAGGGAAAAAAGCAAAGATCGGCAAATGGGGAGTTGATAAGCTAAGAGAATATACGAAAAGAATGGATGAAGAGAATGTTTTGATTGAAGGTGGGGGAGGAGTGGATGAGATTTTGTGTAAGAGAAGGGGAAGGGTAGAGAAGATGGTTGAAGAAATTAGGCCAAGTGAGGAAGAAAGAAGGGAGAAGAGAGGATGGTGGGATGTGGAATGTGCAAAGAGTAAAGAGCGTATGAAGTTATTGTTAAAGAGTTGGAGAAGAGGAGAGAAAGGCAGAAAGGAGTATACTAAAAGAACAAGGGAACACGAGAAATTACTGGATGTAAAACCACAGTAGGAAAAGGTGAGGTGCATGGAGGAGGTACAGAAAGCAATAAAGGAAGGAAGAGAATGGGAGGTGATCAATAGAGAAAGGAGTGGATGGAAAGGAATCAATGAAGAAATAAGTATGGATGAATGGACGGTATATTTCAAGAAATTGCTAGGAGGGCAGGATAGCAAGGTGAGGGGGAAGGTAGATAGATCAAGGAGGGAGGTGTGGACGGTGGGAATCAGGTGACCAGAGAGGAGGTGAATCAAGTAATTGAGAAGTTAAATTGGAACAAGGCGACAGGAGAGGATGGAATGGAGAACGAAGCGTTGAAATTTGGCGGAAGACGGGTTAGCGAAGAGATTTGAGAAGTATGTAATAGAGTATGGAGAGGGGAAGGATGACCGAAGGAGTGGAGAATAGGTTTGGTAGTTCCTTTATTAAAGAAAGAAGGGGGTAGAAATGTGGAAGATTATAGAGGAATCATGCTCATGTCAGTAACGTATAAAATATACGCGGAGGTGCTCAGGAAGAGATTAGAAGAAAAGGTAAAAGAAAAAGAAAGTATTACCCACAATCAAACAGTATTCAGGAAGAGGATGGGGCAGTGGATAATATTTTCGTTCTGAATTATCTTGACAACAGGAACCTGGGAGAGTAAAATGAAAACTGGTCTCTCTTTTCATAGATTTTAAGACAGCTTTCGGCTCAGTGAATAGGAAAGTTTTGTGGAAGGCAATGGAAGAAGACGAGGTGGACATAGAACTGATTGATAAGATGAAAGAGGTCTTTACGGAGACGAAGACAAGGGTCAGCATACTCGTTAGCGTACGCGATCTATGTGGAGCTTTTGGCAGAGAATGAAAGTGAAATGAACTTGTTAATGAAAGAATTCGAAGAGTATGTGAGAAAGAAAGACCTGAAAATGAATGTGACGACGAAAAAGATAGTTTGTTTCATGAAGCGGAAGAATGAAGTAAATTATGGATGGAAGATAAATGGGTAAATGGTGGAAATGGCGGAGGAATTGTGTTATTTATGATTCTGGTTCGAATCGGGAGGTGGAAATGATCTGCATGTGAAGAAGAGGATGGGAAGTGCGAGTAAGGTGATGGGTCTAGTGTTGGGGATTGGAAAAAGAAGATTCAAAGAGGACTAGAAGTTGAGAGTATGGCGTTTTGTTTCACTAGTATAGTCAGTGATGTGTTATGGAGTGGAGATTTTAGGGTGAAAGGAGTACAAAAAGGTGGAAAACATGCAAGAGAGATTTCTGAGGTGGGTTATGAGAGAGAGGAAATATTAAATGGAGAGAGGAGAGGAAACACGGGACATTCAAGATGGGAGGAGGAAAGATGGCAAGTTATAAGGGAATGGAGAATGTGTAGCCAACTGAAAACTTTTTACTAATTGATTTAGAAACAGGACGGAGTTTCTTCACATCTATTTTATTATGGATCTTTCTTTCAAAAGGATTGAAAAAACGAGGTATGAGTTGTGGCATAATTTCCTCTAATAACTTGAATCTAATTCTGGAAATCCTTACTTTCTGGGGTGCGAGCTGTGAAATATAGAAAATAGCATCCCAAAACATCTGAAGCCTGCAGGGGCATGAAGGTAGCTGCGTAAAAGTGGTGTAATGCTGCAACAAAAGAGCTTCCACTGCTCGCGGGCCGCGACACTGACATCGCACCACAGTGCAGAGGCGGCGCACGGTCTCGCTAAAATGACGATATCTTGGGACCTATAAGAGTCTCCATGATTTTTTTTATAAAGAAAGGTTATTTCACAAGGAATCATTCTATCGATATTAAAAAAAAAACAATTAAAAAGGGAGTGATTCACGAAAAATGGAATCAACATTTTTTTTTACTTTTTTTCGGATAAAAATTGTTTTTTTTTTTCATTCATTGTATTATATTCTTAAAATATATTATTTTAACTCCAACATGTTTCAGTTTGATCAAACTCCAATTAGCATTTCCAGAAATATCGATAATTCAAAAAAATGTAACCCCGAAATTCAACATTACGTAACTTCCATAATTTTAAAAAATTTTGAAAATCCTTTAGGGCCGAAATTTCTCTTGTATACCATTACAATTTCACAAAGTTTTATTAAAATCGAACAACCACCTACAGATCCTGATATTTCTGACGTGTACTGATCCACACTCTTCACAAAAATTATTTCTCAATTTTTCTTCGAGTGGGGGGACGTCTGGTTAAGAAAAGAAGGAAAGGGGGTATAGTGGTATAAGTTGTCTCGTTTGAGAGTATTCATATGTGTGTAGGGAGTGACGGGGGGGTATAGTGGTGTAAGGTGTCACGTTTGAGAGTATGTATATGTGTGTAGGGGGTAACTGGGGGGGGGCGAAAGTGAATAATATAGGGTTTTGGGACATAAAGTGAAGAGCATTGTAAAGAAGGGGGTTACTGGAAGAGCGGAGAAGGTATGGGTGAAAATGAAAGAATCATCAATATCCTGTCCCGAAAAAACTACTGGCTTCCATTCAACTAAAAAAATATTCAATCATAGAATCTGGTAGCACGTGAATCATTGTATAGTACGCTGTGCACTAATTATTTGAAATTTACCTGCTATACGGAAAAAACTCTAAGGGCAATAGCAAAAATATAAGGAATCCCTGTGATTTCGGCATCGGTTTCTTGCGACCATAGCTCAGTCAATTGAAATCTTACCTCGCACTGCGATACTGCTTTCAAATTATATGCTCGAGCTGTATTACATCGCGGTTTATGCTTTGGCGACGGGCTATTCACTAAGAAGTGTCAGATTGCCCCGCTGGAAGTCTTAAGAGAACTCTTTAAGGAATTCTTGGACCTCGTAGAAATCTTGGAAATCGTTCGCCAAGTATGGAGCATTCACACTGCAAAGCATTCACATATTCACACCTTCGTGATGTACACACTGCATCGGTGAGACGAACTGATAGCCGACTCCACCCGAACGCCGCTGAGTTTACCTGGGTCTGATTTCTCCTGGAGTATTCCGATCGCCAGACATTTTGGAAATTTCGTTACTTCCGGCAATCTCAAGGAAATTTTGGAACTCTTTATACCATGCTGAAATTGTATGTATTCAAGCAAGTATAGCAAGAACTTCAGGACAATTTTGTACGTTCAAGTTTCGTAATTGAATAGGAATAGCTCAAATTGCTATTATACTTAGATTTTTTTATCAACTTATTGCACAATTAACATTTTTTAAATGGGCATATGCTTCCGTATCAGAACACGCAATTAGAAAATAGAGTTTGTAATAAATTTAATACTTATAACTGTAGAAAAAAAATTGGTTTTTTGATGTCCCCATAACTGAATGTCATTCGGTCAAACGAAAGTTTTTAAAGATTTTTTAAATTGAGGTTTATTGACAGATGAACATTCTGAAGAGTACTTCTGGAAATAAAAGTTAAATCTGAAGAGTATTTGCTATTATTATTATTATATGAGAGAAGTTACGATCATGGTTCCTTAAAGCAACCAATCCCGATGCAACTGGAACGTGTTCGTCATCCACTTCTGCTCCTTCTGTCGTAGAAGGTAAGCAAGAGTGGGAAATTTACGCGAGAAAACATCGTTCAACACTGTTCACTGGAGTCAGGTCTCTAGCCGCGGATGACCTTACGCGGTTCCCATCGCGTGCAATCGTTTGGAGATGGCTGCTTGAGTGACTCCTAGCTGAGCTGCAAGCTCTTTTTGGGTTTGCTTTGAGTCTTCGTCAAGCAATTCTTGTAATTCACCATCTTCAAACTTTGGAGGCTGTCCAGGGTGCTCCCGGTCACTGATATCGAAATCACTATTTTTAAAGCGTCTATACCAATATTTACATGTTTTATACGAAACAATATTTGCGCCGAGAAAAGAACAGATCGATTCGCATGCTTTAAAAGCATTTTTCCCTTGTTGAAACTCTTAAAGAATGCAGTGCCGAATGTGCTGCTTATCGGTCGCCATCATACACACTACTGTTTTGTGAGGTTAAGTAGTTACCCCAGACAAGCCATATAGCGTTTCGAAAAGCTGAATGTACATACTTCAAAACCGCAAAAGGACGAAAAAATATTTTTATTGTAAATAGGACTCCTTACTCTATGAAAAAAAGGTAAAAACTAAGTTATACACCTATATAATTTCAAAATATTCAGGCATTTATACTCATCAACCATGCAGCTTGCGGATTCTGATTACTGCAAATAAATCTCTAGATTGAAAATCAATTAAATCAAATAATTATAAATTATTGAACTACTGATAATTAGTTGCTTGTGACTTGCAATAAAATTGCAACGTCACAGGTTCTGGAAGCTCAGGTACCTCAGGAAAACCTTCGGAAAATGTTAAAAACGTATATAATATAGGCTGCTGCTTTCCAAAGCATGAACCATCTACAATTATTCCTCACTGCCGCAGTTTAAAAGGTATAATTAGTTTGACATTAACACTTACACCTAACAAAATTTACTTCCACGTTACCAAAATTGCTAATTTGCTCACGATTGATTGTCAGAAATTGAAGTAAGAATTTTGTTCACTTATCCTTTTTTCCTCCAACCATTATCTGACAAGCTACTTAGCTGTTCTTTTTACCCCTTTCTCATGTTCCTCGTTTTTCTTTGTTCATTTTTCCCCTTATTTTTAAATATACATACCTGTAACTGTTTGGCAATATTGTCGAAACTATAGCTATACCAACGATTCTAAGATCATGTTTGAAACAAAAATATGTATATATCTTTAGTATAACAACTGCTGTCTTATAGATACTTTGGCAAAATAAAAATTTTCCCATCTCATATTGCACAATGGGACATTTCTGTTTAAAAATTCACTACATTTTTGCTATTTATATATAACATGATCTTTTCTATTTATTTAAATTTGTGTTCTCCTTTCTAATGCAACTTTAATATAATAATCCAAAATGTGTCTTCTAATTTTAGGTATTTTTGGTTGTTTTAGTTTTAAGTGAATGAATATATCTATTTGATGAATGATAATTCAACTTTTATTTTTTTATATCGATAATATTTATACCAATTAAATGTAATTTTTTTATATTCTCATTATGTAATGATCTCTTTTTTCTAATTGGAATGAATATTATTCGAAATATCTCATATCTATATCTTTTGTTACTGTATATCGTGTGTATTTTACTCAAACATGATCAGGCCCACTAGCCGGGCTCTTTCGATCTTATGCTCACTTATGATAATTGCACTACTGACGATAAAGTAGAAAGCGCAAGTTGAAAATTGTATTAAACTGGAACCGCGTTTATATCCGTTCTCACTTGTATCCTCCCGCGCTTATAACCCTGCTATAGCTCTCATTTATATCCGCTTGTCATCCATCACCTCGCAGTACCACGTGACAAACCGAACCAATCAGTTGTTGTTTCTCTGACCTTTTCTAGCCAATCAGCGCGCAGCGCGGCAATTTTCCCTTCGCTGAGTAGCAGTGGTGGAATCCCCTTCCGGGAGGATATAAGTGACAATGATCCAATCCACACCAGGTCTAGCCACGCGCAAGTAAAAAAAATTTTAGCCAATCAGAAACGATACCAGCTACACCGCCATATTGAATAAGTGTACAGCTGGCGGTTCAGTTGCATGGTACCAAGATGGCCGTGGAGCTGGTATGCGCGAGTTGGACCAAAATGGAACGTTTTTCGCCTAGATTTGGTGTGGATTGGATCATGTAAGTGACTGTTTACGTTCTCCGACGGCGGATATAAACGCGGTTCCAGTGTACCATGCATGATCCAACCCACACCAGGTCTAACCACGCGCAAGTAAAAAAATGCTAACGGTTGTCTGTCCCAGTGCGGCAACGTCATACTTTTTCTTGATTTTGAAGAATAATTCTTTTAGATCAAATCTTTTTCCATGCTTCATCATGAAACAACAAAATTTAAAATTTGTTATTTTTACGACTACATGACAATCTACAATCTTTTCTTAAGAGAATAAAAATCAATTAACTATAAATACCTAATTTTGGAATTTAATTTTCATTGTAAGAACATTTTGAATGTACAAACTGAGTGTCCAATGGCATTTTATTGAGTAATTTTATATTCGATACTTTTGTATAGAGAATATAAAATATTTCTTATACTTTTCGCATGAGAATGTGAAGACAATGTTTTCAGTTTTAAAATTGGCAATTTGAAACTTTGAAATTCAAACTCTGTGCTTTTGATGATTGCAAGTGCCTGTAATTAATAATATGATTGATCCGATAGGGCGAAAATGGAAAAAAGGAGAGGATAAGGTAAGAAAGAAAGAAGGGGGTGCAAAGTATTAACAAAGTGCATGTAATATTCAAACATTGTACTCTAAATATGAATTATTTTGCAATGATCCAATGAGAAACGAAGTCAGTCACTGATTCACTCACCTAGTTCTTAATTAATTGCAATATTTGAACTTATACTTTAAATCTGAATTAGTTAAAAATTGCTAAATAAAATATAAAATGAGTCAGTGATTCAGTCACCTAGTATTTAATTAATTATTAGTTAAACTGTCATTTGTTAAATTTTCTCAACAATTTAATATTTAGAGACTGTGATTGGTCCGAAAGGGTCCAATTAGGGAAAGGCGGGATATGGGTAATGTAACAGCAACGTAAGCGAAATGTCGGGAATGTTAAAAATTAACGCGTCAATGAATTCAGACATTAAGAAATTAGTTATCGCAAAACAGGGTCATCCCTCGCATTAATTTCGTATGTGACGCATTTGATCTCTTTTCACCTTTCAGTTTTAGATTCGAAATGCTTCATATTTTTCAATATTTGTGTCAGAATTTTCTTTTGTTACTTGTTTTCAGGTTTTTTAAATTCCCTTTTTATTAACGGAGAGACAGTGGAGCTGCAGGTAAATATTATATATACTAATTTGATTTTATTATATAATAAACTTACCAGCATGGTTGTGTCTCGCGAGAGAGAGCGAAGGAAGGGGCTCTCTCACATTAAAATCTTGAAGGGATTCATTATATAAATTTGTAATGAAAAAAAAAAATTCAAACGAAACAACTCATTTGCAGTTGCTTCATTTGTAATTTTTCCAAAAATTATGTTTTATCTTTCTAAGAAAAAGTTTGATCTTTTCCTCTATTTATTTTCGGGGTTTATTTCATTTTTAAATTCAATTTGTAATAACGGAGAGACAGTAGAGCTGCAGGTGAATATTATATATAATAACTTGATTTTATCATGTATGAAATTGACCAGCATGGCGGTGTCTCACGAGAGAGAGCGAAGGAAGGGGCTCTCTTGCTTTCAAATATTGGTCTGAAAAAATGATCAGAAAAATAGCGCACTTTAATAAATTGGATTTATTGATAATATTAGTCAATTTTCTATGTTAGTTTCAAAGTAACCGTTAATAACATTTTTAATATTTCAAAACATTGACTTTTAACTTCCCAAGAACAACTTTAGATGTGTGTCATCGCAAAAAAGTCACAGGTTCCTAATTTAAAACTTTTAAATCGCTAATATAAGAATTTAAAAAAAATTGATTGCTAACTTTTTATTCCCATTGAGTACTCCGTCTCACAATGAACTCCGGCCGAGAAAAGCTAATACAACCGAACCCTACGCAGGAGAACCATAGCGTTGACGAACAAAGCCCGACAGGCCAAAAAAATTTCTTGGGTCAACTCTGCTCTGACCTGAAAAGCGAGCAAAAAGTTTGCTGACCACTGCTCTAGACGAACCCTAGACAAGGCGAACGCCATAAAATTGTCCTAGACTTTCGCTAGAGGAGCTGAGTCTAGAAAGTATCTGAAAATAATCTAAATTTCTGGTAGGCCATGACGTCATCCTAAAATACTCAATTTAAACCAACGAGGGCGCTCTTCGGGCCGCTAACGCGGAGGAGAGTACACAGGGACCGTGGTGGGAGTTAACGGAACTGCGCAATTTGAAATAGCGGTGTACGGGGGACTTAAAATAAATGAAACAGAGATAAGGTGGGAGATTACAAATGTAATGGAATAAGAGACTCTGTCAAAATCAGGCTGCTAAAAGCGCCCCCTTGGCCGGCGGACCTATTCCCGAGAGTTACTTCGCAGTTTTTGGCATTTCTCAGACGTTGCGCGTCGGTAATTGATGAAGTTAGAGAATGTTAAAAATGACTTACCCCCGAAGTTACAAGTGATAGGTGCTCTCGGAGGTGCGAAACTATCACTGGTTCGTAACCTTAAAGCCATACCCGCGTGCCAAAAATATGCAACGGCACTTGCGAGATGGATGCAGAAAGCTGTCATCCTTGGGTCGCTTCGTGTCCTCAAAATGCACGAGGGTTTCGCCGGACTGTCGTTGTGATTTCGTCGTGTCCTGTGACAACCCATCTCACGGTAATGAGTAGTGGCCATGAATGGGACCTACCGCGGTCCTACTGGTAACGCTGCAATACATGATGTATTAGAATTTAACAATATCCCGTAGAGTTCGCGCTACGGTGACTCGGCCAATTACAACACTTACAACACATGTACTGCAGTTTCGCCATTCCAATATCTTGTTTGGAATTTTACCTTACGCTTGTATTATAGAAGTGTTGTAGAATTCCAAACATTTTTAACAGTGTGGATATTGTACAGAGTTGGACTAGAGACGCATCGTTTGGGAAGGCCTCTTTTGAATGTATAAGGTCCAGCATGAAAACTGCTACTTTTAAAATATACATTTCTTTCAGAAGTGAGATTCTGAAAAAACTTACAGATTTTTCAAGGCACCCCTCGTATTTGTAAAACATTGATTAGGATTTCTGGGACGACTCTATCGTAAGCAGCTTCTACGTCAAGAAAAAGGGCAGCTGTAAAGGATTTTTCAACGAAGGAGAGGTGGATTTCTATAGATAGGGTAGCTAAGTTTTCAATGCATGATCAATTTCTCCTGAAGTCAAATTGTGAGTTGTGGTTAATCATTTGATTTTCTAACCACCAATTGAGTCGTGTAATAATTAATCTTTCTAGCAATTTGAGGAAGCACGAAACTAGGGCAATTGGATGGATTTTATCTGGATTAGATTTGGGTATTAGGAAAACAAGATAGTTACACCAAGATTCAGGGAACGAACCTTCATCAAGAATTAAATTATAGATGGTCAAAAGTCGGTGTCGGACATTTTTGGGTAGATTTTGAATGACTGCAAAATTGACTCTGTCAAGGCCTGGTGAAGATTTGGTTTTGGCACTTGTGATCACGCAATTTAATTCCTGGAGGTTAAAAGGCGTGGATAGAAATTTGGACACCTGAGTTTCAACTTAAGAAGGGGGGTTATTTGTTATAGGGGGGGGGGGTAAGACAGTGGGAGGGCTACTGGATTCGTAAAATTGTTAAATGAATGTTTCCATTTTTTGGGTGACTTCGGTATTATTCTTAGCAGTGGTTGGCGAAGGGGTAGATAACAATCTGTATCGTAATCCTTTAACTGTATTTCAGACGTTGGAAATCTTTTAATTAAGGGATAAGTATTCGCAAATGGATCTATAGCTTGTTATTTTAGTTGTTTTGAAGGCGCGTTTAGAGGTGGCTTCAAATTTTTGAAGGTCAAGGTAGTTTTTATAATTAGTGGAATGACGGTATCTACCTAGTTTGGCTTTCCTAAGGCGTTCTATTTTTGAGCATTCTTCATTCCACCATGGCGGGGAAGTTGGGAAGTCTCTTCCAGAGTTATTTTCATTTTTTGGACCTGCTTCACGAAGAGCCTTGTCAATTATTTCGAATAGGTTGTGAAATTCTTCGAGGGGAGAAAAAGGGGAAATCTTAATTGTGAGGATATCAAATTTTTTAGCTCTAAGAAGGTTTTGAAAGGTACTCCAACATACTTTTCTTAAATTATATTCGTGGGAGAAGAATTCTAAAATAAGGCAATTAATTTCCAAGATGGTGGTTACAGGAAAGTGATCACTACCCATCTTATCTTGCTCAACTTTCCATGAACAGAAGGGGATGAGATTGTTAAATACCATCTTTGAATCAATAGGTGATTTAGCTTGATTTGGGCGGTTAAAACGAGTGGCAGAACCGTCATTCAGTATGGTAAATATTGAATTTTGATTGGCTTCGAGGAGTATGTTTATTTCTTGTGGAAGGTTTTGTAAATCAAAGGTTAGAAGGGCGACGTATGTAGGGAGAATCCTGCCCTGTCGGTCTTTACGATCAAATCTCTTAGAATTGAAATTTAAGAATCTTAAATTAGATTGAAATCAAATTCAAAATCCCATTTAACGTCCAACACTCAAGTTAATGTATAAATTCTTGAAAATAAACCAAGAATCTTACGATAAAATTTGGACAAAAAACACAAAATGCTCCTATTGTATTTCCTGAAAACAAAATAAAAATTTGTTTCTTTGGACAAAAATAAAAAAAGAGGAAAGAAAAATGAGAAGGCAACCAACCAAATCCCCTTCCTTTCAGAAGTGAGGAAAGTGCATTACTCCATCTAGATGCTTCACTTCTGAAAGCCGAAGTAAAGAAAGCAGAATTTGAATAAATGAAGAAAATAATAGTAAATGTTTAAAAAAGTTTTCAAAAAGTTATAACTTGAAAAATTTCGCGATCATCGAAAAAAATATCTTCCCGCTGCGCGGGCACATTCTCATCGCGCGCGGCTCGCTTCGCTCGGAAGTTTGAGCGCGCCTAGGGCGTGCATCTGTAAGATCTCGCACTTCGCGGTCGATAATTTATTAATCTCGCGCTTCGCGCTCGATAGAGTATGTACCTCGCGCTACACGCTCGGTCATTGTACATAACCCACATTTGTGCATAAGACTTTTGAAATGAAAGTTCTATTCACATTTAATGCTTGGGAATTCTCTTTTGTTAAAGCTCCTTCGCCTTTAACGAACACAATCTCGTCATATGTCTCGTGAGCAAAAGATTAAAAGCAAATTTTGAAATGAAAAAGTGATTACTAACGAATTTGTAAAACCTTTTTTGGGTACACAACTTTTGTCTATTCATCTCTTTTCGTATCTTGCATTATTTGACCGCAAAATGGAATTTTTAATTTTTGTTTGTGCGATCAAAATGTGAATTTTCGATTTTGTAAGAAAATTCAAAATTTCGTTATATTAATCCTGTAGGGCTTTGAAAAAGCAACGTTTTTCTTTTCTTGATTTTTTTTTTCATATCGTGCGTTGTTTGGCTTAAAACGTAAATTTATGATTGTGTTTTCGGATTTGAAGATGGCATAACTCTGATCATTTTGTTTGATCGAAAAAAGTCATAAGTATACATTGTTTCAGTTTTCAGGTACTAAGAATAGTCATCCATAGAATTGTTGAATCCTAAAAGAAACAGGTCTAAACAATTTTGAAAATGGTCTAAGATTTAGAATTTTTATCCAAAATAGCTGGGTAATGAGGGAAAAAGTAAGTATATTTTGTATAATTATAATAATTGATGTGCAGCGCTACATTGATAGTCGAGAGAAATATGTAACAAGAAAGATTACTGAAGGAAGTCCAATCCGGCAAAAGATGATTTTTTGTGTGTTTGTGGTTTTCAATGGCTCCTACCATTGTTCGATTACAGCAGTCAAAATGTAATTAATGAAATCCAAAATATTGCCGAACATCATGCACCATTCGCGAAATGAGAATGCATCTTTTTGAAACAATTTATAAATATTTTTGATAATATTCTCTTAGAATGATGCTAGAAAATTGCAGTGTTTTAATAATAAAGAATGTAACTCATGCTTTAAAGTTGCGGTTTTTTCTAAAATTCAAAACCATTTGTCAACTTTTCACTTGGAGTGAGTAAATAATGAATTCCATTCAGCAAAAATAACAATTTAAAAAGACTATAATTGTTCATAATCATTTCATTTATTAATATTATCTAGTTTAATTTTCTTCTGAAAATTTAAAGTTTTTACACACTTTTGAATTAGTATTGTGAGAATTAATACATAATTGATTATTGTTTACACCTATCTTCTTCCACAGAAATGCCAGAAAGTTGATGTAAGTCTGAAAACTGTAGGTTTGCATAAACTTTTTATTTCTTAAGAAATCATAAGTGTACCTCAACAAGAATCATTCTTCAAGTGGTGCTGTATTTTTTTAGGTGAATAATTTGTGCTCTTTTCCCAATGTTGAAAAAAAGTATCGTCGATTATAATGTTCACTGAGAGAAAAAGTTGTGCTGAAACCAAAGCTAGGCTATTATTGCTTGAATAGACAGGCTTGAGGAAAACGGTAGTGGCTGTTGCATGATTCAATACTGCCACGAAATTCTACCACATTGGTTGTTTATTATTTGAAATAATTAATACGTTAAGCTTAATTATCATTTTACGCAATCAAGAAATAATTAAAATAAATTAAACAAATCATTCGTGTCAGAATTTAATCTTGTAGAATATTAAAAATGTAGAACATAGCATTATGCATATTGCAATTATTTTAAATTGAATATAAATTTATTATACCTTTACTATATTAACCTTCAATAATTATAATTTATTATCTGCAATATGTCGTAGTGTACATTTAATTATTACTTGAGCATTCACGCAATTATGTACTGGAGAGACAGTAGTTGATATATGGGAAAGAAATCAGTTAAGGTCGTTCCGACGTCTTGAAAAGAATGAAAGGAGAACGACTGACCAAACAGGTGTATAAAGGTAAAATAAATGGCAGAATGCCCAGAGGTAGACCGCCGAAAGAATGGTTCTTATCTGCGGTCCATCGAAGATCCCCTCTTTTAATTTTGCTTCGGAAAGTTGTGGAAATTGATCTTCCAAATACGTAAAGCAATCGCCATCTTTGTCAAGCGCTTTGACAAACTTTTTCATGAGACCCAGCTTTATATGGAGGGGTGGAATCAAAACTTCTTTTTGATCAACTAGATGATCTTCAATTATATTATTTTGTCCTTGCTCAAACGATGTTCTTTTTGGCCATTTTTTGGTGTAATGACGAACGCGATCTCGACTGTCCCATAAGAACAGATAACAAAGTGTTTTTGTATACCCTGATTGCTGTCCTAAAACGATTCCAAGAATTTTAAGATCCTCGCAAATTTTCGACTTGTGAGTTGAGTGATTGATTTTATCCAGAACAAATTTTAGGTTACTGTAATGCTCATTCAGTTCCGTAGAATATGCGATTTGAATTGACGCGTAAACATCAGTATTATGCAATAACACTGCTTTCAGAATGCGCTTAGAAGAGTCAATGAGTAGCCGCCAATTTTCCGGTTCCTACATTCCAGGTTTAATTTCTTCCATTAACCCGCCAATGTTTTTACAATAGACAAACGTTCCATTATCATTTTCTCCAGAAGTAGAAAACTGTCTAAACTCTTTTTCCCTATTTCTGTAGAAACTTGATTCAACCCTTCCAGCTGATAAGTTCTTTTTTTTTCAAAACGCAAGCAAGATGCTCTGAAACATCTTAAGAAAGACCGAAATCTTGCGATAAATCATTCAGTTCTTGAAACGTGAATAGCTCAAGAACTTTATTCTTTTCATTGTGTGGTATGTACTCTTCTGTATTAACATCGCTGCTTTCATTATCATCCTCGTCATTACCATCATCTGAAATGTCACTTTTATCACTATGATCATCGGCATCTTCACCAGTACCTTCATTTTCTTCATCTTCAGTCGTCTGTCTGTCAAGCGACAGATTTTCTAAGCTTTTTGTAACATCGTCATTTTTAACAGATTTAGTGACGCTGGGTGCATCAGGATATTCGAAAGTACTTCTTTTTTTTCTATTGATTCCTGTCAGGTTTGTCATACAAATGTAGCATTCCTCTTTTCGGAGAGGTTTCCTCCATATCGTAGGTTCTTGAATCTGAAGAGTTTTCTTATTTCCTTTTCTGCCAAGAGACAAGAGTCGACACACCAAACCCACTTGTAAGTAATTATTTAACAGTTCCATAACTTTCTTCTTTGCTTGTTTAATTAACTGATCATCCCTGTTTAAGGTGGACTAAAAGAAAAGAAGATTTGATCCGAGGTTTATGAAGAAAGGGCACTCCAGCTGCATCTGATTTTTCTAACGTAACTTTGTATTTCATTTTTATTTCAATTGTAATTGTTTGAATAAATGTCCATTAATTTATAAAACTTAAATTCACGTTGAATTAATTTCTTATAGTCGGTAGTTATCCTCATCCCAGTTTTCTAGTTTCTGAATTAGAATCTAAATCGAGGAACCATCTTTTAATATAATTAAAATATAAGGTAAGTTATGTTTCCTAAGACGTAACATTATATTGAAAATTCATCGTGGTTGCTGCCTACAGCCTATACATAGCTTTTTCGTGATCTGTCGACTGGTACCCTACAGTCTAGTTTTGGCTTTGCCTGGTCGTAAATTACGCTCCCTAAATCCAAATTAGTACAAATTTTACTAATGCAATTAGCAGCATTGTATCTGACTGTCAAATTAGTAATTTTATCAGTTTCTACTAAATGAAATGGTAAGATTTATGTGACTAAATTAATTAGTAAGGGGATTCTACTAATCTGCTCATTAGTGCCGACTTACTAATTCAATGAGTAGCAATGAATTGCTCTGGAAACATAATTTAATAATTTAATTTTGATTGAGAAACGATCATGTTTTCATAATTTGTATTCTATGTTTATATAGTAATATTAATAATAATTGTGTATGAACAATGCAATATTTAAAACTGAAACTGTATTGGGATCCGCTGCGCTGTAATACACCATCTATTTTTTCAGTGCGGCCAAAATTTGAACTCGCGAAATCAGGTAGAATAACAGCATCCTCATAAATTAAAGTATTAAAATTATTATTATTGTATAAAATCTTTGATAGAAAATAAAATGAGATTTTTAATACAATTTTAATAATTTGTTCAGAGTAAAAAAAATTGGGTTGTCATAAAATCATTGTATCGATGATTTTTAAGTCTTTCCCATGTTTCACACTTATCGCTTTTGAAGCAGCACACATGATCATCAATGCGAATAAATCTGTTATTTTTCGGAGGAAATTGAGCGACACAGATTATTGATATCTTGCATGTTTGTATAATCTACCTTTTCATACAGAGAGCTTGTATATTGTCATTTAATGTAACAAAAAGTACTATACTTTTGGAGTGAGTTGTCGAAAATTTTACAGTTACACTGAGTCGGCGTGAATATTGCATGCATGAATTCGGGGGCGAATTGATTATACGAAATTATATTGTTTACAGTTTTATTTTACAGTCTGCATTCAATGATATTATCCATCCCCAACTACATACCCCTACACGCCCCTGAATGCACGAGTGTTGGTCACAGCTGGTGTTTCATCGCCTGCAGACTTGAGTCATGACGGGTGGTAGTTTTTCCTTTTCTCGCTTGGAGCGCGCAAAGAAAACCCCCAGAAAAATAACTTCCTTACCCACTCCCTACTTTTTGTTAAATAGTAGAACACATTACTACAACGATGCTGTCGACGACTTTTTTTTGTTTTTGCATGAAAAATAGAATTTTTTTCGAAAAAAATTGAGCTGTACCGAGAGTCTCTATACTCTTTAGAGTTTGTATACAAAAAATCAGACAAAATGACTTTACCGTTTGGCCTGAATCCTATTTTTGCGATTAACACTTGATTTCCAGGGCCCTCAACAACCCTCCAGACAAGTGTTTCAGGCAGGGTTCCAGAGAAGTGAGCTGGAAGGGGCGGCGTCGGAAATTTTTGTACACAATGAGGCGATCGCTGGTTTGGCCACCCTGTAGATCTGCGTCTGAATTGTTTGTTTAAATAAGCAACCGAAAATTTACAAAAATACTTTGACGTTTATGGAAATTTTTTGTCCTCCCTAAGTAATATTAGAACCAAATTTCTATAAAAAAAAGCCTGGATGCAAATTCAGACGTGTTATCTGGAGGATATTAGAACAGCAAAACCTGGTACATTGATTTGACCGAAAATCAAGAGGACCAACTACTCTGATGATTTGGGGATTTTTTTTTTATATCCCGAAGTACAAGATAGAAAGAAATTATGAACACTCCTCTAGCCTGTTTTGGATTAAAATAAGTGAACAACAAATACAAGATCTGGTCCAAATCACGACCTGCAAACGACCCTTATAAGGAAGAGTTGATGATTTTTTTAAATATCATTCAGACTAATATCAAATCATGATAAAATGCAAGAATCTGAAGTGACGAGTAACCCCAGAAAATTATATTAAAAACAATCCAAAAAGCATATGATTGACTCGAAAAAGAAAAAATGTCAAGAATCGCAAACAACTCAAAACAAAGGCTCCAGAACCACGGAGGACACGAGTCCTAACTTAGCTTCTGTTACTTTGAATCTGTAACTGCTAGTATAGTATATAGTAGGAAGCAGTGAAACAGGTTTTAAATGAGCAAGCATTTCATTGCAATTTATACCTAATTTTATTGATAAAAATTGGGGAAATTCCCGCTTTTCTCAAGCTTAGCGTCAAAGTAGGGTCTGTATTTAAAACAATTGAAAACCTCTTCTGATTCTCCAAGTCCTATATATACATGTAGGACTTGGAAAGTCGAAAGAGGTTCTAAACTTTATTTTTGACACAAAAAAATAATAATATGCGTCAAACTTCAAGCATATTCACAATTATCTCATTGATATATTATTCATGAAATTCTAATCTTATCGCTAACAAAACTACCAGAAAGTACGTGAAATTTTAGGTAACTTTGACATCGAACTTCTATGACATCGGAAATCATGAAAAAAGAAAATTCAGAGAAGCCAAAAACAGAAAAATCAATATTAATGAAAAGATTTGGATCTGCAAATTATAAAAAATCATGCTGATTTGAATGATGATAAATTGAATAATTGTGTAAGGAATATATTTGACGATATTTCAAACTGTTTATGATTTGTAAAGGAAAATATTTGAAATATTTGAGACATTTGTTGATGATAAAGACTCAAAAAGAATATAGAAAAGGTGAAGAGAATTAACTGAAAAAAATTAATGCAAAAATTGAGTGATTACAAAAAAATTAATAGAAATCCGATAACAAATCCAAATTTGAGGGTTCAGGTTCCTCGTCCGGAAGTTCGGAATTTGAAGCCAGTGCTATGGTATCCTTAGTTGGATAATAGGATGTTCGATGAAAATGAATTGCATCCAAAACATGAATTGAAGGGCCCGATCGAAGAATGGGATGTGCGCTCGACCGCTTGAAAGTGTCCCTGAACGTTATGCAATCTCCCGACAATCCCCGCTTGATATACCCATCCACACATTACTACTATCCAACCGAGCAATTCACGCCTACCCCGAAAGGGAAACGGCTTAATGATATGATAATAATAATAATAATAGTTAATTTTTCAACGAAAACGATGAATTTTTAGCAAAATAGATCAATTTTCAACTGAAACAGATAAATTTCAACGAAAAAAAGATAAATTTTCAACTAAAAAAACACGAATTTTCCACAAAATAGTTAAAGTTTTAACAAAAAAAAAGAATTTTTATTGAATCAGTTACATTATCAACCAAAAAAATAAATTTTTAACTCAAATGATGAATTTTTAATCAATTAGTTAAAATTTAAACATAAAAAATTAATTTTTAATCAATTAGTTGAATTTTCAACCAAAAAGATGAATTTTCAGCAAAATAGATTAATTTTCAACTGAAACAGTTAAATTTTCAACTAAAAAAAAAACACGAATTTTCCACAAAATAGTTAAATTTTCAACCAAAAAAAGGAATTTTTAACCAAAAAATAATATTTCAACTAATGGGATTAGTTTTCTACGAGAAATACAAATTTTCATTAATACAGTTAAATTATCAACCAAAAAAATAAATTTTTAACTGAAATGATGAATTTTCAACCAAAAAATAAATTATTAATCAATTAGTTAAAATTTAAACAAAAAAAAAAATGAATTTTTACTCAATTTAGGGATTTCACAGTATTTCAGAAAGTTTTTCAATTCGATTGGAATATTTCCAAATTCGAGAGAATTTTCGGGTCTTTAAGATGTTTGAAATAATTCTAACGAATTGTCCAAATTATGCAATGACCGAAAGGACTTCGAAGAACATAAAGGGGTTTTGATTCCTTTTTTTTTGTATTTCCAAACGGACAATATGGCCACTTGAAAAAATACACAGACAACTTCCTGTCGCCAGTCTACAATTTTACTTCTCAGAAAGAGGTCGAATCACGCGCTTTCAGGAAATAAAGCACTAACCGCCCAGTCACTTAACCGGTCCTTTTTGTTTGCGCGATTATTTTTGCAATATTTTTCCGTAAATGCAGTGTTTAAATTCCTTTCTTTCTTTTATAAATTCCCAAACAAAAATGCCAGAAATTAAACTACGTTAAAACACTTTATCCTGTCAATTTGGCTGAAAATTCAAAACTTGAAATTAGAAAATCTGACTTTTATCTCAGAATGCTTTTTGCTCTTTGTTTACTAAAACAACTCTTCTAAAATAATTCAATTTATGAAGAAAAAGAGCTTTTGGCATCAAACATCAACCAATTGCGAATCTCGGTTTCCTTCTCCCCCCCCCCCCCTCCTAGTAACAGAAGTTTTGGTAAGACTGACGTTACAAGATTATACCTTACACCTATATACCTATCTAACCTATCCATATATACCCATCCACACATTACTACTATCCAACCGAGCAATTCACGCCTACCACGAAAGGGAAGCGGCTTAATGATATAATAATAATAATTAAAGCCATTGAATCCAATATTAAGAAAATACCTAAGGATAAAATTGATGAATTTGGATCACATTTTATGGGGTTATCTGATGATTTTTTAAATAATTATAAGCCAAAAATTTTGTTAGAAAAGGAATTAAACGAGGGTTTAATTAAAACAAAAATTTTCTTAAAAAATCATTCGGGATTAATGATCACAAAATCAGATAAAGGAAGTATTACAGTAGCCATGGCCGCATTTAGGGGTGTGGGGCCCCAGGGCCGGCTAAAATGTAGGGGCCTTTTGTAATTCCTTCCTGGCTTAAAAAAAAGATAATCGAATTAAGAGCCGATGCAGAAGTGTATGTATGTCGCAGCGATTTTGATTTACCGACTAGAATAGTTACATTTGTGTGGGGCCCTAATTTTTGGGAGCCCTGAGGCCATGGCCCCGCTGGCCCCTTAGTATATTCGGCCCTGACAGTAGCGATTCATGAGGATGTTTATATTCAAAAAATGTTGCATATCTTTAATGATGAAGATAGTTTTCATTTGATTCCTAACAATCCCACGAAAATGCTTCAAAAAGGGACTTTTAAAATTCTAGACAGAATGAGAACTAATAAACACTTCGAATAGTAAGTTCGTTTGGAATTCTGTTTTTCAATTGTGAATCTTTTTCATGCTCATTTTGCATAAGACTATTCATGATAAAATAGATTTTTTTTCGATCTCAAGCTACAAATTTTTTTTTAATAGAGACACTAAACTCATGATTCGTTCCAATCTGCAGGGTTTGCTTATGAATATTTTCAGAATTCTTAATGTTCACGAAACGTCGGCAAGTTTCGTAGTTTTGCACACGATTGAAACCCGAGAAAGCTTTAAATTTAAATTTATAATAATGAATCATCATGAAAGTATTAAATCTATTATCAATAAATAAAACTTTTGACCATGTATATTGACCCTAGCAAACTTATATGAATATTTTTGGGCTAATTTCAAATGTATTTCCGTTTTATTTAGTCACTTTAATCATTTTATTTGGGTACTCAACTTCCTCCTTGTGTTTCGTTGCTATCAAAAATAATCCATAATAAGTTGTAAAATGTTCATAAAAAATGAATGGACCCCATATCAAATTATAATGCAGCCTATAAAATTTCAGAGTAATTTCAAACAATTTTCCCAACTGATTCTTCATTTTAATGATCTAAAGAAGCTCTGTCACGTTAGTGATTTATGATAAGGAGGATATTCTCGAGATTTGCAAGACCAGTGGTTAAGTGTTTAGGGGCCAGTTGACTCATCCATGAGGGTGGGCTCCTGCGACTCGCGAGGATATCTGCGCGATCGTATGGTGCAGGATTAACAACCGGATAATGAAGTCAGAGGTTCATGCCCTGTGAAATTGCGTTCACTCACTCGCCATTCGATTCTGGCGTTGATTGCACAGTGGACCGAAGTGCAACGCCATAAACCGTCCCTGTTCAGCTTCACGAGTATACGAGATAACGCTGTGGGCTTCATCCGAAAATTTTCCAGATTTTCATCAGGCCGCTCTGCAATGACACGCTTTATATCAAGCACCAACACTAGCAACGGAATGCTCTAAAAAGGAATGCCTTTCATTTCCACGAGCTAGCGCGCTATTCGCGCAATTTCTGATATTCACATTGTGCTGTTCTGATATTTCAGTTTTTAAACTCCGTTTGGTGAAACGAATCGTTCACAGAAGCATTTAGTCTCAAATTGAAGTCAAATTCCAAAAGTTTGTATTCCATATTTTCTATAATGTTTTTATTTTCCAATGTACATAGTGCTGGAATACAGAGAATTGTTATTTGTTACACTGCCATCATCAATGAGAAGAGAATTAGTTTTATGTAAAATTTGAGCATCCTCCCTTTCCAGTTTTCATCAAATTCCCATGTTTTGGGACGAGATACAACAAAAATTCAACAGACCAAATTTCTGCTCCTCAAAAAACATATAAACAAATTTGATTTATGCTTTGCCTATCCGAATCCCTGTCATATCTAGTGATGCACGACGAGACGACACTTTCTCGTTGCTTGATTGTTTTCGTTCGGTTTCGTTAACTTCTCGCTGTAAAAATTACTATCAAATCCACTGTTTTTTCCAGCATCAAGAAATATTGTTATTGTTATTACTAAAAATCGAATATCACGTGTGCATAGTAAAAGAGCTTGCTTTTTAAAAAGGTTATAAAGGTTATACATAAGGGTCCTTGAAAATATAATACATAATATTACTGCAACTTCATTCAAAAATACAAATTAAAAAGAAATCATTTTCGTATACAAATTAAGAGATTTTTCGAATGCTTATACACAATAAAAATTACCTCAAAACTTGTTAACATACGAGTACCACTTAGTTATCCTTGAATTAAAAAAATTCGTCCTAGAAGTTTTGTCTAACACGAAAAGCATTCGAAACTATTTTTTTAAATGAAGGCTCTGGATTCAATAAACACGCATCAAATGTGCTTAGCTGCATCAGGCCGTTCAAGTTGGCCTCCCATATCTTGAACATTGTTTTTAAAAAATGTTGTATCTTTTACGGTTTCTGAAAAAACTGGATTTTTCAGAAAATAAAATTTACTAAATATTATCACTTCAACTCGCTCCAAAAGACAAAGTTCTGAATCTTTTTAGATGCAAATTTAAGGTGCTCTAAATTATTCTAAGGTAATGTGATATGTAGAATGTATTGGTGTTGTCACAGATAAAATTGTTCACTTTTTTGTCAAGCACTATCAAAATAGTACTAGACAATTTCCTATTGCATCTCTTATCGAGAGAATTTTGAGTAACCTGAGTAAAAACATTTGGTCTTGATTTTGTCTTAAATGTCTTCGATATGTATTCAAGACCATGGTGTCTGGTTCCGTTTTACCAGCTAGATATTGCAGATATACAGACTTCTCTTGCATTCATGGCTGTAGCTGTGCCAAGACAAGACCAGGTAGACTTGTCTTGAGACAAGGAAGGATAATTTATGTATTGGTTATATTACTACCAACAGGGCTTGTCACTTCCAGATAGGTTGAAACCAAACAGTTGAACGAGCTACAAATTTCGCATAAATTATTTGTACACATTTGCTTAGGACCACCTTACACTATGATGCGTATTTTTAGTTTAAATCGTGAAAAATAACATTAAGAATAAATTAAATTTATGGAAAAACGACACAAGTTGCAATGAAATGTTCAATAACAATTTTTTTTATAGGATACGCTTCTTTCAAATATGAATTTATTGAAATGATACATTTTTCAGGGTAGCTGAGAATAAAATTTGATACAAAATAAGAAACAAATATTAAAGTAATCATAAAAAATAAAATGTGTACATTGTTTTTCAATATCTGAATAAGCAGCCCCAGACTGAGGTACAGAAATAAATATAATATACATTTGATATAATAAAGTTGAAAATAATGTGGAAAAGTTCGCATTTTCGACAAAATCGAGTACGAAGCACGAGATACGTTATGAGAATGTGTTCTTTAAAGACGAAGGAGCTTTAACAAAAGAGAATTCACAATCACAAATGTGGGGGAAATACAAAGACCGAGCGGGTAGCGCGAGGTACATGCGTTATCGAGCGCGAAGCACGAGAACCAACAGTCACGCGCCCTAGGCGCGCTCAAACTTGCGAGCGAAACGAGCCGCGTGCGATGAGAATGTGCCCGCGCAGCGGGCAGGTTTTTCTATAAGGACTTCTGCAATCTCTGGATGTAAATGCGAAAAACGTAAGTTCTTCTTTTATCATTAACCAACCTTGCTGAACTCATCAGCAAACTCGGCTATGGATTGCTCGTCGGGCCGGAACGTTAAGAAGAGTCTTAGGTTAATTCAGAATTAAAATTAAAAATTCCCTCGCATCAAATTTTCTTTTATTTCAAAGTGTAACAAGAATTTGTGAACAGATCTGAGAAATCTGCAATCATAAATTTAAATTCAAAATTTTTATTTGCTGCGTGAAATTATTATTATTAGAAAATTATCCGATTTAATTGTGAAAGCGTGCGAGACGAGTTGAACATTATCAACTTATTACTAGTCAATCAGAAGCTCGGAAATCTTCAAAATTTACTAACCAAAGAATGGCGCAGGCAATATAAATTTGTCTACTATACCAGGATAAAAGTCAAACGCGGAGAAATTTCTTCTGTTTTTCTTTGCCTCATTTCTTCTGCGTTTTTCTGGCCTATTTCTGCTAATTTTGTCGATAAGTTCATTATTTATAAGCATGGAATTTGTAAAAAGAATTTTGTATTTTCTCTAGTAAATTTGACGACATTTGATTTCAAACTGTTCAACTTTTCGGATTTCCGAATTCAAATTAAAGAATATTTAAGGAAAGAACATGACAATTTCAAACGTTTTAGATTAAACAATTGAACATTAATATATTTAAAAACTAAAATTTTAGAATTCAAGTATTATAAGCGGAATGGTTTTAAAAAGGCTTCAGAAATGAATCTGTTTTAACTGAAAAATCCCCTGTTTCATTCTAATTCAAATGTAAAAAATCTGCCCGTCTCGCGGGCACATTCTCATCACGCGCTTCGCGCGCAGCTCGCAAGTTTGAGCGCGCCTAGGGCGTGCACCTGTTGAATCTCGCACTTCGCGCTCGATAATGTATTCATCTCGCGCTACGCGCTCGGACACATTTGCTTGACGCCTTAAGCTTGGTTCCTCTAGGTTTTCGTACTTCATGTACTCGCTACTGTGCGCTTCGCGGGCTAATACTCTCTTAGTAAGCTTCATCGTTATGACCTGCTTTCGTTTTAATTATGTCAGTTTTACATAAAAAGAAGAACTAATTTACTAAAGGTTCTATCGACCTTAAGGAATACATTCTCATCAAGACACTCGCGCTTCGCGCTCGATATTTGGTTTAAAAATCACGTAAACCTCGCGCTCCAAGCTCGTTTCTGTTCATCGTATAATAGAAACCCAAAAGTTTGAGCGCGCTTACGCAACGACCATATGTCATATTCTATGTACTTCAGATAAAAATGAGATAAAAATGACTAAAGTTGTATTTGATTTAAAATGAAGAACGAAATTCCTTTACTTCAGCGTATATTTCCGTATCTTCCTAATAAATCGTACAATCAGAAAGATTTTTTCCAACTATCTGAAAAGGAGAGAAAAAATTACCTTAGTCGTTTTTGGAACATACATATGATCAATTTTTTAAAATTATTTTTAAATTATTTAAAGATAATCGGTTAGAAAATAGCAGTGTTGGGAAGGAGGTATAGATTTTTTAGATTGATCTAGAATTTTCGTGTTATTTATTTGAATAACACGTTCGTTCGCCGGACGCAGAGCTGCTGTGCAGCAGACCGCGCCCACTGCCGTGTAACCAAGCAGAGCAATCTACCGGATATCAACCTAGTGCCCGGCACCGGACATCTATACACAGCCTTTTTCAGAGTCCATGGCCACACAAACTATCGAAGTTTTGTCTGACACACACATTAATAAAACTGTACCTGAAACACCAAAAATAAAAAGGATCAAACCCAAATCAGCACCTCTTAAACAAATACTCACTAAGGCTGCTCGTAAACGATTGGTCATGATATCTACAAATTTCACGAAGAGAACCACACAACAAATGATTCTGCCAACTGTTTACGGACCTAATCATTAATTTTCCAAAATGATTTGAATTGGACTAAAGGTTCAATCGCATGGAAAATTTCAACCGGTCGTTAAAATTATGAACAGTTCAAGTAGTGGTATTACCTTCGATTCGGAAACTTGGGCTAAACTCCAACAACACTTGGATATAGTAGAATCATACTTTTCTTTCGTGAATTCACCCTTATACATGCAAACCATTGAATTGGGCAAATACACGCTCGTACTTACGACTGCTCACGGCAACAAGGCGATACTTCTGGGGGTCGGCAAGGAACGGAACGAGTCTAACAATGACACGCAGCAGGGCGAGTTTAAGGCTAAGAAAAAAAAGGTGTATAGTTCCGAAATAATTCTTCAGAAGTCTAGTTTCGAAGGATTGAAAAATGTTATTGTGTGTGTCGATGAATGGTTCAGAAGAATGCGACGATTATTGAAAAACGTAGATGCATAGAAATATTTCTTGTTTGGAACGATGGTCAATTATTTCGTACCGGAAAATAAAAACGCACAGAATAATGAATTAATCTGTCAGATAATTACGTTTAAAGCTGCATACTTGAAAAGTCAGGTACAAACAAAACTTTCGAAACAATCAGTCGGATTAAATGTTGAAATCGTTTTCATGGAACTGACTCATATCTTAATTTCATACATTGTTGAACAGGTTGAACTTATTTCTTCTACCCGTACTTGCGCAAATGCATTTTCTTGGAAAATTAATAAAAACCGACATGGAATTATGATTAGAAACAATTTGTATATTTACTACCTGCCACTTAGAATAGTTTAGGATAGTTTTAAGTTTTGATCAGTAAATTGAATATTATACATGCCTTTTAAGTGATTATAGCTTTGTTGTTATTTTAACACTCATTTTCCAAACGTTACCATTCATGAAAAATCGTAGTTTCGCACAGAGAGGGGGTGGCCCCCTCCCCTTTTCCAGTTTTGATACACTCATGAGTTGAGAATCTTACATTCAATCAATTAGGATAACCGCCATTTCATAATTAGGCCAAGCCCCATATTGGCTGCTATTTTGTTTTAGACCACACCCCCAAATGACCAACATTTTGGTTTTGGGTCACGCCCCTCGACCAATCAGGGGAATGCATGCCTTTCTCTTACCCCACCCTCCCTTTTAGGCCACGCCTATCGACCAATCAGAGACCGTCCTATAGCTCGGGTTATCTACTGCCGGGATTGTTTGTACTGTCACGATTTTTCGATCGAATAGTACATCCAATGCAGTTCATGTGACAGTTAGGCTCATCAGTCTTGCGCAGGTTTTGATAGCGAGGACGGAGACGAAATTCATGTCTGCGTTCGGATCAAAGAATGGGTCGCGCGCTCGAAAACGCGGAAAAGTATTGTCCACGTGTCTCGTGATAGCCAAATTTTAATGTTCGAAATATTAAATTTTTAATAATATGGTCATAGAGAAAAGCGCAAGATAGAGCTTTTTTATATTTGCAGTTTTTTTGTCCAATGAATATTTTTAATAGTAAAAATGAAGAAGTCAAAAAAAAAATCCCAAATTCAATTATTTTTTAAAACTAAATCGTCAAAACTCAGCTAAATATTTTCGAAACTGCTTAAAACTTTGTATACACATGCGGTGTACCCTAACAATGCCTACAAAATGAAAAAAAAATCAAAATGGCCTATTGTTTAATAATCAATAAATGCAAATTGAGACCGGTCGATACGCACGTTTTTTTGGTTTCGGAAAAGAAAAGTATCGAGGGGAATTTAGAGTTGAAAAAACTTTCAGTGAGACATTTGTTCCTCACTAATGAAGTAAGATTTCTGGAGAGTTTTGGATCGATTCATTAAAAATTGAAACGATTCCAAGAATTTCAAGATCCCCGCAAATTTTCCACTTATGAGTTGAGTAATTGATTTTTTCCAGAACAAATTTTAGGTTACTGTAATGCTACAAAATTTCATTTCTTCCTCCTGAAAACTTAGCCAAATGAATTTAGACTAGTTCTTATCCGTAGCAGAACGATAGACTAAAGCTTATTCGTTATGGGATGATAGTCGCTTTCTTACCGGTAAGGGAACAATAGCCTAATATTCGTAGAACCCATCAATATGAGAAAAAAAGAACTTGTAGCAAAATGACCTCAACCTGCCAGCGGAAGTATTGGTTGGGACGGGGTCGAGGGGCGATGACCCCCAGAGGGTCTTGGGGGCGGCGACCTCGAAAGGAAAAGAAAATCACTCAATGTTAATACTTATTGAATATTATAGTCTTTTGTCGATGGAATTGCTGTTTTTTATGTACTGTTTGATTCCAGCGGAGCTAGGGAGAAACTGACTTTTCTCACAGCTAAAGATTATAACCACTTTCGTTCGGCCTAAGTGTATCAAAAACAGTCATTATATCAAGAAAAAAAAACCCTCACTACCCTGGTCAAGAACGTAACATCAAAACACAGTTATTGAATAATGACAGCTGGAAGGTTAGAATCGTTGCTGTCGCTGCCATCGCTCCCTTGAATTTTTGTTCCAACCAGGGTGAAGAGAGAGAGAGAGAGAGAAATACATTGGTAACATTCATTTAATATGGGTGGCGATAGGTGACGATACACTTCTCGTTAAAGACAGCTACTCACCAATTCGCTATCAATTTCTCTTTCTATCTTTGGCATACTCGCTCTGTCTCAAGAGTTACGAAAAGACGAAAACACACAAATCGAGCTATTTTAAAACTCTGACGACACACTGTGCATACTGACCCCTCATTTGTAACTTATCGAACACACCGCCAAATCTCGCTCAAAAAGCGTACTTTCGGGTTTCTCTATGGAGGCATGAAAATACGCCATTTTTGTAATTGCGTTCAGAAAATAAATTTACTGTAATTTCTTGGTTGTAAAAAATTCCAGGTTTCCGATCCTGTTAGCCACCCTGGAATAATGACAGCGTAGAACAAAAAACAACTAATCTTACTTGGCTTATGTCCGGTGAAATCTCCACATTTTCTTTATTGTGCTTTTTCTTATTCTTCTTCTGCGAAGTCTGTGGTTTTAACTGAGATATAACCGCTACGCAAATAGAACCCAAAATGGCGAGAGTTTCTCCGCATGTCGATGCTCTTAAGAAAAATTTATTAAAAGAAATTGGCTTTTCTTGCTCTGGTATCGTCGGTAACTGTATACTTGGCGACTTTTTAAGTATTTCAATACAATTCTCATCGGGGTAAGAAGATAGAGAAAGAGACTCTGCAAGGCAAGCAATTGCAATCAGCTGCTCTGAATCATAAATTTCTCTTAAACGCATCACAGCATCCACGGGTATTATTACACTGTTGACTTTATCTTTCCCGTTCTCAGTCCAAAAATTCTGAAGAACTGATGGAATACTTTCACGAACTAGTGTTCTCATATCTTGAGACAACTTCGCGAAAAGTAATGTAGTATTAGATTCAGCAACAGATGCCAATATTCGTAATATCAGACTGCGTGCCCTCAGTAAGCTTAACATGCACTCTTTAGTTTCTTTTCTCAATCTAGGATCCCCATCTTTAATGTGGATCGGCTCCCAACCGACAATAGCCTGTTGGAAAAAACTTATTTACAAATTTAATTTCAATTGCATCGTCACGACGATCCGCTGTCGGATATTGGGCTTATACGTGGTACTTGACAGGCAAAGGGAGGTCCATTAAGCCAGCACCTCCACAATCGAATTTCCGAATTTTTCATAGCTCAGAATTTTGGGCTTTTTTGGTCCCTAATTAAAATTTTTGGGCTCCTTTACTTTTTTCAAAAAATCAATTTTAGTGTGGAGGTGCTAGCTTACATTAAGCGAGCACCTCCACTACCTAAAAACACAAAATAATAAAAATGCAATTTCACCAGAATTTTGGGCTTTTTTTGGGCTCTTGGAATCCACAAAAAAAATTTCCCCAAAACAACCCTTAAGCTCCAAAATCAACTCCCTTCGCAAAATTGGAATTTTTCGCGAATTTAATCCAGGCATATTTTTTCGCTTTTTTTGGGCTCCTCGAAAATTCCTACTCCGATTTTTGAGCTCTAACCCTTACCATTAAAAATCAACCCCTTGTTACCTCGCAGATGCGGCTTTCTCAAAAAATAATCTTTTTGGGAATTTTATAGTGTAGATAGAGTCTCTGATTTTTGGGCTCCTCGAAAATATCCACTCCGATTTTTGGGCTCCAACCCTTAACATTAAAAATCTATGTATACACTAATAATATCACTCGTCAAAATAGCTGTACGCCCTTGATACACAACATAATTTTCGTCATACTCTCCTTGAAAACAAGCATGTGAAGCAGACTGAGGATGTTTGGTGTACTTGACAATTTCAGATTATAGGTGAAAGGAAGAAGTACCATGCTTTGCAGAAGGGAGACTGTCAGGTTTAGCAATATAAATTTTCAAAGATCAAGGTAAATTCCTCCATATTCTCACTTACGGGGTGCAGTGTAGCGGGGGCGTAAAGTTTCATGTGCTGGGCGAAAAGTTTCATGTTTGCCCGGCGGCGGAGTGCGCATGTGCGAACGTCACTGGGCTGGAAGCGGCCACATTACGCATGCTTCACGTGCATGCAATGGCGCGTTTTCAAGGAGGGCTCGGACAAAAACTGTTTTTAGATGGTTGAAGGTGGAGAAGGAGAAGTTGGAGTTGGCAGAGAAAAAGGATGAGAAGGAACACGAGTTGGAATAGAAGGAG
Source organism: Andricus grossulariae (assembly GCA_011634705.1). NCBI lineage: Eukaryota > Metazoa > Arthropoda > Insecta > Hymenoptera > Cynipidae > Andricus > Andricus grossulariae. The sequence continues at coordinate 110,719,290 of JAABKJ010075445.1, read as the reverse complement.
TTGGAAGAGAAGGAGTTGGAAGAGAAGGGGTATAAGGAGGAGGAGTTGGAAGAGGAGGTAATGAGGAGGAGGAGGTGGTGGGCATGATAAGGAGGAGGAGGAGGGCATGAAGAGGAGGAGGTGGCGGGCATGATGATGATGAGGAGGAGGAGGAAGAGGAGGGCATGAGGAGGAGGAGGTGGGCAAGGCGATGCCGATGTGCAGGAGGAGGAGGAGGAGGAGGAAGAGGAAGAGGATTGGTATGAGGAGGAGGAGGACGGTGAAGTAGAGGAGGAGTGCATGAGGAGGAGGAGTTTGAAGAGGAGGGCATGAGGAGGAGGAGGTGGTGGGCATGATGAGGAGGAGGAGGAGGAGGAGGAGGGCATGAAGAGGAGAAGGTGGTGGTCATGATGATGAGGAGAAGGAGGAGGAGGGAATGAGGAGGAGGAGTAGGAGGAGGAGGAGGGCATGGTGATGATGAGGAGGAGGAGAATGAAGAGGAGGAGGGCATTAGAAGGAGAAGGAGGAGAAAGAGGAGGATATAAACTCTGCTTTCATGAATGAACTGCCAGTTTTACTGTACTAGTGACAAGATGACTTCCACGTGTTCAAGTTGCTCCAGAACTTATTCAAGACTCGATAATTTAAAAAGATATTAGAAATGCTCTTGCTAAGCAAAGAATCATAAGCAGGATAAGAGAGACTTCCACCAAAAAATTTCAAAGGTACCTGGAGGTCTAAGGACAATGCAAGACAGTAACAGGTTGATTGATAAGGATAGGAAAGCAATTCATCGCAAGGATACGCTATTCCGGAAATCTGGAAACCACAATTCTCTTCACGTAAGAATCTAGCGTGCATTACTCAGAAGTCTAAATATAAATTGGAACCGCTTGTGAGGAAGCAAAAAGTAGAAGTCCAAATAAACTTGTAGATGGATTGAGCTATCTTTTACAAGCTCAAGTAGCTGGAAACATAGATAATGTACACGAAATTATTTAAATTGTTAATCCTCCTCTTCCTCCTCCTCCTCCTCATCATTCTCACTACATCCTCCTCCTCATGCCCTCCTCTTCCAACTCCTCCTCCTCATGCACTCCTCCTCTTCTTCATCGTCCTGCTCCTCCTCATACCACTCCTCTTCCTCCTCCTCCTCCACCTCCACATCTTCATCACCATGCCCACCTCCTCCTCCTCATGCCCTCCTCTACCAACTCCTCTTCCTCATGCACTCCTCCTCTTCTTCATCGTCCTCCTCCTCATACCCCTCCTCTTCCAAGTCCTTCTATTCCAACTCGTATTCCTTCTCATCCTTCTTCTCTGCCAACTCCAACTTCTCCTTCTCCATCTCCAACCACCTAAAAACAGTTTTTGTCCGAGCCCTCCTTGAGAACGCGCCATTGCATGCACATGCAGCATGCGTAATGTGGCCGCTTCCAGCCCAGTGACGTTCGCACATGCGCACTCCGCCACCGAGCCAACATGAAACGTTTCGCCCATCACATGAAACTTTACGCCCCCGCTACACTGCACCCCGCAAGTGAGAATATGGAGGAATTTACCTTGATCTTTGAAAATTTGTATTGCTAAACCTGACAGTCTCACTTATGCAAAGCATTGTACTTCTTCCTTCACCTATAATCTAAAATTGTCAAGTACACCAAACATCCTCAATCTGCTTCACATGCTTGTTTTCAAGGAGAGTATGACGAAAAATATGTTGTGTATCAAGGGCGTACAGCTATTTTGACGAGTGATATTATTAGTGTATACATAATCATTGAATATAATATCGCGACAAAATTTTAGTCGCCAAACAGTAGATCGTAGTAGCCCAATCGGCGATTAGTAGCCCAATCTGGCAACACTGGATATCGTAGGAAAAGCAGTTCTCCGGAAATCAATAGATGGCGCTAGATACCATATTTTGCGAATCACAGCCCTATGCATCGCCCCCATTCGACATATTATAGAAATGGACCGATAAGACGGAGGGGAACGCGGAAATAAGATTTAGCGAGAGAGAGAGAGAGAAACAGAGAGCGAGAACACATTTGAGAGGTAGTGCTTTCTCTGTCGAGATAAAGCTGATTGGTCGAGAGTATTTTCGATGGGTGGAGTTAGATCCTGGAATAGAAAGAGGCAGATCTACCTATCAAATGTTCTCTCTCTCTCTCTCTCTCTCTCTTGAGAGAGAGAGAGAGCTTATTTCCGTTCTCCATGCGGCGTTATCGATCCATTTCTAGATTCAATTTTATGATTTTCTTAGCGTTCGGCCGGTGAAGGATTGCACTGCTGAATTATATACTTTATTTTGCCATTTTTATTAAATAATGTTAACCATTTTACAGTTTTGTAATTATTGTATATTATATACTTTGTTACTGTTGTCTAATTTTCATCAAAATTATGAATAATAATAGCTAATTTTTCAATAATCCTATGACATTGTTCAAACCAAACTTCCTGAAATATAAGAATTTTTATGTACTTTTTGTATTTTTGTGATTTCTCTAGTAATTTTCTTAAAATTATTCCTATAATTGCCGTGCGTTTATAGTAAATTTATTATAGGTTTATGATGATTTTCCCACAATACTTCTTCCTTTTGGGAAGCTTCTTCAGAATACATGCTTCATCGCATGAATATGTCATTAGAAAACATCGACAATTACAATATACTTTTTAATTAATTCATCGCATCACTTTTTTTGTAATGTTGTAATTGGACAGCGGAGAACCCCGGAAGGGCTGCTGTCCGACGCGTCAGATTCTACTCATTTGTTTATTCAAGCATGTACAATTATTCACAATCAAATAAATCATCATGAAACAAAATTTTATATTAATATTAAAACTTTTTTAACAATGATTAATTATTTCCAGTGGAATTGTTCCAAATTATAAAAATTTATTTTGAATTTTGCTACGTACAAATTTAATGATTTATCAAATTTTCCAAAATAGAATAATTTCAAAACGTTAAAAATTGAATAGTTCCAGATTAGAATTTTCGAAAATTCATAATTCGAAATGAATTGGAGTCAAAGCTTCTTAAATTCTACAAATTTTCATTTTATTATTGTTGGAAATTCTTTTTCGAAAATCAAAAACGAAATTCACCTTCATTTTCAATTTTCAAAATGGGAAAAATTTCAATTCAGAACATTTATAATGGAATAATTATTATAAAAAAGGTTTAAAACAGGTTTCTGGAATGGGACACGTTAAAAATGAAAAAAATGTGTATTCCGAAATGCTAAAATTTTAGCGAATTCGAACTTTATTTCAAACTAAACAAAATAATTAATTCGTCCTATCATTTCTTTTTGTATTGTTATATGTAATCAGAGAGCGGAGAACTCCGATTACGCTGCTGTCTAACGCATTACATTCTATTCATTTATTTATTCAATAATGTACCATTTTTCACAATTAAAAAAATCATTATGAAAAAAATGTTGATATTCAGATTTAAACTTTTTTCAAACAATGATTAATGATTTTTAGTTCAAAGGGTTCAAAATTCAAAACAAATGAATTAACTGAAATATAATGGAAAATTTTTCAATTCAAGCAATTTTTAAATAGGTAGAATTTTGAAAGCAGGACAATATTTTTTAACTAAAAATTTAAATATTTTCATTTTTGATTGAAAACTGGTCATTTTTAGTTTAAAATTCAAGTGCCTACTTGAAAATTGATGTATTTCATTTAATTTCAATTCAAGAAACTCCAAACCGAATTATTTCAGAATTAGGTTTTCGAAAATAGAATAATTTCCAAACGTTACAAATTGAATATTTTCAGGTTCGAATTTTCGAAAATAGATAATTAAAAAAATAAGTAAATTGCAATTGTATTGCTTCTCATTAAAATCATTCGAAATTTAATAAATGAAAATCGAGCATTTTTTAATTTGGACAAATTAAAATTCAAAGCGATTACAATTTTACATTTTAAAATTTGAAACTACACAATGAATGCATTATGTGCAGAGGTTTCATGCCAATCGCGTTAATTTTACTCTTGTCCTTTTCTTGACATGTCCATGTCTCGCTGCCGGCAAAGGAGGAAGAAAAACGGGCGAAATATCAAGCACTTCTTTTCGAGCTGAGCAGGCTGTACCAAGGCTACAAACTCCATATTGTAGTTCTCATAATTAGCTGCCTTGGGGGTATGTGAGCTTTATTTATTAGCCAACTCAACAAGATTCCGGCTTGCCAGCGTCAGGCTCAATCCATAGCTAGCCGGATGCAAAAAGATTTTCTTCTGGGATCACTTCCTCTGGTCCCTCAACGCTGTTCCTCATAATATTCTACGAAGATTGGTAGATCTAAAAAAAGTATCCAGAGGTGAAACCTTTATCTCCAACTGTGCCGTCTGCCGCGTAAGGTAATTCGCGGCTAGATTCCGAACTCCAAGGAACAGTGTTGTACGAAGTCTCTTACGTAAATTTCCCGCTCTTTCCTACCTTCTAGGATAGAAGGAGCAGGATTGGATGACGTTCACTTTCCGGATGCGCCGGTATTGGTTGCTTCAAGCAACCATGATCATAGCTTCTGGAGCCTACAACTTCTTAATAATAAGCGAGCGACACATAGATCGTGGACGAAACAGAAGTAACTGCAGTCCAAACACCAAACCACATCGTTGCTCGAAAATGATTCAAACAAATCAGCAGAATCACCTTAGCTGAAAGAGGAACTTCGATTACGGTTGCTGCCAAAGTGTCGGCTTCGGGAAATGCAATTTGCCCATATTTCGTTTTTCCTCGAGTGCATTTCCACGTAAATCAACAAGAACAATAAAAAAAAAATAAAGCAATTTTTAAATGCGCACAATTTATCACAATAAACAATCATTCAAAATAATACAATTACTGCCCTTCTTTAATTTCACGAAACCAGCCAATCTGCCCCGCTGCCGGGGCATGTTGATCACTTTTCCCCGCAGCGTTAGAACGTTTATAACTTTTTACAATATAATTTTAAAAATTCTCAACTTTCCCTGTATACAGGTAAGGGTTGTAACTTCAAAATGGCAATTCGTTTTTTCTTTTTTCAAAGCGCCTGGAAAATATGAAAAAATCCCAGAATGAAAAAGCGGCCGACCACCCCTGCTCTTCCCGATCAGTTTTGTTGTAAATATCAGTTTATTCCATATATCATGTGAAAAGATTAAATATAGAGAGAGGATATATATTTGATAGAAGTACAACAAGAAGAATTGAAAGAAAAGAAACAAAACAATAAGAATATGTTGAAAGCATATTTCAAGTTATCCGAAAAATGCAAAAACTTTCAACACTTCCACTTACTATGAACACCTTCCCAAATAGTCATCTGCATCTTCTTGAGACACAACTCAAAAGCAGGCTTGAACAAACCTTTCTTTAAGATGTCAGCTGGTTGTACTTTTTTTGAAACAAATTTTACGTAAACAATCTTTTGATTTTTCAGCTCTCCAATAGAATGGTACTTGACATCGATGTGCTTTGTTATTCAATGAAATTAAGGATTATGAACCAGTTTTATTGCTAACTGATTACCACAGCTAACTTTATCTTCAGCCCTTCCACTACTCATTTTAAATCCATGGTCTTGAACTTTTCACAGGTCGTATGTCCAAATCAAGATATATATTTCCAGTTCTGTGTCCAATGAAGATGATTTTCGCATGCTTTTGACATAGAAAAAAGATTTGCCCATTCCAGATTGGGCATATGAAGAACTTCATTCAACCAAGTTTTTGACCACCAGAGACCGTCGAAAACTTCTATTTTGATGCTTCCTACTTCAATAGCAATTAGCACTTTAACATCAGCTAGCTTAATTGCAATTAGTTAGCTCAATTTTTCATATGTATCAAACTGACTCAAATTCTGCATTTGAGTTCTTCGATGATAAACTCACAAACAGTCCTTCCACAAATTTGGAACATATATTTGGATTTTCGTATGAAGCATTATCAGATGTAACATAACTGGACTGTACCCTAAGCAATTGGTGTTCTAAAATATCTCGAGATAAATTAGGATTGGTTGCACATGCAAGATTCTAAGAATGTCAAAAGCTATCAACGTCTCATGGAAGATCATTAATTACACCGGCACACAAAAAAAGTGGTCTGCCCGGCGGACTACACCGGCATATCTATATGTTTTTGGGGTAGCTGAATCAGAATCCGGGGTCTAAATACCCAAGTTAGCTCGTATTTTTCCAAAAAAAACGCAAAAATAGGCGTAAAATCGACGAAAACAGCGATTTTTGCTGTATTTCTTGGGTAAAAATGGAACTTTTTATGTCTAGTGAACTTAATTACCATACCTTTGAGTCTTTTAAAGCGTCTACTATCCCGTCTGTATCATATAGCATTTCACCTTTGTTGTTTCTCATGCTAACAAGTTCCGTACTTTTATTTTTGTTCATCTGTTTCAATAATATTTAAAAATGTAATATATGTATTAATTCTAAGCAGGGCCATTAACATTTATAGTCAAAATACTCGCAACCAATTATTATTTATTTTTTGAATACCTATTTTGTGTATTTCCACCAGTGTAGTACGAACCTTCAAAAATCAAAGTCGGCCCCACATTATCGTCCAAGTATGGGCCGACATCATCTTAATAGTTGACCCATATAAGGGACCAAATGTCGGGCCGACGTTGAGAAGTGAAAGGCGGTTGACCGTTATTATTTAGCTGGTTGGCCGACCAGTGGCGCACAAATTAGGACCGACCGTCCGACGGTTGGCCCGACCGTGGGCCGACAGTCGATTCGCATCAGGGCATGTTGGGAACGATCCTAGTTTTCAAGATTGCAACTGTTTTGTAATAGGAAGATACAACAGTGTTTTGAAAGCTCATCTCCAGCTTCTAGATATAGATGAGGAAGTAGAGAAGATTGCAGTTCCTTACATTAATGTACGAGTGCCGAAAGAAAACTTCGTTTATTGGGGGGGCGGGGGGCTAAAAAGCTTCAACAGAATGAAGTTGCTCTCTGCTTTCCTACAGGTAACCGAGAAAATATACATTAATAGCAAGCGCACTTTTTTGTGCATGCGGTAGTTATAGCATACTAGTTAGGTTAGTCGAGATTCTACTAATTTACATTAATTATAATCTGACTGAATCCAATGATCGGTCCCGACGCACCTAAAATTATTTGTTATCCAACTCATAACTTTCCACAACACCAGAAAACGATCGAGTCGGGAAAATAACTTCACTTAACAATAATCCGAAAAGGAAAAATATATGACATATTAATTGCGAGCGCGGTAAGAATGAGACTTGTCTCCCAATTTGATCTTTTCACGACCTCTCTCAGTGAGAGTGAAAGCCAGACCGAGAAATATGGATCGGAACCTGAGCCAATAATTAATATCACTTTAAAGAATATAGCGCGTTGAACTTGTTTTCAGAAAAGGACACATGTGCCCGGGAAACGCATGGCCAGAAAACAGAAAAATGTTTACTGGAAACAATAATAAGTCCAAAAAGATTACAACAAAAAATAAATAAATTTTAACACAAATATTTGATCCAATTCTTTCGTATTATCTGAATTCTCCTAAATTCTGTAGAGTCCTCCAAAATATTTTGTATTCAAATAGTCTTCTGAATTCTTTTTCAGTTTCCTGAATTCTTTCGATATCGTGAGTTCAAACTCACTCAAGGTGTATTGTAATGATTTCAAGATAACTAAAAAATATTTTAAAAACATTCAGTGATATTTCGACGAATTCAGTGCAGTTTGAAGAGTTCATAAAATTTCGAAACAATTCAGATAATTCAGAAGAATTTAGAGAACTTAGAAGAATTTAGAGAATTCTGAAGAATTCACAGAATTCAAAATCAATTTAGATGATTTAAAAAAATTTACATAATACAAAAGAATTCATAGAATTTAAAATATGTCACAGAATTCAGAAGAATTCAGACAATTCAAAAATTATCAGAGAATTCAGATTAATTCAGGAGAGTTTATAGAATACAAAAGACTTGCAGAAATTCAGATCAATTCATGGTATTTTATAAAGATTTCAAGAGAATTAAGAAAAAAAACTTTGAAATTTCTGTAGAGTTCGTGTGAAATCTACAGAATCAACAATATTAAAAGAAAGTTACAATAATTCAACGTGTATTCTAATGATTTGAAGATAATTTAAAAACATTTAAAAAATTCAGTGATACCGTGAATTCAACAAATTCAAAATAGTTTAGAGAGTTCAGAAACTTTTAAAACAATTCAGAGAATTCAAATAATTTGGAAGAATTCAGAGAATAGTAGAAGAATTCATAGAATTAAGAAGAATTCAAAGACATAAGAAGAATTTAGAAAATTCTGAATAATTCACAGAGTGCAAAAGAATTCGCAAACTTCAAAAGAATTTACCGAATTCAAAAAACAATTTAGAGGATTTAGAAAGAATTTAGAGAATACAAAAGAATTCGAAATATTTCAGAGAATTTAAAAGAAATCAGACAATTGAGAAGAATTCTGAGAATTCAGAGAATAGCGGAAGAATTTAGAGAATTAAGAAGAATGCAAAGAATTTAGAAGAATTTAGAGAATTCACAGAGTGCAAAAGAATTCACGAACGTGTCATTTAAATGAATAACACGAGAACTCTAGATCAATCTAAAAAATCTATACCTTACACCTATATACCTGTCTACCCTATACCTATATACCTATCCACACACTACTACTTTCCAACCGAGCAATTCATGCCTACCACGAAAGGGAAATGGCTTAATAGTGTAATAATAATATAAATTGAAAAACCAGATCTGATACTAGGCTTTATGCTCCAGGGTACTACGCTCATGTTGCCTAAAAAACCGGACGCTTAAAATCCATCTGATTTTCGACCGATAGCCTGTCTTCCAACAATATATCAATGCCTTACAGCTATCATAGCAGATAAGGTATATTCTCACTGCGACGAGAATGCAAAGAAACTTGCACATGGCATACATTGACTACAAGAAAGCGTTTTCTTCCGTACCACATAACTATCTGCTTGAAGTCTTAAAAATATACAAAATTCCCCACGCATCATTGACTTCCTAAATCGTGCGATGATGCTTTGGGGTACAAGAATCAAGTATTTTGATCATGGTAAATCAAGGATAACTAGATCAATACGCATTACGAGGGGTATATTCCAAGGAGACTCCTTCAGTGCATCATGGTTCTGTTTAGCGCTGAACTCACTGAGTACAACACTAAATAGCATGTCTCATGGGTTCCGAATACATAATAACGAGGATGACCATCAAGTGACCCATCTTCTATACATGAATGACCTGAAGCTATACGCTAGATCGGTACAGAAACGATTGAAAGGGTAGTTCTACCACGACATAGAGGGGGTAGGGGCATCATAGATGTCAGGAAACTGTGTGAGTCACAAGTTATACAGTTGCGAGACTATTTTAACAGCAAGCGAGATGTTACGCTTTACAACACCATCTGTAAAGCTGATCTTGACTAAACGCCCTTAAATTTGTCCTCAGAAGAGGCCTTGAGTACCAGGGCGGAAACCATAGAGGAATTAGAAACGCAATGGAGACAGAAAGCCATCCACGGCAAGCACCCTAAAATGCTAGATCAAAATGAAGTGGATAGTGAGGGATCCAATATTTGGCTGAGAAAGGGCGTCCTGTATCCAGAAACGGAAGGATTCGTTATTGCGATACAGGACAGGGTCGTCAGAACCAGAAATGATCGCAAACACGTGGTATATCAAGACGTGATTGACCTGTGCTGATTATGTGGCGATACCAACGAATCCATCGAGCACATTATTGATGGTTGTCGCGTAATGGCTCAAAGAGAATATACGCACGGGCATAATGATATGGCGGGAATTATACATCAACAGCTTGCCCTAAACCTAGGACTCTTGAAAGAATGGATGCCTTTGTACAGATACATTCCAATGCCCGTTTTAGAGAACGTAGATTACATCTTATATTGGGAGGTTACTATCCAGACAGATCATTACATCCGAGCCAATCGACCGGACATCGTAATGCGAGAAAAAAAAAAGTGGAAGAGTCTACATCATGGACATTGCTTGTCCACTTAACCGAAATTTGCAGGCTACCTATACAACCAAGATCCACAAGTACGGCGAGCTAAGGCATGAAGTAAAGACAATATGGAAGAATGTAAAACATGCATCTGTTCATCCTATTGTGATTTCGGCTACAGACAATGTGCACACAAGATGCACTGAACATCTTGTACATTTAGGTGTCAGTAGGGTACTGGCAGCAGCTCAAAAGGCGGTTTTATTAAACACCTATTGCATTGTAAAAAGCTTCCTGGACCATCAGGAAGCAAGCGACTAACAGCCTATAAAGTGATACATGGTAGCTCTAAGAAAGCATCCAGAGGGGACTTCTGTCATCTCCAACACTCAAGGCCGCTGAGTAATCATAGCAGCGATAAAAGACCACCTGCAAACTACACCATGCTCCTAATTTTGTATATAAAACATCATCGCAAATGATTTCATACATCGTGTTAATTTAACAATCTATATTCTAATCGCATCGGTCCCTTGACTTAGTCCGTGGCTATGATGGAAAACCGGGTTATTCTTAACCCGAGAACAAGTTTAAGGAAAAAACATAATTGCTGAGAGATGCAGGAGATCTATCCACTAAAAAGTCTTTCTCAGGATGGACAAATTATCTGAAGCTAATAATGCTCTCCCCGGTTTGCTCCTCGAAGATGTGAATCTCTGGAATCTGAACTGTGTAGTTTACGAGAAGACGGTGTCCCTGCTTAGCGACAATAGAAGTAACGATACTTCAGTACGCCTCAGTAAGACTCGCGAGCGTATTGCACAGGTAGAAGCGGAAAGGCATCCCTGTGACTGGTCACATAAATAATGTTGGTCAAACCCCTACCTCTTTCCAATGTTTCGCAGAAGCGGAAAGGCATCCCTGTGACTGGTCACATAAATAATGTTGGTCAAACCCCTACCTCTTTCCAATGTTTCGTAGAAGCGGAAAGGCACACCTGTGACTGATCACAGAAATAATGTTGGTCAAACCCCCATCCCTGCATCTCTATGATCCATCTCCTGTGATTTGTTACAGAAATAAGTTCAGTTTTACCTCTAACCTTTTCCCATGTTTTTCAGTCTAGGACGTCAAATAGGAAGATGGCCGATATAGAGGATGAAACATTAGCATTAAAGTCATGGAAGAAAAATTAATTCTAAATATTTTTGCCGATAGTCGAGGCCTTATCCTCCGAATATGCTTATCGAAAATCCGCTCAATATTTTGTCGGTACTGGTATTTTTTTTACCTGTACCGATTATTTTCTTTTCACCTGCACCAGCTTTGTTCACAAGACCTTTCTTTTAATTGTAAAAAATAATATTGAAAATAAAAAAATGAAACGAAAAAAGTTGTTTGATCAAAAAGACCTACAAATTTGTTCTCAACCCTCTTTATAAAAATACATTGAAAAAAAGAATTACCTCTGGGAAGAAAGACACAAGCTACAATAACATTTCATTTAACAAAGTTTTTCTCACAAATATTATGCAGAAATTTACTCCGGACCACTTCACGAAACGACACAAGCTGCAATAAAATGTTCAATAACAAAATTAATTTTTTTCTATTGGTTGCACACTTTTTTCAATTATAAAAACAAGATTATTAAAATACTTTTAGGACCATAACTCCCAAACTTTTAGAAATAGAACATTCAAATTTTTTTTTCATTTTGCAGAAAATTTTAAGCGCTTTAATTCTTGTTATGGTGTCTGGGACATAGAATGAACTTGAATTAGGCAATTTAAAAAAAAAAAGAGTTTTTGCCACTGTTTTCACCATTTTTCAAAAATATTGATGAGTTTCAGTTGCCGTAAGGTGTTCAGCACCTATAGCCCTTTTTTGGATGACAAACTCAATGTTTTCAGCCAATGAAATTCCACGTTTAACTTATCCTCATTAAAATATGTTGATTAACCTCTTTAAAAAACAATCAAAAAAAGAGTTTACTCAAAAAGGGCCCTAGCGATTTTTTTCTTTTCGCGCTCATAATGATCGTGGGGCATCCCAGAAGTATATTCAGAAAAAAAGGGTTGAAGTCAGTCGAGGCACACCGTGAATTCTCTAGAAACAGTTTAATTTTCAGTTTAAAAAATTATTTCCTAATTTAAAAATACGAATTTGCAACTAAAATTATGAATCTTTAACAAACAAAAAATGTACTTTTAAGAAAGTAGTTCAGCTTTCGACCAAGGATTTGAATTCTCAACCTAAAAAAATGAATTTCAAACGAAGCATGTAAGTTACTGAACCAGCTGGACAAGGGGTTAGTGTTACGGGAAGTTGCGTAACGTTAGCATCGAACGAGTTGGAAAAATCTCACGGAAAATTCCGTACACATAGACGGAATGTAACAGATTACAACATTTTACCGAATCCTCTTCCCCTACAAAAACTGTTACATAATTTATAGATGGCCCTTTCGTCGAACTTGTTTGAATGAGTTTGACTATAAATTAGGGATTTGAAGAAAACTTGAAACTTTCCAAGGAAGAGGGTACATAAGAGTAGAGCAGGTCAGTTTTATAGTTTTTCGGATTAGGACGAGACACTGTCTCTATTCAGATCTTTGAATATGAAATTTTGTATTACCGTTCCCGGTTTACTTATTTCAAAATATGGAAATCCCCAGTCTAATGGGTTTATTGGTGCTAATTATCTCCCTTGCTCCTTCAGCACTTACGACAAACGGCAGGACGGTCAGAGCCGAAACACGCTCCACCCCCCCCCTCCCCCCTCAACCCGCACCATGGGCTTAGACATCGGTTTAACAAATTTTCGCTTCTGCACCAACTTTCATATTTTATGTATAGAAGACTTTTCTGGATCGATTTAGACACACCTGTTGGAAAAAGGGCACGTAAGCCATGCCCTTTTTAAATCAATTCTGAAAATTTTAAAAATATTTAAAAAAAAGGTTTAAAAAGTTGAAAACATATTTAATTATTTTTATACGGTCTTTGGATTTTCCAGACATTTGTGGACAGACTCTTTAAAATTAAAGGTCAAAGCGTTAAAAACTGTAATTTGATGATTGCGAATTCTCTTTTTTTTTTTCAAATTCATCTATTTTGTTGGAATTTCGGCTTTATCTATAAAAAATTCACCTTTTTTTAAAAATTCATCTTTTTGGCTGTAGATTCAACTATTTTTCAATTTTGTTGAAAAATTAATTTTTTTAGTTGAAAATTCAACTATTTTGTTGGAAATTTGTCTTTTTCGGTAAAAAATTATTCTTTTTTTTCTAACTCATCTTTTTGGCTGAAGATTCAACTATTATTCAAAAATTTCTCTTTTTTGGTTGAATTCAACTAGTTGATAAATCGTTTCTTTCAAATTAATTTTTAAACTGAATATTTATCTATTCCGCTTTCGTTCGAAAATTCACTTAATTTGCTAGAAAATTGAACTATTTGGATAAAAATTAAACTACTTATTTCAGAAATTACCTACTTGGTAGAAAATTCATTTTTTGTTGAAAATTCAACTGTTTTTTGGAAAATTCATCTATTTTGTTCGAAATTCGTCTTTTTCGGTAAAAAATTAATCTTTTTTTTTAATTCATCTTTTTAGCCGAAGATTCAACTGTTTTTTTTTTAATTGGTCTTTTTTGGTTGAATTCGACTAGTTGATAATTCGTTTTTTTTCAAATAATTTTTAAACTAAATATTTAGCTATTCCACTTTTGTTTGAAAATTTAATGCATTTGCTAGAAAATTGACATATTTGGATAAAAATTGATCTATTTATTTGAAAAAATAACTACTTGGTAGAAAATTCATTTTTTTTGTTGAAAATTCAACTGTTTTTTGGAAAATACAGCCATTTTGTTGGAATTTCTACTTTTTCGATAAAAAATTCATCTTTTTGGCTGTACATTCAACTATTTTTCTAAAAATTTTCTTTTTTTTGGTTGAATTCAACTAGTTGATAATTCATTTTTTTTTTTTAATTATTATTATAGTGAATATTTAGCTATTCCACTTTTGGTTGAAAATTCAATTATTTTGTTAGAAAATTGAACAATACGGTTCAAAATTAAGCTATTTATTTGGAAAATTAACTACTTGGTAGAAAATTAATTATTTTGTTGAAAATTGAACTGTATTTTTTAATTCATCTATTTTGTTGGAATTGCGCCTTTTTCGATAAAAAATTCATCTTTTTTTTAATTCATATTTTTGGCTGTAGATTCAACTATTTTACAATTTTCTTAGTTGAAAATTCAACTTTTTTTTCAAAATTCAAGTATTTTGTTGGAAATTTGTCTTTTGCGTAAAAAATTATTCTTTTTTTTTCTAAATCATCTTTTTGGCTGAAGATTCAAATATTTTTCAAAATTTTGTCCTTTTTGGTTGCATTCAACTAGTTGATAATTCTTTTTTTTTTATTAATTTTTAAACTGAACATTTATCTATTCCACTTTCTTTTGAAAATTCACTCAATTTGCTAGAAAATTGAACAATTTGGATAAAAATTAAACTACTTATTTCAGAAATTACCTACTTGGTAGAAAATTCATTTTTTTGTTGAAAATTCAACTGTTTTTTGGAAAATTCATCTATTTTGTTGGAAATTCGTCTTTTTCGTTAACAAATTATTCTTTTTTTTAATTCATCTTTGTGGCCGAAGATTCGACTATTTTTTTTATATTGTCCTTTTTTGTTTGAATTCAACTAGTGGATAATTCGTTTTTTTTCAATTAATTTTTAAACTAAATATTTAGCTATTCCAATTTTGTTTGAAAATTCAATGCTTTTGCTAGAAAATTGACATATTTGGATAAAAATTGATCTATTTATTTTAAAAATTAACTACTTGGTAGAAAATTCATTTTTTTGTTGAAAATTCAACTGTTTTTGGAAAATACATCCATTTTGTTGGAAATTTTTCTTTCTCGATAAAAAATTCATCTTTTTGGCTGTACATTCAAGTATTTTTCAACAAAATTTCTTTTTTTTTGGTTGAATTCAACTAGTTGATGATTCGTTGTTTTTTTTAATTATTTTTAAACTGAATATTTAGCTATTCCACTTTTGATTGAAAATTTAATTATTTTGTTAAAAAATTGAACAATTTGGTTAAAAATTGAACTATTAATTTAGAAAATTAACTACTTGGTAGAAAATTAATTATTTTGCTGAAAATTGAACTGTTTTTTTGAAAATTCATCTTTTTGACTGTGGATTCAACAATTTTTCAAAAATTTGTCTTTTTTGGTTGAACTCAACTAGCTGATAATTCGTTTTTTTTTTTGTTTTTTTTAAACTGAATATTTATCTATTCCACTTTCGGTTGATAATTCACTTAATTCGCTAGAATTGTGAATCTTTAAGCAAAAAAATTAATTTTGAAGAAAGTAGTTGAACTTTCAATCAATTAGATGAATTTTCAACCCGAATATATTTATTTTTTAACAAAGTATTTCAACCTTCACCCAAGTAGCTGAATTTTCAACAAAAAAGATGGATTCTCAACGAAAAATGTAAAAGTTGATATTTCAACCTAAAAATATTATAATTTTAAATTAGAAAATGCCAAATTCAACAAAAAAATACGAATTTTCAACAAATTACTTGAATTCTCAACTAAAAAAATATTAATATTCAACAAAAAAGTTGTATTTTTAACAAAAAATTGATTTTTTACGAAAAAGACAAATTTTGAACAAAAATACATACATTGTTAAATGACTAGTTCAAGTTTCAAACAAGAGGGTGAATTTTCTACAAAAAGCGAATTTTCAACGAAATACATGAATTTTCAACAAAAAAAGATAAGATTTAAAAACAAAAAATAAAAAAGTTAAATTTTCAGTTTAAAAGAAAATTATTTTCCAAGCAAGGAAAGGGGATTATAAAAAAAATTAATTTTTAACCATAGACATGAATTTTCAACTAAAATGATGAATCTTCAACTAAAAAAATAAATAAATTTTTAACAAAGTATTTATGTCAAGTTTTCACTTAATAGTTGAGTTTCTACCAAATTTTTCAATTCTTGTTCCCAAAAAGTTTAAAAAACGAATTTTCTGCAAAACATTTGCATTTTCATAAAAAAAGTTACTCTTTAGCCAAACGGTTGAATTTTAAACCTAATAGTTAAATTTTTCGTAAAAAAAAAATTAATTTCAAACCAAAAAACGAATTTTTAACAAAGTAGTTCAATTTTCAACAAATAAGATGGACTTTCAACTAAAATTAGGAATCTTTAACCAACAAAAAAAATGAATTTTTAAGAAATTAGTTGATTTTTCAACCAAGAAGTCAAATTTTCTACCTAAAAAGATTCATTTTCAACAAACAATGTAATAATTGATATTTGAACGAATAATTATTTCAATGTTAAATCAGAAACGGTTGAACTTAACAATTTTCAACAAAATAGTTGAATGTTCAATCAAGAATATTAATTTTCTATCAAAAAGGACTAATTTTCAATAAAATACATACATTTGTGACCAGATAGCTAAATTTTCAATAAAAATAAATTTTATGCCATATAGTTGAATTTTTAAACAAAAAACATTAGTGTTTAACTCAAAAGGAAATATTTAAATTTGCATTAAAGAAATGAATTTTCAAGATTAAAAAGCGAATTTTCTACAAAACATTTTAATTTTCATAAAAAAAAGTTAATTTTAAACCAAAAAACGAATTTTTAATAAATTTGTTCAATTTTCAACAAAAAATATGTACTTTCGAGTAATATTAGGAATGTTTAAACAACGAAGAAAATGAATTTTTAAGAAATTAGTTGATTTTTCAACCAATAAGTCAAATTTTCCACCTAAAAAGATTCATTTTCAACCAAAAATGTGATAATTGATATTTGAACGAATAATGATTTTAATGTTAAAGCAGAAACGGTTGTATTGGACAATTTTCAAGAAAATAGTTGAATTTTCAATCAAGAATATTAATTTTTTACGAAAAAAGACCAATTTTCAACAAGATACATACATTTTGCTCAAGTAGTTGAATTTTCAATGGGGATCAATTTTATATCATATAGTTGATTTTTTAAATAAAAAACATCAATGTTCAACCCAAAAGAAAATAATTAAATTTGCATTGAAGAAATGAATTGTCATGTTTAAAAGCGAATTTTCTACAAAACGTATGAATTATCATCAAAAAGTTCATTTTCAGCCAAACCGTTAAACTTTCATCAGAAAATTTAATTTCCAACCAAACTGTTGACTTTTTAACTAAAAAGATGAGCTTTCAACTAAAATTATGAATCTTTTACCCACAAAAAAAATGAAATTTTAAAGAAATTTGTTGAACAATCAACCAATAAGTTAAATTTTCTACATAAAAAGATTAATTTTCAAGAAAAAATGTAATAGGTAGTTGATATTTGCACCAAAAAAGATTTGATTTTTAAATAAAAAAAGAGTTAATTATTAAAAGAATAAGAATTTCCAACAAAATATTTAAATTTTCAACCAGATGTATTAATTTTCTACGAAAAAGGACTAATTTTCTACAAAATACATACATTTTTGATCAGATAGTTGAATTTTCAATAAGAATCAATTTTACACCATTTAGTTGAATTTTTAAATAAAAAATATCAATATTTAACCCATTCAACTGTCTTAAATTTTAAATTAAAACCTTTTTTGATTGAAATATATACTATTACATTATTCGATGAAAATTCATCTATCTTTGGTAAAAAATTAGTTTTTTTTTGGCAGAAAAATAATTTTTCAACTGAAAATCTAACTATTCCAATGTTAACTATTTTGTTAAAAGTTTGATTATTTTGTTAATAGTTTATTTGCTTCTTTCAGGTTGTAATACGAACTATTTTTGCTTAAAGTTTAATTTTTTTGTTTGAAAATTTGAATGTTCGTTTAAAACTGAATATTTTTAGGTTGAAAATTTAAGTATTCAGTTAAAAATTTCACTATTTTGCCAAAAATTCAAGCATTTTACTTAAAAATGATCTTTTTTGGTCAGAAATTTAACTATTTTGTTGATAATTCGTCTATTTGGACATAAAGTGCGTTTTGATTGAAAATTTCTTGGTATTTCTGTTTGAAAATTCGACCATTTGGTTCAAAATTCATTTTTTTCCCTTAAAAATGCAATCATTTTGTCCAAAATGTATCTATTT
Source organism: Andricus grossulariae (assembly GCA_011634705.1). Classification (NCBI taxonomy): domain Eukaryota; kingdom Metazoa; phylum Arthropoda; class Insecta; order Hymenoptera; family Cynipidae; genus Andricus; species Andricus grossulariae. Next base: position 110,701,091 of record JAABKJ010075445.1, on the reverse strand, counting down.
TGTTGAAAGTTCAATTACTTTGTTAAAAATTCAACTATTTAAAAAAAAAAGTTTTTTTTTGTCTAAAATTCAACTTTTGTGTTGTATATTCGTCCGTATGGATTGAAAATTCATCTTTTTCTGTAAAAAGTCATCTTTTTAGGTTGCAATACATAAACAAATTCGAAATTTTTGAATTTTGATATGAAATTTTATTGTTTTATTCTGTCTATAAAAGATTAGAATGCTGCTAGTCAAAGTCGGGAAATCACTGGTTCACCAGTGATAATTCAAAATACTGATTCTATCAGTGACAACTATTACTAGTGGACTAGTTAACAAAAATAATTGTTCAAACAATTTACTATTATTGTTAATAATATACTCTTTGCTTGATGGTAAAAAGTTACATTTTTTTCTCATATTTTTAAATATTTATCTATAATTCACTTCGAGTGACTTAATAATTATTTAGGTTGAGCAAAAACTATTTTTTGAACAAATCATTATTGTTAATAACTATCTTTATATATATTAATGCCAAATAGTTGCGGTTTATTCTGAAATTTTTATCTTTTTGCCCACTTTTCACTTAGTGAGGTAATAATTGATGCAAGTTCATGAAAATAGTCGTTGAAATAATTTATTATTGTTCATAACTAAAAAGTCAAAGCAAAACTAAAGATTTCAGAACAAAAACAAATTTCTCGGATTACTTTAACAGAATATAGATATAAACAATAATCAATTAATTAAATAAGCTTGTTTGTTAATTTGCATTAATTGCTACCTCACTAAGTAAAAAGTTGACAAAAAGTTTAGGAGTTCAAAGAAAACCGCAAAATTTATAGCACTTATCTAAGAGAAGATTGTTATAAACAAATATAAATTGTTTGAACAATTGTGTTTGTTAACTTGCATTATTTCTTACTTTACTAAGTGAAAAGTGGGTAGAAAGTTAAACATTTCACAAGAAACCGCAACCATATTGCATTCATGAAGAAAAAGATAGCTATAAACAATATATATTTATTTAAATAATCATTTTTGTTAATTCGAATTAATTATTGACTCACTCTACGGGAAAAGTAGACAAATAGTTATAAATTTCCGTACAAGCCGCAACTTTCTAGCATTATTCAAATTCAATATGATTATTAATAATAATAAATTCTTTAAACGAATAATTTTGTGAACTTCAATTATTTATTATTCTACACTCTCCAAATAAAAAGTGAACAAAAAGTTTAAAATTTCAGAAAAAACTGCAATTTCCTAGCACTAGTCTAAGAGAATATTATTAAAAATAATAATGAATTGTTTAAACAATCATGACGAAAAGTGGAAATTTTTTTAAAAAAGGCCGACTTTCGATCTCGATTTTAAAAGAAAATTGCTGAAAACAATAATCAATTGTGTCAACAATTTATTTAAACATCTAATTATCAGTATAAAGTAGTGTTTTATGTATTAGAAACCGTTTGCATTAAAGAAACCGCAACAAAATCATAATTAGCGCCAAAAGCTCGACAAAACCATTTTTTCACTTACGGGGGTTTTCTTGGAACCCTATAAAATATACTAATGGGGGTGATACAGATATTTCAAAAGTAATATTTTATTTGTATTCCATGGCTAATTGTGAAGAGAAATATTGAGTTTCAACTCGATTCAGTTAATATTGAGGATTCTGAATCAAATTTACAAAAACGTATATTTTTCTTATGGGAAATACGTGTTAAACTTCATGGGGCTTGAATTAAATAAGAACCAGTTGAGTTCAAAGCAAAAAGATTCATTTTCAACCAAAAATAGAATAATTAAATTTTCAGTTAAAAAAATTAATTTCCAACAAAGAAAAACAAATTTTCAACTAAATAGTAAGATTTTCACT